>CM052799.1:34873142-34931120 GCA_028533885.1 Nasua narica | reverse complement strand
AATTTTATATCCTGAGACTTGACTGAATTCCTGTATGAGTTCTAGCAGTCTTGGAGTGGAGTCTTTTGGGTTTTCCACATAAAGTATCATATCATCTGAAAAGAGTGAGAGTTTGACTTCTTCTTTGCCAATTTGGATGCCTTTTTTGGTCCATTTTTAAATTAGGTTGTTTGTCTCCTATTGTTGAGTTTTAAGAGTTCTTTGCATATTTTGGATAACAGTCCTTTATCAGAAATGTCTTTTGCAAATATTTTCTTCCAGTCTATAGCTTGCCTTCCCATGCTCTTGATACTTTCAGAGAGCAGAAGTTTTAAAATTTAATGAAGTTCAGCTTATCAATTATTTCTTTCATGGATCGTATTTTTGATGTTATATCTAAAAAGCCATCACCATACCCAAGGCTGTCTAGGTCTTCTCCTATGTTATCTTCCAGGAGTTTTATAGTTTTGCATTTTATATTTCAGTATCTGATCCATTTTTGAGTTTATTTTTGTGAACTGTGTAAGATTTGCATCTATATTTATAATTTTGTTTATGAATATCCAGTTGTTCTAGCACCATTTGTTGCAGAGACTATCTTTGTTCCACCATATTGCTCCTTTGTCAAGGATCAGTTGACTATATTTATGGGGGTCTATTCATAAGTTTTCTATTCTGTTCAATTGATTGTCTATTCTTTGGCCTATACCACTTTGTTTTGATCACTATAGCTTTACAGTAAGTCTTGAAGTTGGGTAGCATCAATCACCCAACTTCATTCTTTTCCTTCAATATTATGTTGGCTACTCTTGAGTCTTTTGCCTGCCCTTATGAACTTTAAAATCAGTTTTTTGTCATCCGTAAGATAACTTGGTGGGATTTTGATTGGGATTGAGTTGAATCTATAAATCAATTTGTGAAGGAGTGGTATCTTGACAATATTGAATATTCCTATGCTATTAAGGTCCTAAAGCCTACTTTTAAAAAATGCATATTAGCTGTAGAGTTTTTTTCAAGTTGATAAAGTTCCCTTTAATTCCTAGTTTACTGACAATTTTTTATCATGAATAAATGTTGGATATTGTCAAATGTTTTCTTCTGCATCTATTGATAAGATTATATTATTTTCCTCTTTTAGCCTGATGGTATGGTGGACTACATCAATTGATTCTTTAACGCTGAACCAGCCTTGCATACCTAGGATAAATCCCACTTGGTCATGGTGTGTAATTCTTTGTATGCTTTTTAAAATTGATTTGCTAATATTTTGTTGAGGATTTCTGCATCTATGTTAATAAAAGCTACTACTTTGTAGGTTTCTTTTCTTAATATATCTGATTTTGCATTAGAGGAATGATGGCCTCACAGAATGGGATAGGAAGTATTCCCTCTACTTCTATCCTCTTGAAGAGATTGTAGAGAATTGGTATAACTTCATCCTTAAATGTTTGACAGAATTCACCAATCTGTCTGGCCCTGGTGTTTTTTTGTTTATAAGGTTATTAATTATTACACTTGATCTTAGCCAAAAGGCCAAGAAGCGATAATAAGGTTATTAATTATTGATTCAATTTTTAAAAATTTCTTTTTAAAAAAGATTTATTTATTTCAGAGAGAGAGAATCCACGCACAGGGGGGAGTGGCAGAGGGAGAGAATCTTCAAGCAGACTCCCTACTGAGTGCAGAGCCCAATGCAGGCCCAATCCCAATCCACATGAGATCATGACCTGAGATGAAACCAAGAGTTATACACTCAACCGAATGAGCCACCCAGGCATCTCTGATTTAGCTTCTTTAATAGACATAAGCCTGTTCAGATCATCTATTTTGTCTTGTGGGACTTTTGACAGTTTATGTCTTTCAAGGAATTGATCCATTTCATTTAACTTATCATTTGTGGTCATGGAGATGTTAGTACTTTTTAAAATTATACTTTTAATGCCCATCAAAAGGAATCTGTAGTAACTTTCATTTCTAATATTAGTAATTTGTGTCCTCTCTGCTTTTTATTTGAATTAGCCTGACTAGGGTTTACTGACATTATAGTCCCTTGGATTTCCGTATGAATTTTAGGACAAGCTTGGCACTTTCTGCGGTGAAGCCAACTGGGATTTTGCTAAAGACTGTATTGAGACAATGGTGAGAACCAAAGCCATCTTAACAATATTGAGTCTTTTGACCTATGAACATTGATCGCACTCTTCTTTAATTTTTCAACAACTCTTATAATTTTCAGAGTACAACTTTTGTACTTGTTTTGTTAAATTTATTATTTGTTATTATAAATGGAATTGTTTTTTAAATTCTATTTCTGGATTGCTCATCGCAAGTGTTTAGAAATACAACTGTTTTTGTGTCTTGGTCTTGTATCTTGCAACCTTACTAAATTTTATTAATTCTCATCATTTTTAGAATGGATTCCCTAGGATTTTCTATGTACGATATGATGCCATTTGAAAATAGAGATAGTCTTACTTGTTTCTTTCAAATCAGTGTTTGTTCTATTCCATTTCCTTGCCTGAATGCCCTGACTAGAATTTCCAATGCAATAATGAATAGTAATTTTGAGAGCATATAACTATTTTTCCGATCTTAGGGGTAAAGTATTCAGTCTTTTACCATTAAGTGCAATGCCAATTGTAAGGTTTTGTAGATGACCTTCATCAGGTTGAGAACGTTCTCTTCTATTTGTAGGGTTGAAAGTTTTTATCACAAAAGTGTATTCGATTTTGTCAAATTTGTTTCAGCATCTATTGAGATGTTCATGACATCTTTAATCAGTTTACATGTTACTTTACATTAACTGATTTTAACATGTCAAACCAACTTTGTGTTCCTGGGAAAAATTATACCTGGTAATGGTGTAAAATATTGAGTTGCTATTTTGAGTTGCTGGATTCTATATAGTACTATTTGTTGAAGATTTTTCCATCTACACTCATGAGTAATTACTCTGTAGCTTTCTTTTCTGTGATGTCACTGCATGGTTTTGGTAACAGGTTAATATGTGGCCTAATAATTGGGAAATAATCACTTCTTTTCTGTTTTTTTAAATTAATTAATTAATTAATTTTTAAGAGAGGGAGAGAGAGCTGGGGGGGGGGGGCAAGGGAAGGGAAAGAGAGAATCTTAAGCAGGTTCCACACCTCATGCAGAGGCTGACACAGGGCCTGATTTCATAACCCTGAGAGCATGACCTGAGCTGAAATTAAGAGCCAGATGCTTGACAAATAAGCCAGGCACCCCTCTTTTTTGTTGTGTGTGTGTGTGTGTGTTTTTTTTTAAGAGAGATTGGAAAGAACTGGCACTAATTCTTTAAGTGTTGGGTAAAACTCACCAAAGAAGCCATCTAGTCCTGAGCTTTTCTTCATGGATTTTAAAAAAAATACTAATTCAAAGTTGTCCATTTCCTTTAATTATCAGTTATTTACAGCACTGCTTTACAATTCTTCTTATATCACTAATGTTAGTATTCACCTCCCCTCTTTCATTCCTGACTCTAGTAATTTGAGTTTTCTGTCTTTTTCTCTCTCTTGCTCAGTCTAGCTAGAGATTTGTCAATTTAAAAAAAAAAGATTTTATTTTTATTTGTGCAAGAGAGCATGAGCGGGGAGAGGGGCAGAGGGAGGAGAAGCCGACTGCCCACTGAGCAGGCAGCCTGATGTGGGGCTCCATCCCAGAGCCCTGAGATCATGACCTGAACCGAAGGCAGATGCTTAACCAACTGAGCCACCTACATGCCCCTGTCAATTTTGTCGATATTTTCAAATAATCAACTTTCAGGTCTGTGATTACCCTCTTTTCTTTTTCTATTCTCTACTTACTTACTTTTTACTCTAATCTTTACTATTTCCTTCCTAGTTCTTGCTTGGATTTAGTTTGTTTTTCTTTTTAAAATGCCTCAGGCAGAAAGTTAAGTTATTGATTTAGAATCTTTCCTCATTTGTAAGGTAGCAGTTTACAACTATAAATTTCAACCTAAGTACTGCCTTAGTTGCTCTCATAAGTTTTGGTATATGTATTTTCATTTTCATTTATCTCAAAGTACTTTCTTGGTTTTGTTTGTTTGTCTGTCTTTAAGTAGGTCCACGCCCAGTATGGAGCCCAACATGGGGCTTAAACTCATAACACTGAGATCAAGACCCGAGCTGAAATCAAGAGTCACTCAACCAATTGAACCATCCAGGCACCCCATATCTCAAAATACTTTCTAATGTCTTCTGTAATGTCTTCTTTGATCTACTGGTTATCTAGGGGTGTGTTGTTTAATTTCCACATATCTGTGAGCTGCACAAATTTCTTTCCGTTATTGACTTTCATTCCACTGTGGTCAGAGAACATACTTTGCATGACTTCAATCCTTTTCAATTCACCGAGGCCTGTTTTATGGCCTAACATGTGGTCTATCCCAGGAATGTTCCATATGCACTCAGAAGAATGTGTGTCCCACTGGTGTTGGGTGGAGTGTTCTATAGCTGTCTGTTGGTCCAGTTGGTTTAAACTGTTGTTCAAGTCTATTTCCTTGTTGATGACTTGTCTATTGCTTAACCCATTATTTAATGTGGGGCATTAAAGTCTCACATTAATATTAGTGAATTGCCTATTTCTCCCTCCAATTCTGTCAGTTTGGGCTTCATGTATTTGGGGGCTCTGTTGTTAGGTGCATATATATTTATAATTGTTTTATCTTTTTTATGGATTAAGATTTTTAGCATTTAATGTGCCTGTTTTTCTCTAATAATTTTTTCAGTTCTATTCTGTCTGATATTAGTATAGCACTCCAGTTTTCTTGTGATTGCTGTTTGATTGACATCTTTTTCCACCTTTTTGCCTCCAACCTATTTGTATCTTTGGAATCTAAGGAATGTCTCCTGTAGATAGCACATATGTGGATTTTATTTTTTTAATCAACTATTCCTGGCAATTCCTGCCTTTTGATTGTTTTATCCATTCTCATTTAATGTTATTGATGTAGTTGAATTTATGTCTGTCATTTCCCTTTCTGTTTTCAATATGTCTCATGCCTTTTTTGTTTTTCTGCTCTTCCTTTACTGTTTTCTTTTGCATTGAGTGGATATTTTCTAACATAGCATTTTAATTCAGTGATTTGTTTTCACCATATTTTTCTTCAGTGGTTGCTCCTGGGCTTACCATATATGTCTTATAAAAATATACTTCAGATTTATATTAACTTAATTCCAATGAGTTATACAAATGTTAGTCCTATTTAGCTATATTCTCTTGTCTCTATTTTTTGATGTCACTGTTGTACATATTACATCTATACATGTTACAAGCCCCAAAATAAATTGTTATAATTGCTACCTCATGTATTTGTATGTGTTTTAAAGAAGCTGAGAGAGGAAGGAGAGCAAGGATATATTTATGGAGTTTGTTATATTAACCTTCTTCAACCATTTCTGATTTTCTTTATTTGTTCCTGTGGATTTGAGTTATTATCTGGTATCACTGTCTTATCATATACAACTTTTCTCCACTCCAATCTCCTTTGTGCTATTATTGTTAAATATATTACATTTCTATGTTACAATCCGAACAATACAGTTATATATATATTGTCTTACACAATTGTTTTTAAAATCAATTAAGAGAGTAAAGGATAAGAAATGTTCATCATAGGGGTGCCTGGCTGGCTCTGTTGGTAGGGCTCTTAGTCATGCTTGATGGTGAGCCTTTTGAATAGATGCTTGCCCAGCACAGCATGAGGGCCAACCAGCCTTCGGATGTTAGCCAGGTGATCGCCCATCTTCTTGATGAGTTTCACTTCCTCAGCTAAGAAGTGGTTCTCCAAGAAGTCACAGAGGTGGGCGTCTGCCTGGGAAGAACCCAGGGCATGTAGAAAAAAGGTTGGAGGGGGGTTGGAAGGTGAAGGGGTGACCCTGAGTCTGTTCCAATCAAACACTGTTGAGGCAAGACACAGATCTGCAGGACTGCTGGGTGCACTGCCTATTCCACCTTCATTTTTAAGATAGTTTTGCTACAAGGCACCTGGGTGGCTCAGTCAGTTAAGCGTCTGCCTTTGGCTCAGGTCACGATCTCAGGATCCTGGGATGGAGTCCTGCATCAGGCTGACCACTCCCTGCTCAGTGGGGAGCCTGCTTCTCTCTCTTCCTCTGCCTATTGCTTGGCCTACCTGTGTGCTCTCTCTCTGTCAAATACATAAATAAAATCTTAAAAAAATAAAATAGTTTTGCTAGATGTAAAATTTTGGGTAGACAGTTTCCCCTCACCTTTTGGCACTTCAAATATGTCATCCCGTGGCCTTCTGCCCTCCACAGTATCTAATGAGAAATTTGCTGTTAATCTTAACAGAGTTCCTTTATATGTAACAAGTTGTTTTTCTCTTGCGGCTTTTAAGCCTTTATCTCTTTCAGAATTTTTTATTATAATTTATCTCCATGTGGATCTCTTTGAGTTTATCTTAGAATTCTTTGAACTTTGATGTGTACATTGTTTTTCATGAAATTTGCAAGTTTTCAAAAAAAATTTGTAAGTTATCAATCATTATTTCTTCAAATAGCATTTTTCTATTCCTTTCTCTCTCTGCTCTCCTTCTGGCACTCCCACAATGCATATGCTGGTGTGCTTGATGTGTTGCACATTTCTCTCAGTCTCTGTTCAATTTTATTCATTATTTTTCCCTATTCCTTGAATTGAGTGAACTTTACTGATTATCTTCAAGCTTACCAATTCTTTCTACTTTAATTTCAAATCCGCTATCAGCTCCTTTAATGACTTTTCACCTCAATCATTGTAACTTCTAACACCAGAATTTCCACTTAGCCCTTTTTAAAAATAATTTTCATCTCTGTTGATATTCTTAATCTCATGAAACACTGTCATATCTTACTTTACTTTTTTTAAATTTAAATTCAATTAGCCAACATATAGTACATCATTAGTTTCAGATGTAATGTTTAATAATTCATCAGTTGCATATAACACCCAGTGCTCATCACATCATGAGCCCGCCTTAATTAATTTATTTCTTCATAGTTTCTTCTTGTTGCTTGAACGTATTTATAGTGGCTGCTTTGAAGTCTTTTTCTATTTTTTTTTTTTTTTTGTGTGTGTGTGTGTTTATGTGTTCGATTGTTTTTAATTACTGACAGCTGGGGAGGGCTGGGGGCCTGTGTGGTGCCCCTACCCACCTCGTCAGACCCTCAGGGATCAGGCCAGTGCCCACAGGTCCTGAGCCCACACCAGCAGACCCCAGGGCCGTACTCTGTCTCCAGCAAAGGGTGAAATATTTTTCTACTAAATCTGACATCTGGGTCCTATCACAGGCATCTTCTATTGCTTGCATTTTTTTCCCCATGAATGAGTCACACTTTCCTGTTTCTTTGAATGCCTCATACTTTTTTGATGAAAAAATCTGAATAATATATTTAGCATGTTAATAAATGATAGAATGGAAATATAGCCTTGGATATATTAGATAATATATCTTAGCAACTCCAACCTACAGGGTTTATTGATGTTGTTTGCTCATGTACTTGTTTAGCATCTTGCCTGGACTATTTTAGTGAGGTCCATTTCATCCACTACATGCAGCCTGTGATGTTGTTCCTCAGTAGGTGCAGTCACCTTAGGCATGCAGTCACCTTGAAATGACAGTGGTTTTATCACCTATCTTTGACTGACTCTTTCTTTAATCTTTCTGTTAAACTGTCTGTTGCTGTTGGTATTACACCCAGCTATTAGCCTCCACTAATTGCCAGCTGATTGCTCTATTGTTTTTGAGGCACAAATTGCTTCTCCATCTGCTACAATTAAATTCAGGCTCATTTGCAGGATTAATTTTTAAGGCCGGTCTAACTCCAAACCCCTTTTGCTTCCCCCCCTTTGCTAACATAAAAGAAGCTTGAATTTCATACTAAGGGGAAAAGGTTGTTTAGGATAATAGTCTGTATCTCCTTGGTTTGCTGGCTTTCCAGATAAAGTCGCTTTCCTTACCTCAAAATCTTGCTTCAAGACTCGTCATGCAGTGAGCAGAACAAGCTTGGACTTGGCTACATTACATTTTATTGAATAATCTATTTCCTCATTTGCTTAGGCCCTTAGCACAATGTCCAAAGAGTCTAGATAATTGCTTTAAAATAATTTTCATCAGGGTTGCCTGGGTGGCTCAGTTGGCTAAGTGTTAGACTCTTGGTTTCAGCTCAGATCATGATCTCAGGACCATGAGATCAAGCCCCATGTCAGGTGCATACTCAGCGTGGAGTCTGCTTGAGATTCTTTCTCCTTCCAACTCCCTCCCACTCTGTTCCTTCCTCAACCTAGCACCTCTCTCTTAACAAATGAATGAATAAAATCTTTTAAAAATGTTTTTTCACCAGTTATACCTGTCTTGCTGGGGAGTATTTCCACAGAGCTCTTCTGCCACCACTTTTGAAGTAGCCAGCCTTCCTGCTCTTTTTTCTGCTAAACTAAGCTTCTAGAATTTGGATCTCAGGTTGCTTCAAGCAGTCATTATGCTCCTGGAATGAGCCTTGCAAGGAACTGAGGGAGAGACACACAGAGCCTGGATGACATCATGGGAGCCCCTGGATCAGCCCTACACTTGGGATCATCTGGACTTCACGGTCAGATAAGCCAAAAAATTTCCTTCTTTCCTTAGCTAGTTGGAGTTGAGTTTTTTACATGTAACTAAGAGT
Source organism: Nasua narica (assembly GCA_028533885.1). Classification (NCBI taxonomy): domain Eukaryota; kingdom Metazoa; phylum Chordata; class Mammalia; order Carnivora; family Procyonidae; genus Nasua; species Nasua narica. The sequence continues at coordinate 34,922,463 of CM052799.1, read as the reverse complement.
TGTAACTAATATCCTGAATGCCAAACCTTTAATAATGTCTGAATAAATGATAAGGATTGTGGAAAGCTTGTTCAACAAAATTGGTATCTAGGGTCATTTTTATGTGACCTTTTTGATAGCTCATCTTGTCCCAACAATTTATGGCCTCTTGATGCTTATTGAAATACTGAGACATCATTTATAATGTTTCTAATAGATGTTCCTCTTTTTTTATTTTTTTTTTATTTTTTATTTTTATTTATTAGAGAGAGAGACTGAGAATGAGAGGAGAGAAGGTCAGAGGGAGAAGCAGACCTCCCACAGAGCCGGGAGTCCGACATGGGACTCGATCCCGGGACTCCAGGATCATGACCTGAGCCGAAGGCAGTCGCTCAACCAACTGAGCCATCCAGGTGCCCCTAGATGTTCCTCTTAATAAGGATTTTTAATATGGTCCTATACGTCTGTCAATATTGGTTGACATCCAAAGGGTTGGTTCCAAGGCAGACTCAATGTTGACTGCTAATGCTGAGTTATAATATTAAAAATAGTACAGAGGCCTGACCTTAATTATGGAAAGTTCTTATAAGTCAGGTAACCTCTCTTCTCCATTAGCCTGCAGCTGACACATTAGAATATCTCTTGTAAGCATATAGTTTTCCAAATATTGGAACTAGTTACAAACCTCTTCAACAAACTATAAGTGGAAAAAGGGAAGATTATATATTGTTAATTTTTTTAAAAAGATTTATTTATTTGAGGTGAGGGGAAGTAAGAAGGGGCAGAGAGAGAGAGGGAGAGATAGTCAGTCCCACACTGAGTGCAGAGCCTGATGTGGGGTTCAATCTCACGATCCTGAGATCACCACCTGAGCTGAAACCAAGGGTTAGCACTTAACTGACTGTGTCACCCACTTACCCCTGTATATTGTTATTCTTGATGTGATGTAGAAAATCTAGGTAATCTAAGATTTTTATTTACTTGGTAGGTTATTCCTTTGAAATAGTAAAGAATAGGTTGAGTTTGTTAGAAATACAGAAATATTCAGAGAATTCTGGGAGAATTTATAGGTCAAGACTGTAAGCAATTTTATCCTACCTCTCAGGACAATATTCTTCCCTAACTCCCTCGTCTGATAGATGCTTATGGCAAGTGTTGGGAGCAGGAAAGACATCAGACATTATTATAACCTTGGAATTTATCAAAACTTGGTTTAAAAAGGCCTTTCTCGCTGGGTAAGACTTACAAAGCACCTTAACCTAACGTATATTTCCATACTGGGCACTGCTTGCCAATAGGGTCTCTGAAGATTCTGCAATTCAGTGATCTCTGTCATGTTTGGAATATCTCTAGGATCCCCAGAAAACCACATTTAGTGGTTTTTGGAATCAAGGAGGTAGAGTGTGTAACAAAATGTACAGATCCATCAAAAAATCTCACTACTTAATTAAATGGGAGAGAGGTGATGTGAATTTATGACACTCAATTATTTTTACAATAGTAAAAGCTTTATGGCTGTTACTAAAGAAAAAGGGGAAAGTACCCTAGAATAAATTTTAATGAACAGATTTGATTTATTTGTAATTGGCAGATTGTTTTAAATACTTTAAGCTTCTGAGTTACGTGAGCGCAGAAAGCATCTTAGAGAGCTTACAAGCCATCAGTAGTTTACTTTGCAATAATAATGGTCCTGCTCTTTGGATCATTATTCACAGAAATAGAAAATTAAATGTCCACTGGATTCTAGGACTTCATAAATCATGAATTGGTAGGATCTGAGTTCCACTAATTGTACTTGAGAATCTAATAAGCTTGAGTTGCAGATTGTACTCTGATCTTATTCTGATAGTAAAATTTTATGTAGGAAGGGTTTGTTTGTTTTTTTTCCTACAGGCTTGGGGTAGATGACACCCCCTCAGAATACGGGTGAGATTGTGGTCCTCAATCGATTTATCTACCATTTGCTAGAATGTTTGTATTTTGGGATCTCCATCTTCACTCTGCTGCTTCAGCAGTACATTTGATTTGGTTTTACAGAGATGAATTTCAAGGAAAACATCACCTAGACTTTATTTCAAGTTACCCTGAGGATCAATACATTTTTCTGATGCCCAAAAATGCTATGTTCATAATCTGCTGTTTTGATATACGGCTCGGAGAAGGTAAATGTCCTGTCAACTACAATCTCTCTTTATTATTTTTAAGGAGGGCTAGTTTCCATTATCAAAAGCAGATAAGGAATGCCAACACTCATTTGTCATTCAAAATGGAACACTTATTTAGCTGGGAATGAATGAAAACCATCATGTGGTAGGTTTGTTTTTTTAACAGTGGTGATAAATAAAGTCACAACTCAAGGTCAGGGAACATTCCAATGTGATCCCACTGGGTTGCTTATATTTTTTGGATAGGTTGGAAAGACAATTTTCCAATAGTAACTTTGGTTTTTGAATATATTTTTCCCTTTAGAACAAAGACAAGAAGAAACCTGACATTTTTTCTCATCTGAAATGGTAATTAGCTTTTATATTTTCCACCTACAGATTTTAGTTCCAGTTTGAGGTAGTCTGTCCTTACCCACACTTTTATGCAATGACTCCCATCTCACCTGATGGTCTGTGATGTGTGACAAACAGGTCATTTAATGAGTGAGTAAGCCTGTGTAGATAGGTACCAAGAGTATAGCCAGGCCTCGGTCTTCTCACAGGTTCTGGGTAGGAAATGCTAAAGGGCCACTTGCCATTTAGGGTTTGAAACCAACAGATGGTAAGACTTCTCTACATGGCCATCTCCCGGGCACCTCAGAATCAAAATATGACCCAAGTTAAACTCATCTCATCCCATGAAAACAGTCTTTTCCATCTCTCCAAAGACTACCATCCACTGAGTAGGATGAACCATAACAAATCGCCTTTTTTTATAGCTCATAAATAGCTAAATATTGACCATTTCAAACAGATCAGCCTTACTGGTTGTTCAGGTCAGAGACCTGGGGGAAATCCTTCTCACCTCACTCCCCTTCAACTCTTATAGCAAGGCAGTCATGAGGACTGGTAAATTCTCTTTCTCAGGCAGGTTCTGAATTCATGTTTAAGGCCCTCAACATAGCCCATATCATCAGGAATTGGCCTAATGATTCCACTGTCCACACTGCAACGAACTAGGATGTCCTTTCTAAAACACAAGCCAGATCATCCCACTTGTATGCTAGAAATCAGTCAATGGCTTCTCAATGCCCTTAACACAAAGAACAGATAATCCAACCCCTCCTGACTTCTTTAATCCCACATCACCCTATTTTCTGGTTACTCTACCTTAATTTCTCTAGCATGCTCCTTTCCAACGCAGGGCCTTTCAATATATGTTCCATCTGCTTGGTACTCTCTTCTCTCTCATTACTAACCAGGGCCTTATCACTCAGTGATCCCTGCTTCTTCTGCATTCATGCCTCAGCATAAATGCCATGTCCCCAGTGAGCCTTCTATGACCTCTCAATGACCAGTGTGGAACCCCAAATTACATATATCCATGAGACTTCAACAAAGATCATACTTCCAATTATCTATTCAATGCTAGGCTCAAACTCCAAGGGAGCAAGGCCGTGGCTGACTTGTTTGCTGCCATATTGCTATCACTAACCCAGGGCCTAGAACCTGACGGGCACTGGGTAAACATTTGCTGAAGATACCAATCACTCACAAATGTCAAGATTGCAATTTGCAAGGTAAAGCTGCCATCTTTGCTCTATGATATTCCAGTTTTGATCTATCTTCAGAGATTTTTCTATTTAGTATTTTTTAAATGGAACAAAATATTTAATTAAAAAATTCAAAACTGAGAGGCTGAACCAGAACTCTGGACCTTTTTGAATTATTCCCTAATATGGCTATATCTGGCAATAGTTATTGTTATAAGAGAAGTAATAATCATCAAAGCTACCAGTTATTGAGGGCCAACTATGTGCCAAAGCCCCGGAGGAATACAAGGCCTAGTGAAGGTGGGGGATTTACTGAGGTTCACACAGCTAGTAAAGGTGGAACCAAAGTCACAAAGACCCATAATCCAAGACATGCTTTGGATGCTCTCAGTCCCTCAATCTTTGGGCAGACAACTTCTTGAACACAAGAATCCTCTATACCCAGAAGACCAGGAGAATCAACTAGAGAACAGAATCCAAGAGAAACATATTTTCAGCTCTAAGTAAAATATCTTTAGACACACACCAGTTAATGTCACCATGTTTCCAAGAACAATTCTCTCCCGACCAGCATCTTAGTAAAAGCTTATGTTCCTACCGGAAGAAAGAGTCTCTGAGCAGCACAGGGTTTGAATAATTTCTTCCATTCCTGAGGGTTTCCAACCGAAAAAGTGATAGGGTAGATTCTGTGCTCAAACTTCTTTGTATACGAGTCAGGCCACTGTCGTAACTGAAAAACAAGGAAGACAAGGGGAGGGTGATTAGGCCCCAGAGATATGGAAAACACCTGAAGTTCCTGGATGTTCAAGTGGAAATTATTCAGGCAACCTACATAGAAAGTCTAACTTCACCACCATGGTTAATGCTCAATGAATGAAAGACTGTGGCTAGAATTTAAAAAAAAATAACATCTAGAGTTGTCAAGGACATTGGGAGACTGGCACATAAACATCACAAGGGGAGTATAAATTTGAATAAAATTCCAACAGGGCAATTGAAATTGGGAATAAAACCAACCCCAAAAGATAAAGGCACAAGACTTTCAACACAGACTCATTTGTAATTAAAAAAAAAAAAACAAAAAAACAACCCTTGAGAACATACTAACTGCTCAATAACTAGGAATTGGGAAAATTAATTATGATGGAACTAAACAATAGACTATTAAAACAGTTAAAATAAAGTACATCTATATGTGCTGACAAGGAGAAATGTTTATTATAAACAAATTTTATTATAAAATTTATATAATTTTAAATAAATTTATTAAAAATTTTATTATAAAATCTGTTATAAAGATGTTTATTATTAAAATTAAAAAACAAAATGCAAAAAAATTTTATAATATCTTTCTGTCTTGAAGGAAAAATATATGCACATATATTTTATATGGAGAGGAAAAATCTGGGCAGATAGACACTAACCTGATTTTTGGTGCTTTTTTAAAAGATTTTTATTTATTTATTTGACAGAGAGAGAGAGAGAGCACAAGCATGGGGAGTGGCAGGCAGAGGGAGAGGGAGAAGCAGACTCCCCACTGTGCAGGGAGCCCAACATGGGGCTTGATCCCAGGACCCCAGGACCATGACCTGAGCCGAAGGTAGATGCTTAACCAACTGAGCCACCCAGGCGCCCCTGACACTAAACTATTAAAAGCAGACACCTGTGGAGGTGGTGGTGGTGGTTTCATTTTCTAAGTTTATATTTCTGTGTTGTTTTAAAATTTTCCAGTGAGTATATATTATTTACTTTGCATATGTTAATATCATAACAAAATTAATTTATGAGCTTTATCTTTTAGAGCAGTTTTATGTTTACAGGAAAACTGAGCAGGAAGAACAGAGTTCCCATCTACCCTCTCTCCTCTCTCCTCCACCCCCACACTTTCCCCTATTACCTATATCTTGCATTAGTGTGGATGTTTGTTACAACTGATGAACCAATACCAATACATTAGTGAGAAAAATCTATAGCTTACCTCAGGGTTCATTCTTTGAGTTGTACATTCTTCGGACTTTCACAGATGTATGTCAGGTATCCACTACAGAATAGTGTTAGCACCCTAAAAATCTCCTCTGTTCCACCTATTCAGCCCTTCCTCCTTCCCTCCCACTGAATTCCTTCAGCCACTAATTATTTTACTGTCTCTTAGTTTCACCTTTTCCAAAATGTGATATAGTGGGAATCACAGAATACATAGCCTTTTCAGACTGGCTTCTTATACATAGCAATATGCACTTAAGTCTCCTCCATGTCTTTGGTGGATGAGTACCTTATTTATTTTTTATCACTGAATAATATTCCCTTGTATGGATATACAACAGTTTGTTTATACATTTACCCATAGAAGGGTATCTTGGCTGCTCTCAGTTTGGGGTGATTACAAATAGAGTGGATATAAACATTCATGTGTAGTTTTTATGTGGACAACTTTTCAGTTCATCTAGGTAAATACCAAAGAGTGCAACTGCTAGATTGTATGGTCCGTTTACATTTAGCTTTCTAAAAATGTGTCAGATTGCTCTCCAAAGTGGCTGTGCCATCTTGCATTCCCACCAGCAATGAGTGAGATTTTCTCTGGCTGCACATCCTCAGTAGCATTTTGTATTGTCAGTGTTGTGGCTTTTAGCCATTCTAATGGGTGTGTAGTGGTAGCTCAGTGTTTTCCTCTGCAGTTCCCCAATGATGTGTGATGTGGAGCCTCCTTCCGTACGCTTATCTGGCATCTGTGTATCTTCTTAAGTTTTTGAGTTAATGTTTCTCCATGGACAACAATAGTCCTACTTCTAGGGGCACCTGAATGGCTCAGTGGGTTAAGCCTCTGCCTTCAGCTCAGGTCATGATCTCAGGGTCTTGGGATCGAGTCCCGCATCAGGCTCTCTGCTCGGCGGGGAGCCTGCTTCCCCCTCTCTCTCTGCCTGCCTCCCTGTCTACTTGTGATCTCTCTCTGTCAAATAAATAAATAAGATCTTAAAAAAAAACAAACCAGTCCTACTTCTAAGAAAAATTTCCCAAAGTGCATTCATATTTATGACAAGGTTGTTTATCATAATGTTATCTGTAACAGAGCAAAGTTGGAAACAATCTAAAGAGCAATTTGGGTAAATAAGCTCCAAGGTACATCTACATAACAGAATGTGACGGCATCATATAGGAAGGATTTGCTAACCTTCGGTAGGACAAGGACCGAAACCAGCCTGCTATGAAAAGCACACAAGCCAAGAATGATCAGACACTTTTAAAGAGCTGAATAAAGTAAAAACAAGAGTAATATTTTGTGACATGTGGAAGTCACATAAGATTTGAATTTCAGTGTCCATAAATAAAAGTTTTATTGGAACATTTTTACACCTAATTGTGTACATATTTCTATGGCTGCTTTCATACTGAATGTCAGAGTCGAATAGCTACAAGACCACACACCCTTCAAAGCCTAAAAAAGCTATTATCTGGTCTTTTACAGAAAACGCTAGACAACCCCAGTTTTAGAAGAAATTCAGTAATACAAGACTCAGTGATATAAAAGGGAATATAGAAGATGATCCCATTTTTGGTATTGATGCAAAAAGAAAAGGAATATAATTAAATCTACCAATATTGCTCTCCTTGATCATTAGGATGACTGATTTTTTTAATTTATAATTTTATGACTTTTTTTTTACACTCTACATATATTGCTTATAGGGTCGCATAAAAAGGTTTCAAGAAACATACCACTGATCATGCTTTAAATTTGCAACATTGAGATGGATATATGAGAGAAAAATCTCAGAAAGAAAAAGAGGAGGAGTGACAAAGTATTTGATAACTGATTTACGAGGGCCCACTGACCGATCAGAACCCACCCCAGGCACAAATACCGGCACAATTGCACTGACTCATCAGAACCGACACAGGGCTGCACACGCTCAGAGTGACAACACTGAGCCATCAGCATGAACACCAGGGACAGATACTCAGTCCAGCTGTGCCTTGCCACAGCAGCCCAAAATCAGTCTTGGAAGGAGAATGGGAAGGTGCCATGGTCTGCTGGTTTCCTGGACTCTTTGATCTCCTAGAAGGGTTTCTCTGCCTTTGCCAATCTGTGTCTTTTACCTGGAATGTTCAGTCCATTTACATTTGTTTCAATGCATGTATTTGAACTGTCTCCAGCCACAAGGCCTCCTTGACATCTCTTCCTGTGGCAGAGGACACACACACACACACACACACACACAGGATGTTGCCATCCCACTGGCACCACCCATTACCAGAATGGATTGGGGGTTACCCCCCTTCGGTGTCCCACTTTTTCCTGACAGATGCGCCAAACCTAAAGCACATGTCTGATTCCTGAGCTGCCAGGAGCGGCTAGGAAATCAACCAGCTGGCATTTGCAGCTCCTATATTGAGAGATGACAAAAATAAATGAGACTTCAAAATATTAAGTATCTACATTATACTTGGTAAATAGCTCCAGACATATTATACTTACACGGCTTAAAAATTTAAAAAAAAAAAAAAATTCTCCTTAAAAAGAGTAGAATTCGCCCACAAAGCAGCTTTCAGAGGAACCATGAGGTCAGCTGGCACTTTGTTTTGTTTTTACTCTGAGATATGTGGCCTTGAGCTTCGCAGGAAGTTATCGCAAGAAACTGGATATTCCTTTACAATGCCTCAGGGTTGGAAGTGAGACCCTTGTGAAGGGTGCAGACCCCGCCTCTCCATTCCAGAACCTGGGGCTACACACAAACCAACTGGTCCTGCCCTACTATTTTCGAGATAACGAGGTACAGGAGAGGTTCCCAAGAATCTCTGTGGAATGAAAGAATAAACAGATCATGTGATTCAGCCTCACAAGTATGCTCTGCAGTAACAGAGCAAGGATAATTTGCCCTTCCACACTGATGAAACACTCGAGACTGAGGAAAGTTCTGTGACTTCCCTAAGAGATGAGGTTTTATACCTAAAAAGTTTATATCTATAATCCCTGCATGGAAAGGGAGGCCAGATGCCCTGCCTGTCTTTTAACACCCTATTACAATTTCCTTTGTTAGTTGAGCTCCATTGGTCTAACAAAGACCTGAGGAAAGGAGTCATCACAGGGATAAAGTCACCAGAGCAATTCAAATGATTTTTCAAATTCAGTGATTCTCCCATACAATTTAGTTCCCAATTTATAACATGCCAATTACCATGGCTCATAGCAAATTATCCCAAACTTAGCAGTATAAAACAACCATCTATTATGCCCACAGATTCCATGGATCAGGAATCCCGACAAGGCACACAAGTGGGGGCCGCTTACACTGCTACATGATGTCTGGGGCCTCAGCTAGAAGCTTCGAAGGCTGGAGGCTGGAATTCATCTGAATGCTAGTCCATTCACATGGCTGGTGACTGAGGCTAGCTAAGGGCTGGGGACCTCAGCTTTTCCCTGAGTGGGTTTCTCCATATGATCTCTCCGTACGGGCTCATTTGGGCTTCCTCACCACACACTGGCCAGGTTTCTGGGGTAGGCATTCCACGAAAGCCAGGCAGAAGCTCTATTCTTTCCACGCCCTAGCCTCAAATGTCACGTGAACATTCCATGTAGCATACTCTGTTTTATATATACATAGAGATGATGTACATAGAGGCATATGTACTGGCTATTACATTTTAACAAATTATCCCCAAAACTTAGAGGCTTGAAACCACGGAAATGTATTCTCTCATGTAGTTTCTTAGGGTCAAAAATCTGTAAGCTGGGTTGCTCTGGCTCAGGGCCTCTCACGAGGGTGTTGTCCAACTATAGCTGGGGCTATAGCCATCTGAAGGCTGGGTGGGGTGGGTTCTGTTTCCGAGCTCACTCACGTGAGTGGCACAAGAGGCCCTGACTCCTTCCCAGGAAGGCCTCTCCAAGGGCTGCTCTGAAATGAAAATGGCTTACCCCACAGCCGGTGATCCAGGAGAGAAAGCGAGTGCAGACAAGATAGGAAGGGCGGTGCCTTTTTAAATGTAATCTCAACTGACATAGCTTTGCATCTTCCCCATGTTGCTGGTCACACAGGCCAACCCTTGGGACAGAGAAGGACGGAAGCACTCCAGGGTGCGAATAACAGAAGGTGGGGCCAGAGAGCTTCTTTGGAAAATACGTTTTGCCCCATACACATAGTTACACACGCACATCTTCTGTCCCCTCACCTTCTTTATGTTCAAATCTATTTTGTTCTGCTCCATCCTCTCGTCCCAGCCTCTAGCACCCAGTGGGTACTCAATAAATACTTGTTAATGGATATTGTGCAACACATGGCTAGAGTTTGTCCACAGCCAGTTTCCTCCCTTCCCGTACACCGAGCACTTCTCAGCCCCTTGCCGATGGGTGAGCCTCGTGACTGCTTCCGGGCAGTTCAATGCAAATGGCAAGGACTCGTGTCACTGTCAAGCTGAGGGAGTGAAACGTACAGTCTCGAACCACTTGTCTCTTTTTCCTGCATGGCATCCCAAGAACTTCAGAGGCCAAGTGTTCCAGCAGGTGCAACTCAAAGCATGAACAGTCTTGCAGCATGTGGTGCCGTAGCCTAAAGAGCATGCCACACTTGACCTCAGGGTTGTGAGTTCAAACCCCACATTGGGTAGAGAGATTACCAAAAACAATAAAAAAAAAAACCTTAAAAAAAATAAATCATGAATAGTCTTTGTGATCTTCAGTCCCAGACCTAAGTGCCTGTGTAAGACAAGCAGCAGGCACGTGGAAAGGGTCTGAGGTTTCCGGGAGGTGTTTTAGCAGCCAGACCTACCCTATCCTGATTCCAGAAACCTTAGCTCTTTTAGCAGTGTGGTTTGCTTCAAGTTACAGACAGGGAAGCCGAAGCTCTGAGAGGCCACAAGGCTTGCCTGAGAGCCAGCAGGAAGCATACAGGGGAGCTGAGTTTCTCAGATGAGTCTTCCATCTGCTAGCTGGAGAGGTAGTATGGCTCACTGGTTAAGCTGGTGGAGGCTTGAGGCTGTGACCTTGAACCGACACCTGTTGAACAAATCACTAAAACTCTGTGCAAAAGAGGGACATGATTGCTACCTTCTGGTGAGGGTTAAGGAGGGGTAAATCATAAATCAGAAGCCCTTGATAAATGGTAATTATCATCGCCATCTCCTTTCACCACAGCTGCAGAGAAGCAAACCATGTGTGTGCCAATCTCTTCCCTTTCCGTTGACTCAGATCTTTTTTTCAAGACATTTTCCAATCAATTTCTTTTTTTTTCCCAAACACTTTTATTTTTTCAGTATTACAAGATTAATTGTTCATGCACCACACCCAGTGCTCCATGCAATACATGCCCTCCTCAATACCCACTACCAGCTCGCCCAACCCCCCACCTCTCCCCTCCAATACCCTCGAACCATGAGAGACTGTGGACTCTGACCAATCAATTTTCAAAGCTTTGAGACCATTTGGCCTCTCCTGTGAAGATGTCAAGGGGATAGTTTTCTTTTGAAACCATAACCCATTTTCTAGCTTTTTGATAGTAGCCTTTCTCTGCCCAACAGGCTTCTTTGGCCTTTCTCATTAGTGTAGCCGGCCTGGGGACTGGAGGGGGCCCAGCTGACACAAGTCAGTGGATACAAAACGAATCGCGTCTCCCTCTACCTGCACTCAAGCCCTTACCACAAGAGCAAACGTCCAAGACAAAGCAAAGTTTTGTCTGCAAAGTCACACACGTACTGAGCCTGGGGAGAAGAGGTATTTCCAAAGCTCTCCTCAGGTACTGCTAAAAAAAAATCAGCATTTGTTCCTCAGTATAGGAACAGTCAACTGAACAGGGATCCAACACATAATAAAATGCTATAGAGTCACCCAGAAAAGATGAGGTAAGAACATCTGAGTCCTGACCTGGAACGATGCTGACAATATGGTTTTAAGGTACGAAAATCAAGTTCCAGGTGGACACACAGAGAATAAGCTTGATTTTATGACAGAAATACAAGGGCGCCTGGGTGGCTCAGCCGGTTAAGTGTCTGCCTTCAGCTTGGGTCATGATCCTAGGGTCCTGGGATGGAGCCCCATCTAGGGATCCCTGCTCAGTGGGGGGGGGGCCTGTTTCTCCCTCTCCCTCTGTTCCTCCCCCTGCTCATGTATGCTCTCTCTCTTTCTCTCAAACAAATTTTAAAAATCCTTTTAAAAAATAAAAGAAATATGTTCTAATCTGGGCACATACAATTGTATGTGTTATACAGCTGTATGTTTACATATACAAATATACATTTACACACATAGGTGCTCGCTTCGGCAGAACATATACATTTACACACATATACACGCATCCACATGGATAAATACACACACAAACACACACCTGTACATGAAAAAATACGGAAGAATAACTCAGAATAGTTAATTCAATTTCTTGTGTGGGACTGAGGGTACCAAGGACTCCTACCTTTTAATGTATAACATCTATATCATTTGAATTTATTTGAGTGAACGTTTATTACTTGTCATTCAAAAAAACCTATATAAAGGGGATTTGTAGACAGCTACCTGTCCCCTACACGAGAGCCATGTTAATTAGACCACAGAACTCAAGCCCGGGTCAAGTGCTTCAAGTGCATCGTCTCATTGAACCCTGACAATATCTCTGCAAGGTAGGTGTAAGTATCCCTAAAGGATCCATGAGAACAGAAAGGCTCAGAGTCAAGTGTTTGGTCACACGGTGGAGTACGCCGTGAAGGTCAGCATATCCCATTAGCGAAGGGGGGATACGCATTTCCCACAATGCAATCTGTCTGCACTCGGTAACCACGGCACCGCCATTCCACAAACTCACCTGCTTATCAAACTCGGGCTTCAGAGAGTCTTCTGTGAAGATGTGGAACTGGATCTTCCTGTGGCTAAAGAGTACAGCGGATTTGAGCATGACCAGGGTCTCCTCCAGCCGATTGCCACAGGCCACCACGGCCAAGTGGATCCAGAGCTCCGGAGGCAGCACAGCCTGAAAACTCCTGAGTTCTCCAGGCCTCCTAGGAACAAGAAAACAAGTTAAAGCTATTAATAAACTCATAAATTGAAAAAAAAAAACCCAGCTAGTGAATGGTTGGAACATTTAAAACATGAACAGGCACAATCTGTTATATTTTATAAAGTGATAAGCATTTTGACAATTCTTCCTGCTTAGAGAAAAATACCATTTATTCCCATATTTATCCTGGCAATAGCGGGATGAGTCACTGTTTGGACGGCCATAGGTGTCTGAGACTTTTTCTGCCCTACTCAGCTGTCGAGAGCCTGCTGGCTGCCGAACGGCCCGTGTTTGGAAATAGTATTGCTAAACTTCCAACAGCTGACAGAGGGGCTGTGCTGCTCATGCTCACTTGGGCCACGCAAATTAGATTTGAATGCAACATGAACAAGACGAGGGTGGGTTGTGGCTTTCCCATGTGAAACGAGCAACATGATATTCCCATCATCTGGATGGTTTTAGGTTGCGGTGGAATGCATGACCACCCCACCAAAGGAAAATCATGCGAGTCTGGGAGGTGAGCAGAGAAAATAACATGTGTGCCTCTGTCATATCTTGGGAGAGTCTTGAGAAACAGGTGTTAATCCTAACTGTCTCGCTCAAAATTGCTGAGGTGGTAGGTTTGAAATTCGGCTTCCAGTGCGTAAGTCGTGTTAACGAGAAACAGGCAGGAGAGAAGGCAGGTTAAGCTGCAAATGACCAAGGTATCAAATACTGAGTCAACAGCTGAGAGGGGACTAGGGTCCAATAGTCCAGAATCATCATCCAGCTATTTCCTCGTAATAAAAGATTTGTTCCAGACAAGGAGACGCAGCCAAGCCTCAAACACACCACTGAGAGACATTTGCAGGCAAGTTGCAAGGAGTTGGCCTGGAAAAGGTGCCCTGAGACAAATGAAACTAATTTACTTGCACAAAAGACTTGGAGGCCAGTGAAACTTGGACATGGAATGCTACCTTCCTTCCAAAACCTTCCAGTCCAATCAGCACACTGCTCCATTATCCGCTGCTCGGTGGAATAACGGCAGTCTTGCTACAGATTTCTTTCACCAAGAGGAGAGGTGAAGACGTGGGTGGAGCACGTCGGTCCGCTTTCCAATTTGATTACTTAAGATCGTGCTTAGTGGAAGCTCAGTTAAGCTTAGACGCCGAGAGATATGCAGATTCCGCTGATATCACAGTTCACACAACAACACTTAGAGGTGTCCTAAGTATCTCCTGAAGTTCGACTCTCTTCATCCCCCTGCTGCTACCCAATCAGGCCACCAGCTTCTCTCACCTCGACCACCGTCACGGCTCCCTAGATGGGCCACCTGCCTCCAGTCTTATCCTTTAACTCCCGCCCTCTGATTTCTTCTTATTGGCACCAGAGTGACATTCTTCTAAAATGCAAATAGGAATGTGCTATTCTTTTGATTAAAATAAATGTAAGGGCTCCTAGATGTCTTCAAGATTGAGTCCAAACTGATGATCATGGCTCCTATATATCTCGCTTGCAACTGCTCCAGCATCCCCACCTTCGGGTGGGACAGCCATTCATAATCACAGCCACAGTCACACACACTCATACTCTCCATCCGTGTTAGTTTCTGGTCAGCAGACTGCTGGGCTGTCTCCAGGTCTTGGCACATGCATTCTGTGTGTGTGTGTGTGTGTGTGTGTGTGTGTGTGTGTATGTGTGAAATTCTCTCTTCTGCTCTCTTTTTCCTGTTAACTTCAGACCATGTATTAGTCAACAAATTTATGTGCCAGGCACTGTTCTAGATACCTCAAGACAGCAGTGAATGAAACAGACCAGGATGCTTGCCCTTGCCGAAATTGTATTCTAAGGGTGGTAGGGGAAAGACAAAGAAGAAAGTAGCAGTAACTAAGTAACATATATAGAAAGTTACCCAGCCATAAGGGCTATGAAGGAAATACAACCTTGAGCAGAGAGGGATGCAGCAGTGGCTGTTGGGCTGGTAGATATTTTTATACAGTGCAGAGTTGGGAAAGTCCTCACTGAGATGGAGAAATCTGATGACAACTTGAGGGAGGTGAGGAAGTGAGTCATGTGCATTTCTGGGTGAGGAGCATTCCAGGCAGAGGAGACAGTCAGAGCAAAGGTACTAAATCAGGATCATGTCTGGTAAATTCAAGGACCCCTGCTGAACGGACTCAGATGTCTTCTCTTCCTCTGCTCTGTGGACGAGTTTTCAGACCCACTAATAAAGCCAGCTCCCAATTAACTTAGGTAAAACGAAGGGAAGGATGTGTCACACAGATAATACTAAAAACCACATTCAATTTTTAAAAAGGGAAAAAATCTGGCCAAAACATACTACAAAAGATATTTCACGCAAACTTGTTTGCCTAAAATTATGCTCAATATTTAGGAACACTGGTAACATCCAAAGGTACTTAAACAATCACTGCAATGGCACAGCTATCTTAAATATGAGCCACTGCCCCATCGCAAATAACTAAGCCCAGTTTAGCTTTACCTATTGGGCTTCTACATGAATAAAAAGCTTTAACCTTAATAATCAGGAAAATACTAATTTTATTTATTTATAAGATTTATTTATTTATTTGAGAGAGAGAGAGAGAGAACACGAATGAGGGGGGAGAGTCAGAGGGAGAAGCAGAACCCCCGCTCCTGAGCAGGGAGCCTGATGCAGGACTTGATCCTGGGACTCCAGGATCATGACTGAAGTCAAAGGCAGTTGCTTAACCAACTGAGCCACCCAGGCACCCAAGGAAAATATTAATTTTAAATGGTAAAGGGATTCCATTTTATTTTCAGATTGGCAAAACTTAAGGAATAAGGGGCGCCTGGGTGGCACAGTTGGTTAAGCAACTGCCTTCGGCTCAGGTCATGATCCCGGAGTCCCGGGATCGAGTCCCACGTTGGGCTCCCAGCTCCATGGGGAGTCCGCGTCTCACTCTGACCTTCTCCCTTCTCATGCTTTCTCTCACTCTCTCTCTTTCCTAATAAATAAATAAATAAATAAATTCTTAAAAAAAAAAAAAACGTAAGGAATAAAATAAAAGTTGGCCCGTCTCAGGCTCAGGAGTGGATATGAAGGCGGGAAATAGCTCGGGTGCCTGGGTGGCTCAGGCAGCTAAGCATCTGACTCTTGATTTCCACTCAAGTCATGATCTCAGGGTTCTGAGATCTCCGTGCTGGGGTGGAGCCTGCTGAAGATGCTCTCTCTTCCCATCTCCCTCTGCTCCTCCCCCCACTTAAACAAAAGAAAGAAAATATCCAGGAGTGGTGTTAAGTTAACCCAAACATTTGGACAGCCATTTGGTAACATCTAGCGGGAATGAAGAGGCATGTACACCCTCCAGTCCTCCAGTTCTATGCCTACATACGTAACGTGAAGAAATCCTTGTATGTTTGCACAAGACCCATTCAAGAAACAGCAGCCCTGTTTATAAGAGTGAAGAATTGGAAATAACATTGCTGTCTATACATAGGTGAGTCATGAACATAGGCAATATGCTTAAGAGGAATGGTGCATGGCAGTGAAAATGAACAAACCAGAATATCACGTTTCAATATAAGATCAAAGAGGAAAAAAGCAAGCTGCGGAAGGAGAGCAACAGAATGATACCATTTAATTTTTCTATTTTTAAAAGATTTTATTTATTTATTGGACTAGAGAGAGTGCATGAGCTGGGGGACAGAGGGAGAAGGAGAAGCAAGCTCCCCGCTAAGCAGGGAGCCTGATGCAGCACTCGATCCCAGGACCCTGGGATGATGACCTGAGCTGAAGGCAGACACTTAACTGACTGAGCCACCCAGGTACCCCAACAACACCTTTTTTTAAAAAAGATTTTATATGAGAGAGAGAGAGAGAGTGTGTGTGTGTGTGTGTGTGTGTGTGTGTATGTGTGTACATGTGTGCATTAGCAAGAAAGGGGAGGAGCAGAGGGAGGGGAGAGAGAGAATCTCAAGTAGACTCCATACTGAGCAGAGCTGACACAGGACTCGATCTCATGACCCTGAGATCATGACTTGAGCCAAAACCAAGAGTCAGACACAGAACTGGCTGAGCCACTCGGGCTCCCCAACAACTTTTTTTTTTTTTAATTAAAAAAAGCTTGCACTCCTCTGCAGCATAACAAGCTACTTCTCTGCAGGTTTCCATGATTTGGGACAGCACAGTACAAAAAGCAGGGGCTGGGGACTGCAATCTTTCTTGGTGTCTGGTGACAGGTATTAAAAAAGAAAAATAAAGGCCCCTACTGATGGCAGTTCAAGTATCAGTGGTTAGGATTTAATAAGACCTTTGCTGCTCCCCCTCTATTACCTCTCACATTACATTCAAAATCTCAGGCTTCAGGCAGTAAGCATTTGTGTCGTGATCACAACGAATAATCAAGTTTAAGGGCACTGAAATGGAGTACCTTTCACCCAGCACCACTCAAATGTCACTTGAGACCCTTCGAGGATCAACGGAAGTCCAGTCTATGAACCTAAAACTCCTTAACCCCTTGAATTACACAGTTTGGGCAGGGAATGGGCAGTGGGGAATTGTAGCAATGCTCAGACTGATGGTTAACTATATTCTTATTTATGCTTTATAAAAGGGGACTGGAGTGGACAGTTGCTATCCAGGATTTTGAGAAGCTTCCAGGTAAGGCTGGAACTGATGGTAACCATCTTGGCTGCCACACTGGTAGAACCTGAATGGGAGTCAACACAGTAGAAAGCAGAGCCAAAAGGTGGTGGGTCACATCTTTGCTGGCCCTACCTGCATCCAGGTGCACCTGACCATAATTCAATCTCACAACCCCGAGATCGTGACCTGTGCCGAGATCAAGAGTTGGACACTTAACCGAATGAGCCACCCAGCTGCCCCCAGACAGGTCAGTTCTTAAACCAGTACATTTCCTTTTGCTGAAGCCACATGGAAACAAACTTACAGCTTAGCAATCAAAAAAGAGTCCTAATGTAGGGCTTAAAAATATTTCCAATCACCCTTGACTAGGTCTGCCTTTCATACTTTCACCTTGAGTCAGCCTTTGAAATGCTCACTGAATCCCTTTCTTCCTTGTTGCTGGCTACTAGGGCCCTGAGCCAAAGTCCCATCACACTTGCAGTTTTGTAGCTGGAAGAGACAGCAGATAGCATCTAGTGCAGGGGATTCCCTACGCAGCTCACACAGCCTCTTCATTGGAGGTGCTTGTAAATATGCAAGCCTCCACACCAGAGATCTGAATCAGAGGGTCTTGGGCGAGGTCCTGGAGTTTGCTTATTAATACAGTTGTACCACAATCACCAATAGTTCTTGGATACCAAGAACTAATGATCTGAGCTGACCCCCTCACCTCTCCTTTCTCTCCCAGACTCTGCCCCAACACCCTCAGGGAAACCCACTCCATGTTCAGCCTTTTCTCAGGGTATTCTCTTCACGTCTTGCCGTCATGAAAACATGGCGGCCTTGTGAGGATGCCACCTCCCCAGCAGACTCCCATGTGGAGGCTGCTCTTCCTCCCTTGCCCCAGGAGCCTCAGGGCAGGAGCTGGGCTGGGGTCCTCCTTGTTCTAACTGCCACACTTAGATGTGGGACGTGTCTTCATAGTGACATCTGTGAATGAAAACTGTCTTCTGTCTTTGTTGGTGTCATCTCAGCTTCCCGAGAGTGCTCTTAACTCAATGAAGAGCTTAGCTCCCTGCTCACAGAATTCCTCCCAGCATTTTCTCCAGGACTTCAGCCACTGTTTAGAAGATGCTCCCTGCTTCCTGACCCTTCAGTTTGGGGACTTATACACCCACCACCTTTCCTTCTTTCTATCCGAGACACCCAGTGCTGTGCTCACATCCTGGACTTCTACTGTGTCCTCTGCCTGGAATATTCTTCCCCTTGCATAGACACCTTCTTCTCTTTTAAACAGCAGAATGAGCTTCCCTGACCACTTCCTCGAAGGAGCACCCTCCCTTTTATTGGTCTTTGCTTATTTCCTTTCAAAAACTTACCTCAGCTGGTGATTATTAATTCTTTCAATTTATATCAAGGACACATTATGTATCATCAATCTAAGGCATTGTAAATAAGCAAAAATCTCTATCTTTAGAACAAGATCAGAATAAAATATACAATGTAAGCTTCCAATTAAAAAAATTAAACAGGTGCCTGGGTGGCTCAGTCATTTAAGTGTCTGACTTGATTTCAGCTCAGGTCATGATTTCAGAGTCATGAGACAGAGCCCAGTCTTGGGCTCCATGCTGGGAGTAGAGCCTGCTTGACATTCTCTCTTTCCTTCTCCCTCTGCCCCTGCATGCACATGCTCTCTCTCTCTCTCAAAACAAATATATATATATATATATATATATATATATATATATATATATATATGTATGTTGGTAAATGGAAAAAAAATCTTGCCCTCTAAAACTTTCTTTGCGTGTTATGTCCTGGTCTAAATTCCATTAAATACATACTTTTACAGCTGTACTAACAGTGTACCTACAACTTTATATTTCACATTTTTCATCTGATTCTTTTATTTTTCTTGTTACTTTTTAAGTCTTCATAGCCGTATCATTGTAACTGGCTATCTACTAGTCCATCCAATGAAAACACTAGAGCTTATTAGCATTGCCCTTTTGTAGGTTGTTTCCAACTATTCTGTCATATAAAAAAAAAAAAAAAAAGAAGTCTGGTACTAAACATTGTGAGCCAACAGATTTTTTTTCCTTCTTTTCATTATGGCCTTCTACTACATTCCCAGAAATGATGTTACTGGGTGAAATAGCTATTATCCTACCAAAAATGTAATAACCTTGATAGTTTCTCAAATTAACCCAAGAGTTATTAGAAAACACATACCGTGAGAAAAAACAAAACCTAAAAAACAACAAACATGACCCCTGCCACCTCCGAGTTACTTGCATGACATAACCGTGGAGCTGACTGCTGAAACACGATGAGATGGGCTTACAGACGGCATCCATGCCTCCAAATTCTGTGTGTTCCAGAGGGTGATGTCTCAGCTGCAATTACCGCTAAGACACCGCATCAAATCACTTTGAGCCTCTGAGTGAGAAAGCCATTCCACTTCCAGTTTCTTTCCAACAACGTCAGTAAGAAAGTCCCGGCTTGGTGCTAACAGGTCTTGAACACCTTTCTAATGTAACCTAATCCTCCCTTTCAAATAAGACAGCAGATCCCAGATACAGAACCTTCAACAGCCAAATCAGAAATGACCAACATTGTTTCATCTTCTTAGTGTCCAATTTGGTGATTACCTTCTATTTATGTTGCCATCGACAATTCGTGGCAGTCATAGAAAGTTCCCCTTAAATAAGTATACTTAGAATATGGGGAAATTAGAACCCTCACCCGGTGTTCGTGGTATGATAAAATGGTGCAGCCACTTAGGAAAACAGTTCCAAAGTTCTGGTTAAACACAGAACTACCATGTGACCTGGCAATTCCGCTCCTACATATCTACCCAAGAGAAATGAAAATATACGTCCACACATAAACTTACTCGCAAACGTTCACAGCAGAATGATTCGCAATAGCCAGAGTCCCACCCAAATGTCCCCCAACTGGTGAATGGATAAATAAAAGATGGAATACTCATAAAATGAAAAATCATTTGTCCATTAAAGGAATGGAGTGCTGATGTATGTTACAACCTTAACCTTAAGGTATGAACCTTAAACAGTGAACTGTGAACCTTGTGAAAATACAGAAGACCATATATTTCTGATTCCATGTATAGGAAGAGTCCACAATAGGAAAATCCAGAGAGACATAAAGCAGATTAGCAGTTACCAGGGACTCTGGAAAGGGGCAAATGTGGAGTGACAGCTTGATGGGCACAGGGTCTCTTCCTTTTGGGTGGCAAAAATATTCTGAAATTCGGTGTGGTAGTGGTTGTCCAACTCTGCGAATAAACTAAAAACCACTGTGCTGTACATCTTGAAAGGGTATTTGGATTGTATTGCCATCAAGCTATGATTAAATAAATAAATGCACTTATGTTTAACCAAGATTTTTTTTAATGTTTCAAGTCACTGGTAGTGTGGCCATAGCATAAGAATGGTGGCTGTGATGTGCCACTGACTGCCATTTGGAAAATGTATGTCTCAATTGTCCCTGCTCAAGCCCCTCCCTGTGCAAATGCAAGATGAGATTCGCAGAAGGCTCAGAGGGAGAAGCGGCTTTACCAGCTCCACACTGTCCGGGACGAGGCGTCTCCTTAATTGCTTAAAAGTCTCGAGAGTGTAACTTAATTAAACTTCAATTTCTAGAGTGTATAAATAATGAAATAGGGCACTTATGTGTAGTGCTATTTACTCTGTAGCCTATTACTGCAAAACACACTGAATTATTAAAGTGAGTAATTGGTTCTCCTCAGACCCTCTTCCTGCTGTCTCCTGTTACCTCTTACCAGGGCTTCTCCTTAACTGACAAGCTAAATTAACGCAGGTAAACCTGATGCTGGGATACAGGCAGGCAGTGAAGGCTTAAGAGAAAATCTTAGTTCTTTAAAATAAGAGTCTAAAACAGTGGTATTGGTAACTCATTTTCATAGGGAAGGAAACATAAAATTTGGTTGGGGGCTGGGGGAAAAGGCAGAAGATGAATTCTGAGAAATTGAATACTCTCATCTGGGGGAAGAATAGATTCCCTCCCACCTGGAATCCTACCAGATGAAACCATAGCTACTGGAACCTGCCGAAGGCCTGCAGATGAGGCCAGAGTGGCGGTTTAGAAGGAAACACCTTGCTTCAGCTTCTAGAAGGCAAGTCTGGTAATGGGTAATTAGATCCACACCACACGCTGGCAGCGAGAGGCGCTAATAAAGTTCCCGGCAAACCACAGGTCTGGGAACACATTTGTCCCCTGACAAAAAATTTCCCTGCAGGAGCTGGGAGTAGAGCCTTCACTTTAGAAACCCAGACATGACGCTTAGGACTGTGCTAACAGTTAAATCACTTTTAATGACCCGTGGTTTGGAGTTAAATCAAGTACCATTAATCTTCCAAGATAGGCTGAGAGGCTGACGTTTGCCTTGAAGCCACGGTATTATATGAATGGTATCAACATGGTGCCAAGAATCTGCTGGGGGATGGGGCGGGCAGTCCATGACACAATTATTTGATAAGTGCATTCAATTATGAATAGCATATTTTTAGTTTGGATCGTGATATTTAAAACATGGCTGTGTTCCTAAACAAAGTCTAGGTCTAATACGTAGTAGGTGTTCCAAGCCTGAAGTTGTCAATCTTGTCTATGGGTCTATCTGTATAAGTGTCTGCTCTGAGACATTATTGGTCATATACACGTGCTTTATGATTAGTACATGGCAATGCAAGGATTCAAACTCAGGGAGCTGGACTTAAGAGCCCATGCTTTTAATCCTTATGCTCTATTTGGGGCCACACACAGTGATTCAGAAGAGGAGCCTGCTCTGGGCAGGTAAATTCTTTATCTGTACTCAGGGCTCGCAGCTCAGTGATCTGAGCCTGGATGGGATTTTAGAGCCGCCTCCCCCCCGCCCCCTGCCCACCTCTCTGGGCATGACTCTCAGTGCACACCTTTACCAACCGTACCTTCGTAATCCATGCATTCACCATTAGCTGACATCATGCACAAGTGTATTTATCTATACTCCTCTCCTTCTAACTCTGTGATGCTGCCTAGACTAATTCTCTTTTCATGTGTTCCCCTCATGATTGTTCCTGACATACAGAAGATTCTATTTTTCCATCTCCCTCTTCTTCTCAAATTAAGATGTTATTGAGATTGTAAAATATGAACCAGCAGTGTTAGTTTGAAATAAATGGCTGGTGACATATGAAAGAAAAGAATGAGGATTACATATTCTGCAAATGGGACACTTCTAGCTCATTGCCCAAAAAAGAACATGAAAGACCAACGGAGGGGGAGGAAAAATGGTCTCTCCAACTAATTTCCATCCTCCAAGGCCTCAGGCAATCAGGGATTTTTAATTTTTATGTTAATTTATATACTTTAACTTATTTTATAAATTATACGGGTAATGCATACATTCCTCATAGAAAAAAATTTAAAATACAGACAAGTCAAAAGCGGGTAATTCCAATTCCATAACCACTGTTAACATTTTGGTATAATGGTATAATCTTCCAGAGTTACAACCAATATATGTGGATGTGTATCTATAAATATGTAAATATATAAAAGTTTTAAAGGGGTAATATTTATATCCTATTTTCCCCCTATAAATATGAAAAATTTCACACATAAAGAGATTTAATCAAAGGACCTTCTTCAAAGGGATTCTAGAAAGCAATCAAATAGTTCAAATTTCAAGATTTGTTCCCCAGTACAGCATGGTGGTAAGCAATTTGGCTCTTGAAGCACATGGACCAGGCTTCAAATTCTAGATCTGCCCCTTAGCTGCCCCAACTTGGGCAAAGGCTTTAAACACTTATTTTTTTTTAATTTTTAAAAGTTAACATAATGTATTATTTGCTCCAGGGTACATGTCTGTGAATCATCAGGCTTACACATTTCACAGCACTTACCATAGCATATACCCTCCCCAATGTCCATAACCCGGCCACCCTATCCTTACCCTCACTATCCCCCAGCCACCCTCTGTTTCATGAATTTAGGAGTCTCTTATGGTTTGTCTCCTTCCTGATCCCATTTCCCTCCTCTTTTCTCCCCCCTCCCATGACCCCCCCTGCCTCTCGAATTCTTCATATCAGAGAGATCATATGATAATTGTCTTTCTCTGACTGACTTATTTTGCTTAGCATAATACCCTCAAGTTCCATCCGCGTCGTTGCAAATGGCAAGATTTTCTCTTGAAGGCTGCATAGTATTCCATCGTATATATATACCACCTCTTCTTTATCCATTCATCTGTTGATGGACATCTAGGTTCTTTCCATAGTTTGACTATTGTGGACATTGCTGCTATAAACATTCAGGTGCACATGCCCCTTTGGATCACTACATGTGTATCTTTAAGGTAAATACCCAGTAGTGCGACTGCTGGGTCGTGGGGTAGCTCTATTTTCAACTTTTTGAGAAACCTCCATACTGTTCTCCAGAGTGGCTGTACCAGCTTGCATTCCCACCAACAGTGTAGGAGGGTTCCCCTTTCTCCACATCCTCGCCAACATCTGTCGTTTCCTGACTTGCTAATTTTAGCCATTGTTACTGGTGTGAGGTGGTATCTCACTGTGGTTTTGATTTGTATTTCTCTGAGTGATGTTGAGCATGCTGAGTGATGTTGAGCACTTTTTCATGTGTCTGTTGGCCATTTGGATGTCTTCTTTGCAGAAATGTCTGTTCATATCTTCTGCCCATTTCTCGATCAGATTATTCTTTGGGTGTTGAGTTTGAGAAGTTTTTTTTTTAATCTTTTTGTGGGTATTTGCTCTTGGTGGATTGCTTTTTTTTGTTTTGTTTTTTAAGATTTTATATTTGACAGAGAGAGATCACAAGTACGTAGAGAGGCAGGAAGCAGGCTCCCAGCCGAGCAGAGAGCCTGATGTGGGGCTCGATCCCAGGACCCTGAGATCATGATCTGAGCCAAAGGAAGGGGCCTAACCACTGAGCCACCCAGACGTCCCTCGAGAAGTTCTTTATAGATTTTGGATACTAGCCCTTTATCTGATATGTCATTTCTGAATATCTTCTCCCATTGTCAGTTGTCTTTTGGTTTTGTTGACTGTTTCCTTTGCTGTGCAAAAGCTTTTGATCTTGATGATGTCCCAACAGTTCATTTTTGCCCTTGCTTCCCTTGCCTTTGGTGATGTTTCTAGAAAGAAGTTGCTGCAGCTGAATTCAAAGAGGTTGCTGCCTGTGTCCTCCTCAAGGATTTTGATGGATTTTGATGTCTCACGTTGTGGTCTTTCATCCATTTTGAGTCTATTTTTGTGTGTGGTGTAAGGAAATGGTCCAGTTTCATTCTCTTGCATGTGGCTGTCCAATTTTCCCAACACCATTTGTTGAAGAGACTATCTTTTTTCCATTGAATATTCTTTCCTGCTTTGTCGAAGATTAGTTGACCATAGAGTTGGGGGTCCCTTCCTGGGCTCTCTATTCTGTTCCATTGATCTATGTGTCTGTTTTTGTGCCAGTTCCACTGTCTTGATTACAGCTTTGTAATAGAGCTTGAAGTCTGGAATTGTGATGCCACCAACTTTGGTGTTCTTTTTCAACACTCCTCTGGCTATTCAGGGTCTTTTCTGGTTTCATATAAATTTTAGGATTATTTGTACCGTTTCTTTGAAATAAATTGATGGTATTTTGATAGGGATTGCATTAAATGTGGATTGCTTTAGGTAGCATAGACATTTTCACAATATTTGTTCTTCCGATCCATGCTTTAATCACTTCTGATCCTCAGTTTCCCCATCTGTAAAATGGGAGTACTGAATATAGTAGACATCTGCTTTTGGTTTTGGTGTTTCTTACTAGCATCCATTTCCAAGAGTTTCTGGTAAGAACACCTCAGTTTTCTTTTGGGGAAACCATTCCTTTTCCGTTCTCAGTCCATGAGGTTTGGAAGGGCTGAATCATCCTCTCCCCATGCGTGGCCATCAGCGATCAGCTATGGATGTAATCCACGTCAGGTCAACACAGGTAGCCCTGGGACTCTTGCTGGATGAAGTTTTCCCCTTAGCAGTGACTGAAGGAGGAGAAGGCAAGCCCAGACCTGTTGGGACTCTTACGTGGAGAACACCCAAGTGAGGGTGTGGCCCACACAGAAGGCAGCAGAGATGGAAGGCGGAGGCAAGACAGCTAGAAATCTGGGAAACACCTGCAATGGAATCCTTATCTCTTTTGCAATTTCCAGTTTTATGAGTCAGTAAATCACCTTTTATGACTAAGTGGTATAAGCTGATGAGCTAAGACTCTATCTCTCGCAGCTGAAAGTGTTCTGACCTATCCAATAATAGTACGTACTTCTTAGGTTGTTAGGGAAGAAATGAAATAATATGGGGAGGTGCTTCATACTTTGTTGTGGCTTAATTTTTTTAAAAATATTTATTTATTTATTTATTTATTTGAGAGAGAGAGAGAGAGAGAGAGTGTACAAGTCGGGGGAGAGGGGCAAAGGGAGAGGGAAGAAACAGACTCCCCCACTGAGCAGGGAGCCTGACACAGGGCTGGATCCCAGGATTCTGAGATCATGACCTGAGCCGAAGGCAGACACTTAACCAACTGAGCCACCTAGATGCCCTGTATTGTGGCATATTTTAAGTCATCATTAAATATCAGTTGTTATCACCACAATTATTATTAAATACTAACCTGAAATGTACCAGAAGCCTTCATTTTTCTCTAAATATTTTAATTCCATGACAAAAATAGGTGGGCAGAGCAGCAAAAAGTATGGTACTTTAGGTATCAGTAGTCTGTCTTACTGCAAACCAGATCTGAAGTTTTTGTACACTTTTTAAGCTAAATGTTTCTTCTAAAATGCCAATTTCCAATGTGTTTCCTACTTCTCTTGTCTTTCTTCTAAAGCAATTTCTAAGAATGCATTCTGGGGGGAGGGGGGGCTTAAAAATCTGATACCTGAACACCAAAGCTTGTTACTTTAAGGCTGAGGGTCAGACAACTGAGGTCCTTGTAATTCTCCCAAAACTAGGAGGAGGAAAATGAAGGGCATCTTCAAGCCCAACCAGAGATGCACACCCCTGAATAGCAGTGTCTGTGGACAAAATTCTGCATTTGGGTTCCCTGAGAACACTTTCTAATTCCCGTGAACCCTTCGCCCACTCTCTACTTTTCTGAGCTGGGAAACCATAGCTGTCCACCCTCCAGTAGACATCAGAGCTAGAGAGAGCCGTAACTCCAGGCTTGACACTCTCCAGAACCATAGTCCAAGTCCCCCAGAGGCAGTCAACACTGTCCTCCTTCAGCTACTCCCTTAGTTTTTACTGGGGGTCAGAAGACCAGGTCTGGTGTATTTTATTTATTATATATGGAAGCTGAGTTTTCATTTCCTCAAGTCATAATCCAAGAAAAGCCTACCCTAATCTGCATCTGAGCCCCAGCTCACATTTGCTGAGAGTTCCTGGCATGCTTCTGTGCCAGCATGTTACCTGTTATTTCATTGTATCATTGAGCTTAAGAGAAAGCCATCATTTGCTGAGGCGGACAGATTCAGCTTGTTAGCTGGATCTAGCTACGATTCAGTTCCTAACTAATAAAGAACAGTGGACAAGATTACAGTTCTCAGAATGGTGAATCATTTGTTGAGTGACTACCATGAGCTAGCCCTGTGCTAGGTGCTTTATGTGCGGTATTACTATTTTATCCCTTTGGACCTCAGTTTCCTCCCCCATGAAAAGGGGTCATATTTTTGATTACATGTTCCACTGTCTCTCCCTTACAGAAAGCTTGTATTCTAAATTGTACAAATGATGAATTTCTACTAGATTATTTCAGTCCATCGTGTTGCTAAAAGAGGTCGAGGGGAGGGATCATGGGCAAACATCAAAACATCGCCTTCATATATACCAAAATCACTACTTACTGGCACAAAATCACAGAGTCCCAGTAAAGGCATCAAGTCAAGAAATGCCTCTTTCCAGGGGCAATTTTCAAAATTTCAGAATCTGAAATAAGTCAAGTGCTGGGAAGATTTGGAAAAGAACACAATATGAATTCCATCTTCCACAAAAGTCTCTTATTTTCTTTTTTTAAAAAAATATTTTAAATGGTGGTATATCTATTTATCTATCTCATACAATTTTGTCTTTTATTTTCTCACAGTGAGATAACATGAAGAGAAGTTATTTCCAAGGAAAATGAAACTGTTTTCAAATTTTCTTTCAAAGAATCTCACCTGTGAGTTAGTAGGGGGATTTGTGTCAATATATCTACTATTTATTGAACTTGATGATGCTAAAAGCAGGTGCCACATACCCAAATTAGTCAGAACTCCTTGGTGGTAAGTGAAAGAAACTCAGTTCATGGATTTTAGGAAAGGAGGAAACAGCACAGCCAGCAAAGGGCAGAAGCTGCCCTAGGGCACAGCATCAGGACTTCCCTTCCCCCACACCCACCAGTTGCTTTGCATTGCTTCTCTCACTGGGTTCATACACTCCCAATATAGACCAGCCTCCTCCACATGCAGGAAACACGTCAATCCTTAATTTCATGCCTGGAATCTTAGCCACTAGAAACAGTTTGCCCTTAAACTGTCTCTGATCCAATTTTTAAATCCCTAAGAAAGGGTCTAATTTGGCCCAAGAACTTATCTTGAATCACCTACCACCTAGGACAAGGTTAAGGGCACCTAATGGCTGTTCCAGGGTGTAGATGTGCCTTTCCTACATGTCCCCCCGCAAACTTTCTCTCCATTCACAGCAGTGAGATTTTGAATGAAAGAACCATCTGATTTGGGTAAAATGATTTCGGAGAAAAATACTAGACACCTCAACTCCAATTCATGTAACCAGGGGGCCCAAGACAGGGCAAGGGTCAGGATGTCAGCACATCCTGGGCTCAGTAATGTCCTCAAGGATCCAAATTCTCCTACTTTCTCTATTCTACTACTCACAGTGATGGCTTCACCTAAAACTGGTCCTCTAAGAATCATGCTAAGAATCATGGTAGTAACTGGGGCTATTTATTTCCTTGTCTCTATCTAGCATATGGAATCTTTTGCCCAATAATAAAAAAATAAATCCTTTCCTTCTGGCTGATTCAGCAACGTGGGTCAGGTAACACCTGTGGATCAATTACTGTTGCCAGAGATATGAGTGTCTTGAATGTTCTAGCCCTACAAGCACACAGCTGACACCATGAAGTGGGTGGGATGACCATGCCTGGCTTACACCATCTCCTGGAGGTGTGGTCCACCCACAAACTGCAGTGGGGTGGGAGGAATAGAGGTCAGGAGCCAATCACAACATCTACCACTTCGCCATCCACCAGGTAGTGTGAGTGGTCATGGTCTCATCTCTAACTAGGGGTTGGGCCTTGGTTGGTTTAAGTCAATTAGTCAATCCTCTCCTACCCCTTGGCTCCTTCCCAATTTCTCCCCCATACCACAGGAATTTAAACCAATGAAAGCCAATGAGATGGAGGAAAATTGGGGTTTGGGAAGACAAAAACATTCTCTCTCCCCAATATGTAAGGGAAGGAACCTAGAATGGTCCATGTAGTAATGTTTAGCTTAACATAGATAGATGTAGTTACATATGGAAATATTTATATGTGTAAATATGCAAGTTAGTATAAACATACACATGTTTTGCTTTGTCAGCTGTGAGGGTCTAAAAGAAATGATATCCCAGTAGCAAAAGCATGCCTTATGCCCAAATCTTGGTTTCTAATATCATTCTCCAGTGAGAGGCATCAGGGCTCCTTAAAGAAATGGCTGATTCAAAAAATGAAGCAGAAAATATACAAGATGAGCCTGGAGCATCCTGTAGGGCCAGAGGGTGAGAAAGTGCTTTAAAAAAAGAAATGAAAACAAAAACCAAAAACACACTGATCGGAGTATGTCAAAGAAAAAATAAAAGCCAACTGTAAGAGCTCCTAACGGCCAATGAAGAAACAATTTCAGCAACACTATAGTCGTATAGTGAAGAAACAATTTCAGCAACACTTCAGCAACTCAAAGTATAAAATAAATCTCTATCTGTAGGTCCATACTGATATGACTGAATACATTAATAAATGGAGGAGAAGAATCAAATCTCCCATGCAGGAGAATTTAGAATAATTCATATATCCATCAAGGAGGGAGAGCATCACTGCTCACTCCTCAGGTGTGGCTGGGCAGTGACTTCCTTCTAAAGTTTATAGTATGGAGGCACCTGGGTGGTGCAGTTGGTTAAGTGACCGACTCTTAGGTTTCCACTCAGGTGGTGATTTCAGGGTTGTGAGATCGAGCCCTGAGTCAGGTTCTGTGCTCAGCGTGGAGTCTGCTTGAGACTCTCTGTCTCTCTCCACCCTGCCCCCTGCTCGCTCCCTAAAATAAATAAACCTTAAAAAAAATAACAAAGTATATAGCACGGAAGTGGGGTGGGAGGGAGTTGCCGGTAGAAAAACCCAGACAAGCACTACCTCTTCCAGGTGACCAAAGCAACCATAAATCATGTCAGTAGCATATAGATTCGATATGATATGATGAAAATGGCACTTCACCTTGCTGGCTTTCCTCCCAATAACCTATAACTGAGTACTATCAAGAGTGAAGCATCAGACACATTCCAATGGCAGGGCATCCTACAAAATATCTGACCAGTGCTCTTTAAAACTCCCAAGGTCATCGAAAACAAGGAAAGTTTGAGAAACTGCCGCAGCCAAGAAGAGCCTAAGGAGATGTGGCATCTAAATATCATGCATGGGGCACCTGGTGGCTCAGTCAGTTAAGCATCTGCCTTCCTCTCAGGTCATGATCCCAGGGTCCCAGAATCAAGCCCCACATCAGGCTCCCCACTCAGCAGACAGCCTGCTTCTCCCTCTGCCCCTCACCCTGCTCCTGCTCTCTCTCTCTCTCAAATAAATAAAATCTTAAAAAAAAAAAAATAGCACATGCTATCCTAGCCAGGATCCAGGAAGAGAAAAGGGACATTCTGTAAAAACTAAGGAAATGTAAATAAGCTATAAATTAGCAATTATACTATTAGTTCATTAACTATAACAAATGTATCAAACTAACATAAGATTTTAAGAATGGAGGAAACTGGGTGCTGGGTATGGGGAAACTCTGCACTACTTTCTCAGTTTTTCTAAAAATCCCAAATTATTCTAAAAAGTAACATTTATTAAAAAGAAAAAATACCCTCTCTTTTAAGGATGTTACAATTAAAGATTCTCACTATTCCTCTCATTGTTTTTCACTGTGAGAGTATTTTGAACATTATTAAATAATACATGATTTAATCATATAAGTAAAATTTTCGCATAGTGCTGGCAGAGGGTGGGTGCTGTGTTCATTCATTAGGTGATTTGACAAATATGTATTGAGTACCTACTA
Organism: Nasua narica; assembly: GCA_028533885.1. NCBI lineage: Eukaryota > Metazoa > Chordata > Mammalia > Carnivora > Procyonidae > Nasua > Nasua narica. Next base: position 34,891,858 of record CM052799.1, on the reverse strand, counting down.
TGAGATCATTTCTGTTCTAGGTGCCGGTGGTACAGTGATGAATAAGACATGAAGTATACATTGGAAGAGAGAAGCAAATAAAATACAATGTTCATATAAAAAACAAAAACAAAAACAAAAACAGGGGCACCTGGGTGGCTCAGATGGTTAAGCATCTGCCTCCGGCTCAGGTCATAATCTCAGGGTCCTGGGATCGAGCCCCGCATCCAGCTCCCTGCTCAGCAGGGAGCCTGCTTCCCTCCCTCTCTGCCTGCTTCTTTGCCTACTTGTGATCTCTCTCTGTCAAATAAATAAATAAAATCTTTAAAAAAACAAAACACTAACCAGGGTAAGGGAGTAGAGTATGATGAGGAGGGTCCTTTTTTCTAGAGCAGCTGGGAGGACCCTTCTGAGAAGAAAACCTAAAAGCATAGTCCTGAAAGAAGGAAGGGAACTAGCCACACCATAGGGATGTGAGCAAAGAACGTTACAGCACAGGGAATAAGTAAAAAGTGCTGAAGTGGGAATGAGTTCACCACACTTAAAGGCTAGTGCAGTTGAAGCACAGTGGTAGGAGACAAGGTCAGAGACCTAAATGGGGTTACGAGGCAGACAAGGCTTGAAGGTCAGACTAAGAAACTGAATCTTATTGTGACAGGACATTGGTCACTGGAGGCTTTCACCAGCCAAGACCCAGTGTGGTCTATAAAGTTCACATCATTCCAGCAGCTGTATGGGAAATGGACTGTAGAGGGCACTAGAGCAGAGGCATGCAAACCAGATCCAGTGCTATTGTGGGGGTCCAAGTGTAAAAGGTGGTGTTCAGGAGACAGTGGTAAGCATGGAAATGGGGAGATAGATCTACGTATATGTGTATATATGTAAGTACGTACACTACTTTTTTAAAGATTTACTTATTTATTTTAGAGAGAGAGAGCACGAGCAGGAGGGAGAGAGGGAGAGAGAATCTCAAGCAGATTCCTTGCTGAGCAGGGAGCCCCATGCGGGGCTTGATCTGAGGACCCTGAGATCATGACCTGAGTGAAATCAAGAGTTAGACACTTAACCGACTGTGCCACCCAGGCACCCAGGGATATATTTTGATATAGGGCCAATGTGACTTGCTGATCAATAAACGACGGAATCATGGACCAATCAACAAAAATGAATGTGAATAGAATCAAGACTCAGAGTACATAATATCAGAGGCAGTACCAGAGTTCTGGAGAACTTTAATGTGCTCTGGGGCTACTAGCTAATTATAGGATCACTGCAGGATTGGCATTTTGCTATAGAACAGCATCCCTCTTAAGTGAGACCTTTATTCAGGCTTGAACCGTCTGAAAAGACTTATCTCAGATACCAAAGGGAACTGCAGGAAATGGTGTCTCTTGATGAGCGAGTAAACACGCTTCCTCTCATTGGAACAGCTGGGGAGGCTGCCAAGTGTAAACGTGTTTCTCTATTGTCTCCCCACCCCCACCTCTCCCAAATTCAGGGAGAGCAGCAACTCCTTTCACCACTGTACAGTGTACAGTGAATGCCTGGTCCAGAATATATGTGCAGTAAACATTTGCTGAATGACTGCGGAATAAAATAGCAGTGGACCTCCACAGAGCTCAGAGGTAGCCCAAGTCTCCCTTAGAAACCATATTTTAAGAGAAAACAGCAATATCCAGGCCAATGCGAAAAGAGAAAGAATAAAGTTCAGGAGAGGGCTGAGACTGAGTAATCAGTAAGAGTTCTAGGATAGAGCCAATAAATGAGAAACCGATTTTGCAAGAGACAGCACAAAGGGCTAAGCAATAGTCATTGTTGGGATTTTACAGCTAAACTGAATGATCTCATCACGGGATCATCAAATGTCAGAGCTGGAAGAGATCTTGGAAAACTTGGATTGATTTGCTCAGTTCACGGATGAGGAAATGAAGGTGAAATGGCTTGGGATTAGAACCTAATTTTCTGGCCTCCAGATGCCAAATTCTTTTCCACATTGCACTGATTAGCAGTTATATTCAACTGCCTTTCCATACATAGGCTCAAAGAGGAGTTTTCAGAAGCAACTTGGAGAGACAGGCTTTTAAAGTTTACTCTCCAATGCAATTCTTTTTAGAATTCATTTCCATAAAACCCAAATCATCCCTTCCTGATCAACTTTTCCTCTAAACACTCAGTGAAAATAAGGCTGCCTATCATGATTCCCTTTTTGACATGGCTGCCAGGAAGCTTGGAGCTAAATTTAATACTTAACCCTCATAACAATAGTGGCTCAGTTTTTGACAAACAGTGCTTATTTCCTCCTCTCCTTTATGACTTTTCATTTTTTAGGATGATTTCAATGGCCTTATTATATATGTTTTTTACTGAAAGTCGTCTCAAATTTTCTCTGGAAGTCAGCCAGGTGTAAATCACCAATAAAGCAAAATAAAAGGAAGATTTCATTTCTCTTGTGGACTTGGAACGGCTACTAAGATTGTGGTGTCCATTTCCAGATCCCACCCCTGACCTAAAAGCTCCGACCTTACCTCTGGGCTTTATATTTATAGAGAGGAGAGGCCACCACAGGACAGATTGCATACAAATGACTAGTTATAAAATTGTAGGGTCTGTCTGCTAACTACGCAAGTCCCTGGAAACTTCTCTGAAATGAAAACAAGATGTGGAAGGAGAGGGCTATGTTTGCTGCGCTGACGTGGCAGGACTTCACTTAACAGCAGTACCCCGGGGGAAGGCAAGGCAGCCTGGGCCACGGATGGTCAGCAGGTGGTGGCCTGTATCCCATCCAAGTCCACGCTTGCTGCTGACTACTCCCCAGGCCCGAGAAATGAGATCACGTAACCTTCATCTCTTCTGGATTCTAGCCACGTAACGAGATTAAAGCACCCGGTTTCTGAAAACACGAGGCTTTCTTTTCCCTCCCTAAAATGAAATGCCTCCTAAACCACAAAAATTTAACCCAAGCAGGATTAGAAGGGCAATAAAGGAGTCCATGCAGAGATCTTCCCTCCCGCTCCCTCATTTTCTCAGAATCTTCTGCTGCCATTTCTGTCCAGGTAGTTTAAAAAATAAAAGAGAAAAAAAAAAAAACAACATTATTAAGTCCCAGGAAATGTCAACTTCTCCAGAGGACACTAGACTCTCATCTTTATGCATCTGAGCTTGAGACTTCCTGTGGCTTTTTTGCTGTTCGCTCTTTCCCTAGTTTTTAAAATTTTGTTCTATATTCCTATGGTGTTGGCCATGACTTCCATGATAATTTAAGAGATATGTTCAAAAGAAAAATGGCTTCAGGAGGTACTGTTGCTCATGGAAATAGTCCTTCCCTTAAACATCTATTTGGATTCTGTTCATGATCTCTTCCTAGTCAGAGCCAATTTGTTCAGATAGAGACAAGAAGATGCTGCCCCGTGTTCCCAACACCTTGAAGAATGAGACCATTGTAAAAATCTATGATGTTTCTTTAGAGAAATCTCAGGAAAACCACAAAATGCAGGTAAGACTAGTTAGTGTTATGACATCAGCATAGCAGGTAAGAGTCAACTGGGCCCAGACTGCCTGAATCTTTACGCTTATCTACCACAAGTGATCTGTGAACCTTGGGCAAATGGCTAAACCTCGTGCATTTCTCTCCTCAACTGTGAAATGGGAACAATAATAATTAGTGCTTACTTCATAGAGCGGGCTCTCAAACGCTGGTGTGTTAGAAACAATGGGAGGGCTTGCTAGAACAGAGATTACTGACCTCACCCCAAGAGGGCTTCTGATTTCCTGGGGGCGGGGTGGGGCCCAAGAATCTGCATTCCTTAAGGGGCCTCAGGTGACAGTGTCGCTAGTTCAAAGACTCCGCTTTGGGAACCACTATCATAGGGCTATTGTGCAGATGACACGGTTAATATATGTTCAGTAAGTGTTACCAAGGACTATTTGGGTGGACTGCTATTGCAGGATGCCCGGCGAAAGGTCAGCTAAGTTAAATGATGTCAGTCGTCACTGTCTTAGGAGTTGTCCCTTCCACTCACAAACCCTAGGAAACTTGCGGTTCCACCTTAGGGTAACACGTTGTAAGAAACCCCAGCTCCTAAGAGAAATAGCATGAGTTTAAAGTATGTATACATTCACAAGAGCTTGTAAATGGTTCTAAATACTTAAAAGTGACTCTATAGATGATCATTGGGTTTTCTTCCCTCTCAAACTTGTCAGCACCCATCTGTACACTTATGATGAGGCAGAAGAGAACCAAAAGCTGACACAGCTACTTCTTGAGGTTTCGAGTCTTTTCTCTTAGTTACAGTAAAAGTGCCAAAACAGATTTAGTCATTAGGACCAAAAAGAATTCTTCAACTCATTTCAAGTAATGAAGGAGCCCAGCACTCGCAGAGGCAGCAACCCGCAGTTACAAAGAGCACCAGCTTCTAAAGGGCAGAGGAAACAAACCCAAGGCAAGACAAGGGGATTGTTAAAAAGCTCTCCACAACAAAGGAAACGCAAGCAAATCCCCAACCTGGGGGCGGTTCAGCAACCCTAAGGACAAAAGATAAAACGCTCTGACGAAAAGCTGTGGCGGGTTAAGCTCCGCGCAGAGAAAGAGAGTATTAAACACCATGTCAAAGGTTAAGATGTTTTCCCTGTAAAACGCTTTGACCGTGCTTGTGTCTGAAACAGAACGAGGAACTGGGAAACCGGCACTCTCTCTTTCCTGTGCCACGCATCTCTCCTTCCAGGAAGAAAACTTCTTTTTAATAAACCTAGGTCGAGTGCCCCTTCTGTTCTAAGCACAGGGCGATTCAAGGTTCCAGGAGAGGCGGCTAGGCTTTGGTAAACATCTAACTTTTTCAGTTCAATCACATCTAAGTTTTTGGTAAAAATTCTCCTGTGAAACATGAGGATTAGATCAAGCATTCTTGCATCGTGATGGCTTTGGAAAAATTAAACAAAGGGCGCATGTTTGCAAGAACGCAAACACACGTCTTGCCCTGACTGTTAAAAAAATGTAATATATAAACCACCCTCCCTGGCACTTCTCTTTTTAAAATGTACGTGATTATCAGCACTGCGCTGTCAACAGGACTCCATAAAGGTGGTACATCAGCTCTGGCAGGGGCACAAAATACAACCGGGCAGCCCGCGGGCGAACTGGGAGTCTGTCCCTCCAGCCCAAAGCGTCCCCTGGACTTGGCACGGGCGGAGGGAGCGAGACACGGGTCCCCAGCAGGGATTCTGGGGCTGCCACGACTCACCTCGCCAACTTCTCCAGGCTCGCGGCGCCCCGGCGGCCGGCTCTGGGGCGCGGACGCGGGGGCCGGCGCCGCCGAGCGCGCGGGCGGGTCCCCGGGAGGGCGGCCGGGCCGGGGAGGCGCTCGGGGGCCGGCGCGGGGTGGCGCTGCGGGGCGGACGCGGGGCGCGCGGGCGGCGCGGGGGGCTCGGCGCGGCCGGCGCGCAGGGACAGCAGCGCGAGCAGCAGCGCGGCCAGCGCGAGCAAGAGCAGCGCCGCCGCCTTGCTGCGGAGCTTCATGGTGCGGCGCGGCGGCGGCGGCCCCGGGGCGGCGCGGCCCCTCTGCGCATCGCGGCTCGCCGGGCGGCGGCGGCGGCGGCGGCGGCGGGGCGAGCGCAAAAGCGCGGGCGGCCGCCTCCTCCGCCCGCCCGCCGGGGACTGGGGTCCGGGCTGCGGGCGGGCGATGGAGGAGGAGGAGAAGGAGAAGGAGGGGGCGGGAGGGGAGGAGGCACGAGCGGGGCTCGAGGAGGAGCGGCCCGCGCCTACCGTACTGTGTGGAGTAGCCGCCCGTCCGCCCACCCGCCAGCCGTCCGGAGCCTGGCGCTTAGGCTTCAGGGAGCGCAGCCTCACTCAAATCCTCTTCCTCATTCATGCATTCATCCTTCCACCTACCTGTTCATCCATCCATTCATTCTCTCCCATACCATTCCGTTTCCTCGGTTACTTCTTCATTCGGTCACTCATTCACTTACCCTCCCATTCCACCCCTTCATCTAATTTTTCTATGCATTTTCCCCAATGATTTATTTTTATCCATCTTTCCACACACCCGTGGATCCATCTAGACATCCAAGCTGGCAAGAGCATCTCTTTTCTGTTTTCCCAGTGCAGGTCCTGGCACTTGGTGGGTATCTGTTGGACAAAATCACGCCAGACCCATGTAGCCTAAAGAAGTTATAGAAAAATTTCAAAGTCTGGGTTTAAAATCTGACTCTGTCCGCTACTGGCTTAGTGATCCTGAGCAAGTTGCACAATTTCAGCCTTCATGTCCTTACATTCAAAGTGGAAACGATAATACTGCTCTCCACAGAGGCATTTTGTGGGCATTAAATTAAAAAATGCATTCAAAGAAACGCACAGTGCCTGGCTCACGATAGGTGTCCAATGAAATCTCTGTGATAATCAGTACAATATAACGTAGCATATCACAAATACATAAATGCAAATGTTTTTTTTTCTTTCTGATGTAGATTTGAGATAGAGTAACAACTTTACCACCCAATGTAGGAATAGAGTCTTTTGAGACCCTAATGGCTACAATCACCAGATCAAGGTTCTGAGTTTTCAAAGTATTCTTTCAGGGCATCTCTGGTCACATATCTGAAGCATTAGGACACATGCTGTTATTATTCACTATGAACTGACGGCCAGCATTCTATTAATTTGCTTTTCGCCATGGCCACAGCACAAAGAAGACTAGATATAACAATGTCTCTGAGTTTCTACCAGATTCCATGTTGACATATAAATCATCTAAAATTCAATTATATTCCAAATCATTCTTGTATTAACATTACATTTTAATGATTTGGGAACCCACTGTATTTAAAACTCTAGGAGTGAGAATGTTTAATATCCTGGAACCTCTTGCCAAGCAGGCAGGCGGAAATGGCAGGGTGCAAGGTCAAAGTGTGGGCTGAGATGTTGCAGTTGAGCGAGCACCAAGAGTCCATTGGTTCTCAACAAGGCTGAGGTATCATCCTGGTAGGAGGCATCTGGAATTCTGAGAAGGATGTTTTGGGTTGTCACAATGACTGGCAGGTTCTATTGACATACATTAACCCTCTTAAAATCCTCAGGACATTCTAGCATGACAAGAATTGTCCCGGGCCAAGTGCCAACATGGGGGGCCCTGTTGAGAAATGCTGAGCTATGCTAAAGCTTGGTGCTTAGGCCTTTCAGGTTTAGAAATGGCCACCATCATGTTGCATTGTGGACCAGTGAAAGAGAAATTTCCAAATTCTCTTGGGCCACCTCTCCTCTTCCTCAAGGAGGATACATGCAACAAGGGTAAAATAAGGCAAAGTAACACTGAAGTAGTACCTGGGGGTTTTAGCCTCAAACACCCAAATGGAACTTGGGACAGTTAGGCTTGACCAAACAGAGGACTTCATTTTCTTAAACTCCACTGACTTACCTCCTTCCCCTGAGTTCAAACCCAAGTTTTGGATTTCACTGCTCTGATTGGTGGAAAAGTACAACTTCTGACATCAGGGAAAAGGGGTTCCAGATACCGTATCTATGGATCTCCCAATTCCTCGCTTGGATGTTTAATACTCAAAATGCTTATTTATATTCTCCTTTCACCCCTGAAATCAATTTCTCCTCCTGGAGTTCTGGCTCTAGACACTCAGTTGCTCAAGCCAGAAATTAGGTGGGAATCATCCTTGATTTCCCTGTTTCCCCTCACCTTGCATTAGTTATGTTATTTATTACTATTATCTGTTGTGCATAACAAACTACTCCAAAATTTGATGGCATAAGATAATGCACATACCATCTCATCATTTCTGTGGGTCATGAATCCAGAACAGCTTAGCTGGGTCCTGTGCTTCCCAGGCTCTCACAGGGCTCCCATAAATTGTTGGCTCAGTGCTGTGATCTCATCTGAAGACTTAACTGGGGAAGGACCCACTTGCAAGCTCACTTACATAGCTGCTGGAAGAATGCAGTTTCTTTCAGGTCTCTGGACTAAGAGTCTCATACCTTGCTGCCTGTTGGCCAGAGGATGCCCCCAGTTCCTTGCCAGGTTGCCCCTTCTATCAGCAAAAGCCTGTAAGAAGAGTCAGAGAGAGGATGCAGCAATACAAAAGTCACAGTCTTACAACCTAATTTCAGAAGTGATGTTCTGTCACTTTATCTTGTTCTTCTTGTTAGAAGCAAGTCATTACATTTCATTCACACTCAAGAGGAGAGGATTACACAAGGGCTGGAATACCAGGAGGCCAGGATTATTGGGAGCCATTTTAGAAGGCGGTCGTTCTCACCTCCAATATGCAGAGAATTCGCAAATTCTGTCAAAGCTGCTTCCCAAAAATGATTGGCATCTGTCCAGTTCTCTCCTTCTGAATTGCCAGTCATGATTGCTTGACAAGGCCAAATGTTGCTAAATTCTTAATAGCCTCATTCCTATTGTATTCCATATAAACTGTGCCAACCTCACCACCCACCACCCACCATTATATGATGGGACTGTTCTATGGCCTACATGCAATAGTAATTACCTTCTAATTAATCTGCTTGCTTCTTCCCAGGCCTTCTTCCAAGTTTTAAGCCAGGATAACTTAAAACAAAACAAAACATAAATCGAATCTTATTTCTCCCCTGCTTAAAACTGTTCAGTGATTCTTCATGGTTTCTGTTATTATGGTGGTTGTTGTTGTTTAGAAGACTCCACACCCAGCATGGAGTCCAATTCAGGATCCAAGGTCAAGACGTGAGCTGAGGTCAAAAGTTGGAGGCTTAACTGACTGAGCCTTTTTCATGGTTCTTTAAATAAGTCGGAACACCTTACCATAGCATCGAACTCTAGGCTGATGTGGCCCCTCACTGTAGGTCTTGCTCTAGCAAGGCTTGCTCTAGCCCTACTGGCTTTCCATCAGGGCCTCTACCATTCCTTCGTCTTACTTGCTTCTGTGTCTTTGCACTTGTGTTTCCTTTTGCTGATATTAGGCTCTGGAAGATGCTTCAAGATTTAGATCTCAGCTTAAAGCCACATCCTTAGAAAAGCCTTTTCTGGCCACCCTTCTTAAGGAGATACTGTCCCTCCCATTATTATTTGCCCATTTTGTTTCCTGCAGAACCCTTCCTATAAATTGTATACATACACATATATATCCACAGATACACACATATATACATTCATATATGTTTGTCTATATGCTTTTAATTAGAATTACTTATGAACAGTAGCATATATAGTTCTTAATTGTGTAGCTGGATATACCACAAAAACCAACATATAGGACATTTCTAACATCTCAGAAGATTTGCTATGGCCTCTCCCAGTGGTTATATTCAAAGATAATTACTCTAATTTCTAAATCATAGATTAATTTTGTCTGCTTTTTGAAACTTTATATAAATAAAACCATTTGACAGGTACTCCCATTCAACATATTGTCAGTGAAGTCAATTCATGTTTTCCCATGTATCAGTAAGTTTATCTGTATATTCATTTGTTTGCTGGGTAATATTCCATTATATGAATATGCCATAGCTTATTATTTTTTATCCATTTCACTATTGAAATAATGAAATTATTTGCAGCTTATTAACATTTTTATACAAATCTTATGTGGGACATAAACACACATCTCTTTTGGGTATATATCCAAAAGTGAAATTCTGGGTTGTACAGTTAGCATATATTTAGTTTTAGATGCTGCCAAATGGTTCCTGAAAATAGTTGTACAAATTTGCACTCCCAGTAGCACTCCATCTTATTCCACATCCCCACCTATACTTGATCTTGTGTGTTAATTTAATTTTAATTATGCTGGTGATGTGTAGAGTATTATGTTACAGTTTGAATTCTCATTTCTGTTGAGCACTTTTGATACATTTATTGACCATTTGGGTATCTTCTTTTGTGAAATGCCTCTTTTGCCTCTTTGGGGGGTAGGGCATCTGTCTTTTTCTTATTGATTCGTGGGAGTCCTTTATATATTATTAATATGAGTCTTCTGTCAGATATACATTTTGTAAATAACTACACTCAGTATGTGGCTTTTCACTCTTTTAATGGTATCTTTTGATAAATAGAAGTTCTCAATTTAATCAAGTCCAACTTTTCAAACTTTTATGGTTAGTATGCTTGGTGTTTTAACAAATCTTTGCCTTGGTCACAAAGAAATTTTTAAATTTTCTTCTAGAATATAGCTATATGATAGAACTTTACGTGATAATGGAAATGTTTTATGTCTACACTGCCCAATATGGTAGCCACTAGCCCCATGTGACTATTGAGCCTTTAAAAATGTGACTAATATGATTGAGGAACTGAATTTTTTTAAACTTTTATTTAAATAGCCGTATGAGACTAGTGGCTGCTAAATTGGATAGTACAGTTCTAGACACTTTATTGTTTTAGTTTCTACATGTAAGCCCATAATTAATTGTGGGTTGCTCTGTGTGTGTGTGTAAGATAGAGGGTAAAGATCAGGACTATATTTTTCTTTCTTTTTTTTTTTTTTTTTTAAGATTTTATTTATCTATTTGACACAGAGAGAAAGAGATCACAAGTAGGCAGAGAGGCAGGCAGAGAGAGAGGAGGAAGCAGGCTCCCCGCTGTGCAGAGAGCTGGATGCGATGCGCGGCTTGATCCCAGGACCCTGAGATCATGACCTAAGCCGAAGGCAGAGGCTTTAACCCACTGAGCCACCCAGATGCCCCAGGACTATATTTTTCTATGTGGATATTTAATTGAGCACTTTGTTGAAAAAAACCCATCTTTTCCTCAGTGAATTACCAATGACTTTGTTTTAAATCAGGTGACCATTCAGTAACAGAAATGAAGAATGCCTTTGATTTGCCCGTATAGACCAGACACAGCTGTGGAAAGAATTTCTGAGCTTACAAACATGTCAATAGAGACTTCTAAAACTATAAAAGAGAAAAAAAGACTGAAGGAAAGGAACAAAATAACCAAGACATGTGGGACATCAACAAAAGGTGTAACATATATCTAGTGGGAACACCAGAAGGATAAAAAAGAAAGAAAGAAGCAGAAGAAATTTTTGAATAAATAATGAGTGAGAATTTTTTCTCCTTAATGTCTGAAAGCAAACTACAGATAGAGGAAGCTCAGAGAAGACCAAGCAAGATAAAGTTTCAAATGGCTACACCTAGGAATATCATATTCAAGCTGCATAAAACCAAAGATATAGAAAAAAATCTTGAAAGAGGCCAGATATTAAAAAATACTTTAACTATATAAGAGCAAAGATAAGAATTATACCCAACTTCTGGAAAACCATGCAGGCAAGAAAAGAATAAATGTAATACATAAAGCTTTGAGAGAACAAATTTACCAATCTAGAATTTGGTAACCTTATAAATTATCTTTCAAGGGTGAAGGAGAGAGGCACCTGGGTGGCTTTGTTATTAAGCGTCTGCCTTTGGCTCAGGTCATGATCCCAGGGTCCTGGGATCAAGCCCCACATAGGGTTCCCTGCTCAGCGGGAAGCCTGCTTCTTCCTCTCCCACTCCTCCTACTTGTGTTCCCTCTCTCACTGTGTCTCTCCCTGCCAAATAAACAAACAAACAAATAAATAAATAAAATAATAGTAGTAATATATCAGATGCTTAGAGGTATGTATAAATGAAATGAATGACAGCCATAATACAATAAATGGGAGGAGGACATTAGGAAAATTTTATTATTATAAGGTACTCGCACTACCTATGAAGAAGTAGAGGCTTATTTAAGAGTGGACTTGGATTAGTGGTAAATGTATAGCAAATCATAGGGCAACCACTAAAAATATTTTTTAAAAGAAGTATAATTCATATGCTAAGAAAGGAAGGACAATTGAGTTATGTAATATGCTTAACTAGAACCACAAAAAGCAAGAGTGGAAGAGAAAAAATTGGAAGAAAGAAAGAGGCAACAAATCCAAATCAGTAACAGAATAAATTTTAATCTAACTGTATCAATAACTGCTCTAAGTATCAATTGTCTAAATACACCAAATAAAAGAGATTTTCAGTGTGAATCTAAAAACAAGACCCAACTATATGTCATATGCAAGAAACCCACTTTAAGTATAAAGAGACATACAGATTAAAAGTAAAAGAATGGGAAAGCGAATGGGGTGGAGAAAGTTATACCATGCTTACATTAATCAAAAGAAAGCTGAAGTGGCTACTTTAATTTGCAAAGAAGCAGACTTCAGAAGAAGAAAATTTTCAGGGGTAAAGTAAGGAATTACATATTGATAAAGAGGTCAATTTTCCAAGAGGACATAATAATCCTTAATGTGTATGCATCTAACAAAAGAATGTCAAAATACATGAGGCAAAAACTTATTGAGCACTGGCACAAGAAATAAGTGAATCCATTGTTATAGTTGGAGACTTTATTGGCAGTCTATCAGAAATGGAGAGCTTCATCAAGCAAAAAAAATCATTAAAAACATAGCACTTTTGATTCACCGAATATAACTGACATCTACAGACTACTTCATCCAACAAAACCAGAACGCATGTACTTCTCAAACTCATATGGAACATTCACCAAGATAGACCACAGTCTGAGCTATAAAACACACCACAACAAAATTAAAAGAATCTAAATTATTCAATGCATGTTCTCAGAGCACAACTAAAAATCGATAACAAAAGATAGCTTGAAAAACTCTAAAATATTTGGAAATTAAACAAAACACTTTTACAAAGCACTTGGGTGAAAGAAGAAACCACAAGAGAAACTTTAAAAACATCTGAACTAAATGAAAGTGGAGATTCAACTTAACAAAATTTGTGGGATTCAGGGAAAGTAGTGCTTAGAGGCAAATTTATACCACTTAGTGCATATATTAGAAAAGTGATAGGTTTAAAACCAGTAACTTAAGCTCCCACCTTAGGAAACTAGAAAAAGAAGAACAAATTATATCCAAAGTAAGCTAAAGAAAGAAATAAAGAAAATTAGAGAAGGAATCAACAAGTTGAAAACAGGCAATCAACAGAAAAAATCAGCAAAACCAAAAGCTGGATCTTTGGAAAGACCAATAAAATAGATAAACTGATACCCAGCCTAAGACAAAGAGAAGACACAATGACTTATATCAAAAATGAAAGAGGGCAGCACTACAGTTTCCACGGATGATTTAAAGGATAATAAAAGAATACTATCAACAACTCTATGCCCACAATTTGATGAACAAATTCCTTGGAATACACAATCTGTCACAACTCACACCAGAAGAAATGGATGATCTGAATAGGCCAATGGCTATTAAAGAAATCAAATCAATAATTAATTAACTTCTAAAATAGAAAACATCAGGTCCAGATGGATTCATGGTGAACTCTAACAAACACCGAAGGAAGAAATTATACCAGTTGTCTATAAACTCTTTCAGAAAATAGAAGCAGGAGGAATGCTTCCTTATTCTATGAGGTTAAGATTACCCTAATACCAGAGTCAGGCAAAGACATACAAGAGAACAATAGTCTAATATCTCTCATGAACATAGATATAAAAATCCTCAAAAAATTAACAAATCAAATCTAACAATATGTAGGAAAGTTTATATACTATGAAAAGTGAGATTTATTCCAGGTGTACATGGCTGGTTCAACATTCAAAAATCAACTAATGTAATCCATCATATCAACAGGATATAAAAGAAAAATCCCACAAGCATGTCGAGAGATGTAGACAAAGTACTTGACAAAACTCAACACCCATTCATGAGAAAAACTCTCAGAAAACTAGAAATAAAGGGAAAGGAACTTCCTCAACTTGATAAAGAACATCAACAGTCATTATAGGTAACATCATACTTAATGATGAGAAATTTTCCTACTAAGATCAGGAACAAAGCAAAAATGTTCCCTCTTAATATTCCTTTCAACATCATACTGGAAGTCTTAGGTATTTCAATAAAACAAGAAAAGAAAATATAGGTGTACAGATTTGGAAGGAAGAAATGAAACTGCTTTGTTTATAGATAACAAAATTGTCTATGTAGAAAATTCAAAAGAATGAACAAAAAACTCCTGGCACTAAAAAGCGATTACATAGCAATGTTGCAAGACTCGAGGTTAATATACAAAAGTAAATCACTTTCCTATATGCCAGCATTGAACAACTGGAATTTGAAATCTATAAACACAATACTGCTCATAATAGAACTCCCCAAACTGAAATACTAAGAATACTTAGGTATAAATCTAACAAAATAGTGCAGGATCTATATAAGGAAAACTATAGAATTAGACGGAAAAAAAATCTAAAAATATGGAGAGATTCCATGTTCATGTATAGGAAGACTCAATATTGTCAAGATGTCAGTTCTTCCCAATTTTATTTATAGATTAAATGCAATCCCAATCAGAATGTCAGCAAGTTATTTTGTGGATATTGGCAAACTGATTCTGTAGTTAATATGGAGTGGCAAAAGACTCAGAATAGCCAGTATAACTTTGAAGAAAAAGAACAGAATTGGAAGACTGATGCTACTTGGCTTCGAGATTTACTCTAAAGTTATGATAATCAAGACATTGTGGTATTGGAAAAGAATAGACAATAGATCAATGAAACAGAATAGAGATCCCAGAAATAGGCTCTGATAAGTATAGTCAGCTGATACTTGTCAAGGGAGCAAAGGCAATAAAATGGAACAAAGATAGTCTCTTTAACAGACAGGGCTGAACAATGGGACATACACAGGCAAAACAAACAAACAAAACTATACCTAAAGCTTCCAACCTTCACAAAAGCTAATAACTCAAAATGGTTCATAGACCTAAAGGTAAAATGCAAAATAATGAAACTCCTAGAAGATAACATAGAAGAAAACCTAAATGACCTTGTAAATGACAATGGCTTTTTAGTTACAACACCAAAGGCACAATCCGTGAAAGAAATAATCGATAAGTTGGACTTTATTATTATAAGGAAAAACTTATGCTCTGTGAAAGACAATCTCAAGAGAATTAGAAGACAAGCTATAGATTGGAAGAAAAATACTTGGAATAAGCAAACTAGATGATGGACTCTTACTCAAAATATACAAAGAACACTTAATACTCAACAATAAAAAGAAACAATCCTATTATAAAATGGGCCAAAGACCTTAATAGACACCTCACCAAAGATGGCAAATAAACATATGAGAAGATATTTCACATCAGATGTAATCAGGGGAATGCAAATTAAAATAATGAGATATTATCGCAAATATATATGTATATGTGTTTGCTGGAGGAAAGAGAAGTGTGTAAACTGACATATACAAGATGGTAGCCAATAAAAAATTCAGCAAGGAAAGGAGGTTTGGGGTTTTGTCTGTATCTATTGGAATGATTTTAGCTACACAGAAGAGAATATGTGACTCACCATGGCTTAAACTATGGCTTTTCAGATTTGAATTTGTGGACAAACTAAGTGGAGATCTTGTTAAAATGTAGATATTAATGCAGTATAATCTGTGGTGTGGCCTGAGATTCTGTTTTTCTAATAGGCTCTTAGATGTTGCTTTTGCTGCTTGGGGTAGTCCAATACTCTGAGTAGCAAGTATTGAATAATAAAGATATATTTATCTTATATATTCAGAAGCCCAGAACAGATGAAGGACAAGAGTGGAAGGAAATCTTTTCACTTTATACCTACTGTGGACATTCTTACATTTGTCCTTGCTGAGCACATAAATTCATGTATGCTGAGTATATACCTAAGAGGGACATTACTAGGTAAAAGGTCAGCTTTAGTGGATACCATCCAACAGTTTTGGGTTTTTTTTAGGATTTTATTTATTGATTTATTTGACAGAGAGAGAGAGAGACAGCAAGAGAGGGAACACATACAAGCATGGGGGGTAGGAGAGGGAGAAGCAGGCTTCCCACTGAGCAGGGAGCCCGATGTGGGGCTCGATGTGGGGCTTGATCCCAGAACCCTGGGATCATGACCTGAGCTGAAGGCAGCCGCTTAACAACTGAGCCACCCAGGCATCCCCCATCCAACAGTTTTACCGCGTGATGGTGTCAACTTACACATCCACCAGCAGTGAATGGGAATCGTAGTTGCTACACATCATCTTCAACTTTTGGTATTATCAGTCTTTTTCATTTGAACCATTCTAGTGGACTTGTAGTGGTGTTTCATTGTGGATATAATTTTCCTTTCCCTGAGGACTAATGAAAGTCAGCATTTTCCCATATATTTATTAGCCAATTAGACATTTTATTTTATGAAGCATCTGCTCAAGCTTTTGCCCATTTTTTATCAAGTTGCCTATCTTTTATTGATTTGTAGGATTATCCAGAATATGCATAAAGAACTCTTACAAATAAACATAGTTTCATTTTAATGTTTAAATCTTTGATTCACTTGGAGTTCATTCCGATAAAGGTACGAGCACAACTTTATTTCTTTTCAGATCAGTTGTCGCAACACCCAATACTACACAGCCCATCTTTCCCATATCAATTGGAGACATCACCTTTGTCATGTACTCCATTTCCTTGTTTATTTTGGAATATTTCTGGGCTTCTATTCTGTTTGTCTGTCTTCCATGGGAGAATACACTTTCATTTGTTAGCAGTATATGTTTAAATATCTACCAGGGGGTCCTATTATTTTAGAGCTTTCGAGACTATTTTTATTTATTTTTCCATACGAACTCAGAACTGTTTGTCTCATTTCAAAATGAAAAAAAAAATTTTACTGACATTGAAATAAATTTGTGAATTACCTTAAGAGGAATTGTTAAACACCTTCCTCATGTTGCTTTTCCAGTCTCACATGATTACATGTCTCTTATTTGTTCACATCTTATTCAGTATCCTTCAGTGATGCATAAACTTTTGATATGTACAGCTAAGTTGATGGGAAAGTGAGGACAATCGCTGAGACTTCAAAACTAGAAGAAAGTACGAGGCTAGAGTGGTTTTTCAGCATTGCAGTCAAACTTTTCTTTGGCTAGGAAATAAAGCTTAGAGCCAAAGCAAGGTCAGAGTAGGAACACCGGAATAAACCCCAGTCCCCTCAATGGATCTAGAAGGTATTCTATTAGTCCAAATAAGTCAGACAGAAAAAGACAAATACCACATGGCTTCACTTAAATACAGAATCTAAAATATAAAACAAATGAGCTAACAGACAAATAAACAAAGAAACACACAAACAAAAAACAGAAATAGACTCATAAAAACAGAGAATAAATGAGTGATTGCCAGAGGGGAGAGGGTGAGGGGGATGAGTGAAATAGGTGAAAGTGGGAGATATAAAATTCCAGTTATAAAATAAACAAGTGATGGAGATGAAAAGTAAAGCATAAAGAATAAAGTCAATAATATTGTAATAACTTTGTATGGTGACATATGGTAACTACACTTACCATAGTGAGTATTATGTAATGTACAAATTGTCAAATTACTGTTATACACCTGAAACTAATATATTATGTGTCAATTATACTACAATTAAAAGGTAAAATAAAAAAAATAGAATACCATAAAAAATAAATCAGATCCCCTCAAAGAGTGGCACTCTGAATAGAAACCTAGAAAACAACCCATCTCACAAAAGATGGGAGAGATGTTGCCTGTATTGATGATGTTCTCCAGAGAAGGAAAAGATTTGATTGAGAATTCATAATGGTCCACTTTCACATAGACCTCTGTGGGCAAAATAAACAAACAAACAAATAAATAAATAGAAATTAAAAGAAAAAAAGAAAAAAATCCAAGGAGAAATTTTAGGTTAAAACAATCCCAAATTGGTAGATGTTCAGGGTTCCAAAATTGAAAACAAATTTTAATTGGCAGAACACCATTAAATCTCAGGTGTGGTGGGTTAAAAAGTGCTTCCTTAAAATTTATGTCTACTTGTAACCTCAGGATGTGACTTCTTTGGAAATAGGATCTTTGTGGATATGATTAAGGATCCCAAGATGAATCACCTTGAGTGCAGAGTGGGCCCTCAATCCAATGATTGGAGTTGTTATCCTCAGAAGAAGAGATGACACAGGGACACATACATACATGAAAGAAGAAGCTGTGTGACTATGGAGGTAGAGACTGAAGTCATACTGCCACAGCTAAGAGATGCCATGAGCCACAAGAGACTGGAAGAGCCTAGGAAAGATTCTCCTCTGAGCTTTAGCAAGATCATGGCCCTGCAGACATTTTGATTTCAGACTCCTGATATCCTGAACCCTGAGAGAATAAATTTCTGTTGTATATATGAGCTGCCCAGTTTGTGGTAATTTGCTGTGGCAGCCCTAAAAAACTAATACACTAGGTTTCAAGAAATTCACACAGATAAAATTCCAAGGAACTTGATTTCATCATTCCAAACTATAAAACACACACAAAAATAAAACATGGTAGGAAAAAAAAAAGGTACAAAGAACTACCAAAAGGGATAGGGCAGATTTGAAAATAAAAAAAGCATAACTTCTAATAATACAAAATATTTAATTATTCAAATTACAAACTCAACTTAGAAGTTAAATAGCATATAAAATCTAGCTGAAGAGAAAACTAAAGAAAGAAAAAAGGAAGCTAGAGCTAAGGAAGTTACTGAAAATGTAGCAACAAGAGATAAAGAAATGTAAAAAATTAAGAGGTTAAAAGTAAAAGGGATACTACAGGAAATATTGAAAGGGGTCCTCTAAGCAAAGAGAGAGCCTAAAAGGAACAGAGACCAGAAAAGAGGAGAGACAATATACAGTTAACAGTCACCATACAGGCAATGCAATGGCACTAAATTCCTATCTGTCAATAGTTACCCTGA
>CM052799.1:34785133-34872642 GCA_028533885.1 Nasua narica | reverse complement strand
TGTGAAATGTGTTAGCCTGATGATTCACAGACATGTACCCTGGGGTAAATAATACATTATATGTTAATAAACCACATCTTCTTTATCCATTCATCTGTTGATGGACATCTAGGTTCTTTCCATAGTTTGGCTATTGTGGACATAGGTGCTATAAACATTGGGGTGCATGTGCCCCTTCGAGTCACTATTTTTGTATCCTTTGGATAAATACTTGGTAGTGTAACTTCTGGGTGGTAGGGTAGCTTTATTTTCAACTTTTTGAGGAAACTCCATACTGTTTTCCAGAGTGGGTGTACCAGTTTTTATTCCCACCCACACTGTAAGAGCGTTCCTCTGTCTCTGCATCCTTGCCAATATCTGTTGTTTCCTAAGTTGTTAATTTTAGCCATTCTGACCCGTGTAAGGTGGTATCTTATCATGATTTTGATTCGTATTTCCCTGATGATGAATGATGAGCACTTTTTCATGTGTTAGGCATTCGTATGTTTTCTGTTGAGAAATGTCTGTTCTTGTCTTTCGTCCATTTCTTAACTGGATTTTTTATCTTTGGGGGTGTTGAGTTTGAGAAGTTATTTACAGATTTTGGGTACTAGCCTTTATCTGATACATCATTTGCAATATCTTCTCCCATTCCCTTGGTCACCTTTTAGTTTTGTTGATTGTTTCCTTTGGAATTTAATATACATCTTTGGAGCGGGAGGGGCAGAGGGAGAGAGAATCTTAAGCAGGCTCTATGCTCAGTGCAGAGCCAGGAAATGGGGCTCAAGCTCACAACCCTAAGATCAAGACCTGAGTAGAAATCAAGAGTCGGACATTTAACCGACAGAATCACCCAGGTGCCCATGGTTTAATATACTTCCAAAAAGGAAAAAATGGGGCTAGAGGATGCAATATTAAAAATGAAAATGGATGAGAATTTCACAGAGCTGTAAAAAGGTATAAATCCTTACATTGAAAAAGAATGAGTTGCAAATAGGAAAAATGAAAAGAAATCCAGTCCTAGGTGTATGCCAACAAATATACAGAACATAAAGGGAAAAGAGGAAAACTTCAATTCGCAAAGAAAAATCTTTGTACATGCAAGGAAATAAAAATGAGATTTCTCATCAGCCACAACACAGAGAGAAGGCAATGGAGTAATATCTTCAGTGTACTGCAGAAAGACTAGACTTCTGCACCCTGGGAAATTGTCATCCAACTTAGAAAGTATAAAGGTAAGAAATAGTAAAAACATCAGTTGGTTGGGGAATTTGGTAATGGACCGAGGCTGGAAGAATTTTGAGACATATGGTAGAAACATTCTAGATTTCCTCGAAGAGATTGTTGGTAGAAATATACATGTTAAAGATGCTGCTGGTAACAGTTCACGAGGAAGTGAGGAACATGGTAGAGAAGATATGTATTATCTTGGAGAAGACTTAAATCATCATAAACAGAATGTTGACAGAACTAAAAATGCTAAAGGAGCTGCAGGTGAGGGAGATGGGAAGCATGTTACAGGAAACTGGAGAACAGAAGATCCTGGATGTGTAGTGTTAGAACCCCAGGTGAACTGTATCCTATAGTTACATGCAAACAGAATTTGTACATGATGAACACAGACACTTAGCAGAGAGTGTTGAAGGTACAGACTGGCTTATTCTTGTGGCATTTAGTAAAATCTGAGAGGTAAGAAATAACTTTAGGGAAGAACTGTTTTAAAAAAATAAAAGGTGGAAGGGAACCAGGACTCGATGATTAAAAAATCCTGTCTATCCACATGGCAAAAGATGTGAAAATTTAGAGGATTCACTGTAGGGAAACTATGGTCTGGAAAGAAAGTCATGGATGTGTCTGGACAACTTGTTACTAGTATCTGGGAAGGATCACAGATTCGGAGTATTCAATCCCACAGAGGGCTCTTTGAAGAGATTAGATATATGATTCTTGGATCTCCTCAGTTATCTCAGCAAAGGCCAAGAATGGAAATGATATTGCCCAGGCAAGCCTATGGAAGAGCCTTTTGTTTAATGGGGTGAATCCTCAGGCCACATGAGAGACCTACAAGCTTTCTGACAACATATTATCAGTAGAAACACTGCCAGGTTGGGCAGAAAGGAACAGATGGGACTAAATGAAAGAAGGCTATTGGACATCCAAAATTCTACAGACAGTAAACAGGTAGATTAAAAAAACAAAAAACAAAACTCAGCTGCAAATACATTTCTTTTTCTAATTTAAGAAAAAGAAAAGGATAACTCAGAGCGCACAACTATTGGACCAGAAGGCAGAGCCAAGAGCCATGGAGGATTGTTCTCAGGCATTGCAAGCAGCTAATGGAGTTTGCTTAGCTGGATTTCAAAATTGCTTGGGATGGGTGATGCCTTTCTTTCTTTCTTTCTTTCTTTCTTTCTTTCTTTCTTTCTTTCTTTCTTTCTTTTTTTGTTCTCGTTTGGAATATGAATGTCTATAATTGCTGTCCTATGCTCATCCTACCATTGTATTTTGGGAATAGATAACTTGTTTTCTAGTTGTATACATTCCTAAATGGAGAGACATTTTGCTGGAGGATGAATCATACCCAGATTCTCATCCATACCTTATTGAGATTTTAAGATTTGGGACTTTTGAGCTGATAATATTTAGGCGAGATTTTGGACCTGAGTTGATGTTGTAATGAGTTGAGAATTTGATGGGTGTTGGGATGGAGTGGATAAATTTTACATATGGAACAGAAGTGGATCCTTGAGGTCCACAGAACAGAATGTGATACACTGAATAATGGCTTTGAAAGATACTCATGCTGTAGCCCTTGGAACATGTCACTGTTTCCTTACATAGTAAAAGGAACTTGCAGACGTGATTAAGATTCAGATCTTGAAATGGGGAGATTATTCTGGATTATCTAGGTGGACCCTAAATGTAATCATAAAGGTCCTTACTAGAGAAAGGCAAAAAGATGTATGGAGGAAGTTGAATTTCTAATGATGAAGCAAGAAATTGATTGATTCAGGGGCGCCTGGGTGGCGCAGTTCGTTGGGCGACTGCCTTCGGCTCAGGTCATGATCCCGGAGTCCCGGGATCGAGTCCCACGTCGGGCTCCCAGCTCCATGGGGAGTCCGCTTCTCACTCTGACCTTCTCCCTTCTCATGCTCTCTCTCATTCTCTCTCTTTCCAAATAAATAAATAAATAAATAAATAAAATCTTTAAAAAAAAAAAAGAAATTGATTGATTCAGGATAGAAGTCATAAACTGGGGTATTTAGGCAATCTTGAGACACTATAGACAAGGAAACAGATTCATCCCTAGAATCCCCGGAAGGAACTAGTGCTTCTTTTTTTTTTTTTTTAAGATTTTATTTACTTATTTGACAGAGATAGATCACAAGCAGGCATAGAGGAAGGCAGAGAGAAAGAGGGAAGCAGGCTCCCTGATGCAGGGCTCGATCTCAGGACCCTGAGATCATGACCTGAGCTGAAGGCAGAGGTTTTAACCCACTGAGCCACCCAGGCACCCTGGAACTAGTGCTTCTGACATTTTGGCTTTCTCGTACTGAAACAAATTTTAGACTCCTGGCTTCTAAAATTGTGAGTAAATTTCTGTTGTTTTAAGTCAATAATGTTGTGGTAATTTGTTATAGCAGCAATACAAATTTAATCCCGAGGGTAAAATAAAGCACATGAAGTCTTAAAGCGTACTGCCCAGAGACTCTCAGTGCATGAATAATAAACATGTATTTTGAGAAGAAGTAAACTGAATTCAAGGAGAAGGAATGAGATGTAAGAAGCAGTAATGACTTAAGAAATAGGTGAAACATATGGACAAGTTTTTTTTTTTAAAGATTTTATTTATTTATTTGACAGAGAGATCACAAGTAGGCAGAGATGCAGGCAGAGAGAGAGAGGAGGGGGGAAGCAGGCTCCCCACCGAGCAGAAAGCCCGATGCGGGGCTTGATCCCAGGACCCTGAGATCATGACCTAAGCCGAAGGCAGAGGCTTTAACCCACTGAGCCACCCAGGCGCCCCCATATGGACAAGTTTTTAAAAAATAGTATTTTGGAGGAGTTTTATAATCAGGGTGTGACTAATGTTTGTAAATAAAAACATGAAAGATTAAGGCAGACAGTTCAGAGAGGCATGTTAAAAGGTTAAGATCCTTGTTGTTTAGAAAGAAGATAGAAATATTGCTTATATTTTTCCTAATAGAACCTAAAGTTGTATTAGGAAAGTTAGAGTTTCAACTTGAAACTCTAAAAGAGAATCTTTTGATTCATACATGGAATCAAAAGCTAACATTAAAAATGTACACATAAAAATCCAGGATATAGGTGAATATAAAGTATTCACTGTAATGTTTCTTTTGACTTTTTTGCATGCTTGAAAAATTTCATAGTAAAATATTGGGAAGGGAAAACCCTCAATGAAATTTCTACTAAAATAGCTAAAATTAAAAAGTCTCACAATATCGAGCACTGGTGAGATTATGAAGCAAACAAAGCTCATACCTTAGTAGTTGAAGTGTAAAAGGGACAAATACTTTGGGAAAGTTACAGAACCTACTAAAGCTAAACGTATGCATACTCTGTGCCCCAGAAATCTCACTCCTGGGTATCTTCCATACTTAATAGAAATCATATTTTTGTGCACCAAAAGTACTGTAATAGAGAGTTCATAGCAGTCTTCATTTATAATTTTTAAAAGCTAGAAGTTATCCAAATGCTCAAAAAAGGAGCATGGGTATGTGGTGGTATATATTTATGTGCTAGGGTACTACATGTCAATGAAATTAAATAAGCTACTACTACATGCAACCATATGAGTGATTCTCATTAACCTAATATTGAAGGAAAGAAACCAGACACAAAAGAATACACACTTTACTTACGAAGTTCAAAAGTAAGCCAAACTAATCTTTGGTATTAAAAGTCAAGATATTGGTTTCCTCTGGTTAGGAGAGAGAGGTAGTGATTAGGAAGGGGAGCGAGGGAGACCTTCGGTGGTGGGGGTGGTCATGTTCTAGTTACTGATCTGGGCGGAAGGCATGGGCATGCTTGCTGTGCGCTTGAGGTGTTTTCTAAACTAAAAAAAAAATTGTTTTAAAAATTTCAAGATAGTTGCTGGTCATTTCAAAAGACACACTAAGATCAATACTCAAGGTGGAATGAAAGATCTTTCAGTTATTTTGAGGGAACTGAGAGGACACAGGAAGAAAGCCCTGGAAAGTGGCCACATCATAGTGCTCCACAGAGCGAGAACAGTTCAGGAGGAGCACGTGGCTGAGATCTTCAGGGCAGAGAAGCACAGGTGGGTTTCTATGGCCCTGGAATGGGTCACAACATGGCCAAAAGTTCCATGTCCTACAGAGGGCACTAAGTTGGGCAAGAGAGACCTATCAGACCTATCCCCTAGTATTCGCTGGGTCTGGGGCAAGGGTATAAGGTCTAGTTATTTCAATAAAACAGGAAAGGAAAATACAGGTATACAGTTTTGGGAAGAAGAAATGAAACTGTTTTGTTTACAGATAACAAAATTGTCTGTGTAGAAAATTCAAAAGTTGGGGTGCCTGGGTGGCTCAGTGGGTTAAAGTCTCTGCCTTCGGCTCAGGTCATGATCTCAGGGTCCTGGAATCGAGCCCCACATTGGGCTCTCTGCTCAGCAGGGAGCCTGCTTCCCCCTCTCTCTCTGCCTGCCTCCCTGTCTACTTGTGATCTCTCTCTTCTCTGTCAAACAAATAAATGAAATCTTAAAAAAAAAAAAAAAAAAGAAAATTCAAAAGAACGGACAAAAACTCCTGGAACTAAAAAGTGATTATAGCAAGGTGGCAAGACAGAAGGTTAATATACAAAAGTCAATCACTTTCCTATATGCCAGCATTGAACAACTGGAATTTGAAATCTATAAACACAATACTGTTTATAATAGAACCCCTCAAACTGAAATACTTAAGTATAAATCTAACAAAACATGTGCAAGATCAATATAAGGAAAACTACAAAATTAGAATAAAAAGAACTAAAAATATGGAGAAATTCCATGTTCGCATACAGGGAGACTCAATATTGTCAAGATGTCAGTTCTTCCCAATTTTATCTATAGATATGCTGAAATATTTGGAAGTTAGAAGTCAAACTAACCACTGTCAAATAACATACGATCCATGCTTGTGCTGTCAAAAATGCTTTTATAACAACCTAGAAGGCCAGGATGAACTTTAAGAGTTCTACACTTTACATGGAGGTGGTGGAGCTTGAGTCCCAAGTCCCGGCCTCTGGCCCACCCTCTTC
Organism: Nasua narica; assembly: GCA_028533885.1. NCBI lineage: Eukaryota > Metazoa > Chordata > Mammalia > Carnivora > Procyonidae > Nasua > Nasua narica. Next base: position 34,866,378 of record CM052799.1, on the reverse strand, counting down.
TCCCTTCACCTCACCATACGTGGACACCTTGCCCACACATCCAAGCTTTGTCCATGGCCCTGTCAACAGCTGCCCCTTGGCCACACTCAGGCATCAGGCTGAGCACACCAGAGGCAGTTTGCCTTTCCTTAGGAAGGTCACTTGGAAAAGAAGCTTGCACTCAGGAAATGGAAATGGACTCGGGAGCATTTAGATGGGGACGTATGCGGTCTTGCTATGGAGAGTGTATATGCTAGAAAAGGGAGGGGCTGGAGCTCTGGATGGGCATTGCCTGAGGGGGCCCAGAGCAGGGCCTCTAGAACATGCTAGGTTGTAAGGACAGTACAGGTCCTTCTGTGGATGAGGGAAGGCCTCAGCTGAAGTTGGAAGAGAATGTATGGCTCTGAGATAGGACTTGGGCTGCCTCTGTAGATGCTTGTGTCTGTGCAAGAGAAATGACTCCAAGGATCAGCTGTCCCCTCAGTTCATCCCATTCTACTATATGCCATGATTCTTTGAAAACTTCCTAGAAATGAAATGATACCTTAGCAAGAATTAGGGAGGAAGAGCAGAACATTGACCCCTTGAATTTACCCCAAAGAGACTGAGGAAAAAACTCTGAAGTGACTGAGTTTACCAAGAATTGCTTGGCAAACCATGGCTGGAGAGAGAAATTAAGTGCTGGTATGGAAGTCAAAATTACTTCTTTTTTTGCACGCCTGAATCTTGTGCATTGAAAATTCATACCTAATACAGATCATAATAGGGCTGCTTAGGGACACTATGGTTTCAAGACCATCTACTTTTTAGAATACCTTGACTCACAGTGCATGTTCACCTCATCACTGGGTCAGGGAAGGAAGTTCAGAGCTCTGGTCTAAATAGAAGGTGGGCCAGCGGGTGATTGGAAGAAGATGAAGAGAGAGGGAGAGAAAGAGGGGACTGTGACTTTATTCTAAAGAGCTCACCCAAAGGGGGCCTTCAACCCAGGAAGTTCTCTGGGTGAACCCAGAAGATGATTTCTCTATTAAAATGCAGAAATGGTTTCAAAATTTCCAGGCCATAGACATTAACAAAAATTGGACTTCCCATAACACTATGAAACAAGACAATGTTCACAAAAGACTAACCCTGCTGTGGGATATCTGGGTGGTTCAGTGGTTCAGTAGGGGCTCCTTGAGCCGAAGGCAGACGCTTAACCAACTGAGCCACCCAGGCGCCCCAAAAGAAAATAATTTAAAAATATGTATGATTTAGTATTATAAAGAAAAAATCATATACATGTTTGACAAAAAAAGTGTAGAACATTAACAGTGTGAGTGTATCTGAATGACGAATTTATTTTCATCTTGTTTTCTGTGTTTTCTTATTTTAATAAGCAATCCCCTCAAAATGCCGAAAACTTCCGTGATTTCTCTATCCTAAGAGATAATCCTCACTTCTTTTAAAACTTAATAGAAGCAGCCTTATTCACAATAGCCAAAGGGGAAACAACTCAAATGTCCCTTAACTGGTAAATGGATAAACACAATGCATCCATACAGCGGGATACCGTCCATCAATAAAAGGGAATGAGTACTGCTGCATGTTATAGCATAGAGGAAGCTCAAAGACGAGCCAAGCAAAAGAAGCCAGCCATGAGAGGCCACTTATTGTCTGGTCCCATTTATCCAAAAGGCAAATCTCGTGAGACAAAGGAAATTATTTGTTGTTTGTAACTCACAGTGTGAACAAGGATTAACCGTGAATGTGCAGAGAGATTTTACAGGGACTATGAAAATACTCCACCACGGGACAGTGGTAGGGATTGCACAATTCCATATTAAAAAGCACTGAAGAGCACACCTAAAATGGAGTGGATTTTATGAAATGTAAGTTACACCCCCATAAAGTTATTAAAAAAAACAAACAAACCTTGTGAAGACTTTGGTGAGAACTCAGAGGCGGAAAGGTGTAGAGAGTCTATCCTGTTCGGTTTCTAATGTGAAGGAAGGAAATGAGGTAAGAGTGTTAGAGGTTTTACAACTACAAATTAAAGCAGGTGGCTTTAAACGCTACCGTGGCTCTTGGGATCTATTAGGAGGGATACCCTGTGGTACTTCCGATGCCAGGCTAGAGAGCTTATCTAGGTTGAGCTGCAAAGCAGGGCTCCCATTTCCCTAACCAGCTGTGGGTTCCTGGAGGAAAGAGCCCACACCCTAGCCTTGGTATTAACTCCCATGCCAACCAGCTATGTGACCTCTCGAAATCTCTTCTTTCTCTGGGCTTAAGTTTCCTGATTTGTAAGAAAGAAAAGAAATAAAAGAACTGAGATGTACTAGATGGTTTTCATAGCCCTGGTCAGCTGGTAAGTTATTTTCCTTGGCACTCAGCACCCTCACCAGTTGGCCCTAGACTCTTTTCCAAGCCTACTGCTTAGTGCTTCAATTCTCGCAGCCTTCATATCAGATAAGGTGACCTGATTCTATACTATTTATCTGTACTTTTTCTCCCTGGAGCCTTTGCTCGGGCCCCAGACTTTGTTATCAGAAATGAGATGTTTCTAATTGTTCCAACTCCAAGCATTTCTCTATCTCTGGATCTCCCTGACTTAATCTGTACACTCTTTGTTGTCTTTCACTGTTGTTCCATGTATCAGTTGCTGCATTCCAAACCTCCCCCAAACCTAGTGACTTAAAAGAGAAACCATTTTATTATGCTCACTGTCCCGTGAATTACGAATGAGAGTAGGCACACTGGGGATGGCTTATCTTTTCTCTCACACGGCCAGAGCGTCGCTGGGGTTGTTCAAAGGATTGGAGGTGGCTGGGATGGGGCCATAAGGCTGGCGCCTTGTTTCTGGCAGATGGCGAGATCCCCTGGCTTCCATGTGGAGTCTACTGGGGCTCTAATGTCCAAAATGGCATTTTCACTCCTGTTAATGGTGCCTGAGCTGGGATGGCTGAAGAAGCTGGGGCTGGCCACACAGCCTTTGCGTGTGGCTAGGCTGGGATTCCCCACAGCCTGGTGGTCTCAGGGTAGTTGGAATTCTTAGACCGTGGCTAGCTTCCCATAGAGCATGTGCTGTATGAGTGTGAGGTGGAAGGGGCCTGGCCTTTTACGACCTGGCCTTAAGAAGGCATGCAGTGTCACCTCTGCTGCATTGTCTCGGCCATCCAGGGCCAACCCCGATTCACTGTGGGAAAGGACCAAACAAGGGTGTGATTCTTGGAAGTAGTGGCTCATTGTAAGAGGAGGCATCTTTGGAAACTGGCTACCACAATTGCTAATCCTCCAGTGTTTTATTTTCTTAACTAAAGGCTAAATCATTTGAAGTTAGTAATCACATCTTTCACCTTTTATTATCTCCACTCACTTCTTCCCTCTTCCCAGAGCATCAGAAACGGAAACATGTGTTTTATAGACAGTGGGCTGGAGACAGTGGGAGGGGGCCCAATCCTGGCTGTGTCACTTACAAGCCACGGGACTCGGGCAATCACTCAACCTCTCCAAGTCCAAGTTTCTTCATTTATAAAATATTTTTGGTGATAGAATAGCTTTCTTCCTCATAGAGTTGATAAAGGGATCAAATCACTTGGAAAAATGGCAAGTATACAATAAACAACCAATAAATGCCAGCTATTATTGTTGACTAAATGTAGACCACAAACTTATGGTAATTGGGAACAGTGTTGCCCAGGGGAAAAGGGAAGAACTCAACCATTATTCCAGAATGACAAAAATTATATTAGCTATGATAATGGAGGCAATTGGCTCTACCATTCAGATTCTTTACCATTGGGTGGAGACTTCTGATGCCGTGAAGACCTAAGTTGAAGTTTTCTTGTTTCTTTATGTCGTATCTAAAGAGAGAATAGATCTAGTTGGCAATAAGTTATGATTTTAAAAATCACAGTAAGTGGTGGTTAAATATTGAAATGATCAAGAAAAACAAGTATAAATAAACATAACCCATAAAGGGAAAAGATTAAGGGAAACAAAAAAAAAATGTAGGAAAGAGAAGTGTAAATCAATTGAGGGGTGAAGGAACATGTAACAGAGAAATACACAATAAGACAGCAGAATGGAGGAAAGCAAAAGGAGAAGATTGGAAGAAGGATCCAAGGCTATGTCTTGATTACATACCAATAACAATAACATAATTACTACCCGCATTTTAAACACTAGGGCATCTCGTTGAAAGGATTTATCCTTATTTAGGAAAAAAGTGACTAATGTGAACTCTTCTGGGAAAACAATATAAAACAATCCAGTTATGCCATTTTAACTTTACAGAGAAGTGTCTGTAATGAGTTTACAGTACATATAATCAACAGAAATTGTTTCAAATTGCAGGGGAAACTATTTTTCTGTTGCTTAGAGCTCATAGTTTTATTGACCATTTTCTTCACAAGATTGGTTTTTTTTCTGAGTGGCTGCAAAAATCAAAAGGCATTCAGGAAGACAGAGAGCCCCAGCAACAGTATTTTTGGTTTTTGTTTTTTTTTAATACAGGCAAAATCAAGGCAGTAACACCCCTCAGTGAAGAAATGCCTGGAAATAACCCTGCAGAAAAATCAAGAAAGAGGTCAATTGAGTTCATTTTGGGATTTTGGTATTGAGAGGAAAGCGTGCATTCCAATCCATTTGGAAGAATAGATATGTAGAACAGATGGCATGTTAGATAGAGGCTCTAAGAAATAATTTTCAGAAGGACAGTTGAGTGCAGATGGTTTTGTGGGGATGGTTGTGGGAGCTACACCTGTAGGCAGGGGAAAGTGGGACTGGACAGAGGCCAACAATGCAATTACAACCAAGGTCTCTGTCAATTCTACAGGAAGTTCTAGAGTGGGGATGGCTTTCAGAGTTGTCCCATATAAGGCAGGATGACAGGCCTTTGTAACAGTTATTAGCTTTCTGGAAAGGGGTAACTTTGTACAAGGTACTTCTTTGCAGTCATGGGCAGTCCCCTGTGAGGGACAGAGCTGTAAGCCATCAGGAGGCTAGATGCCCAGTATCCACAGGTAATCCAAATCTTCTGATTATTTTCTAGTCATGCACAGAATCTCTTTTTAATTGAGATATTACATAAAGGACATAAATCTCAAATATATGGCTCTATGAATTTTTACATATGTGTATATTCATGTAATCTCCACCCAAATCAGGATACAGACAATATGTTCATCACCCAGAAGACTCTTCTCATTCCTTCTCCCAGCCAATAACCACCTTCACAAAGGTAATCACTATTTTCACATCTATGGCCATACAGTAGCTTTGCCCCTTTGAACTTCATGTAAATGTCAACATATTCTATGAACTTTTTTGGATCTGGCCTTTTGACTTAATGTGCCTATGTGATTCACGCATGTTGTGTACAGCAGGACTTCATTCTTATTGCTGTGCCGCAGTACTGAGTGAATATACCACAATCTGTCTATTGTACCCTTCATGGGCACTTGAACTATATTCAGTTTGCGCTATTATGAATAATGCATTTATGAACATTCTGGTACATGTCTCATGATGGATGATTACCACTCGTTTCTGTTATATATCATAGAGAGGAATTGCAGGGTGTTAGGACATACACAAGTTTAACTTTATTAGAATATATTGTCAAACAATTTTTAAAGGTGGTTGTGTCAACGTATAATCCCACCACAACCTTTGATGCCAAAAAAAGGTATATTTAAGTCATTTCTTCACAAAGAACTAAAAACACATTCACTCTGAATCAAAGAAAAGAATAATTAGATTAATCGTAACTAGATTATGAGAATTTAAAAAAAGGTACCAAAAAACTCATCATGTATTTTTGGTAGATATTATAGATACTTTTCTCCAGCAGTTCTGCAGAAGTGTAAAGAATGTTAAAGAAGGAGTTTCTCAAGATGAGCTCATGGGTCAGGTACCCTAGATTTATTTCCTGAAGCAGAGCCTGCCTGAGACAAGGATTTGAATGCATGGGATTTACCTAGCGGGCATTTATAGGAGAAACCTGTAAGAGAGGAAGTGAAGAATGACAAGGAAAGGGAAAACACTGAGCCCCCAGGATGTGGGGTTGGCCTGATCCCATAAGGAATCCTGGAGCCTAAGACATGCTGGAGTCCTCTGCTCTTTTAAGGCAGTCTTTGTACTCCAGATCAGTTTTTATGGTTGTGGGTCTGGATGGCAGGGTGGTGCTGGCGGTAATTACTTCCTGGAAACTCCAATCAATCTAGGGCAGTCATTTTCAACAGTGGGCAATTTTGTCCCCTAAGAAACATATTCTTAGTCTGGAAAGATATTTGTGCTTGTCACAAAAGCAGGGCTAGTACTAGCATTGGAAAGTTGGAGGGCAGGATGTTGCTAAACATCTTACAATGCTCAGGATGGCTCCCCGCAACAAAGAATTATCTCCCAGATATACTTGAGGTGGAGAAACACTGGACTAGGGCAATTATTTGAAGAAGGGGTCAAGGGCAAGCCATTAATAACACTTGGCTGCTAGTGATAGTTGGGTTCCCTGTTTCCATAAAGGGCACCTGAGCAGGGCATCAAAACAACACCTTCTTTAGCTGTCTTTTAGATATATGATGTGAAACAATGAAGGAAGCTTGAATTGCTGGTTGGTTAGCATTGCTATGTGATCTGCATTTCCTCTAATGGGATGGCACTAGCATCTTGAAATATATGTTGCTAAGCCCTCAGCTACATACTGCACAAAAATGTTGCAAAGACTTTACTGTTGTCAGCTGCAGCTATTTTAGATTTTCTTCAGAGCTTTACCGAGCTTGTAGAAAATTGGAATCGGACTAAATCCTACCTGGAATACCCATTTCTGTGCTAGGTTATTGCCAGTGCTGTGTTTTTTTAACAATGTAACGTGAATGGGCTGAAGGGTTGGTGCAAGGATCAGAAAGTTGCATTTAACTATAAAGGGGTTTAAAAAACACTGGAGATGCATGGTCTGCTCTGTCTAAATTCTGTTGAGACCAACCCTTGAGCTTCTTTTACAATATAGTATTCATTTGTAAGTTACCCAAGTATTCATCCAAGCCCTCTTGGAAACAGTTTATAACTGGGAATTGCAAAACTTAGGATGTCTAGTCTTATTGTCTTTACTGCTGTTATATAAAAGAATACTTTTTTTCAAACTTTGAAATGTTTTATCTAGTTTGTATTCTAACATTCGCTTTTTTTTTTTTTCAGGGTTGTGATCTATGTTTATGATTCTACTATTGGTTTCATCTTTTTTTCCCTCTCTCAAAACCAATCATCCCTTTGTTAATTTTTTAAGTGTTATGATACTAACACAGATAAGAAGGGTACAATTATGGTACAATATTCTTGACCAAAAAGGAGTCAAATGGAAATATTCTAATGCTATTTTAGGTGAAAAAAGTAAAAATATAGGGTATGATGCCATTTTTGTTTAAAAATCTCTATCCTTTTCTCAGTAGAGTAAGAGTCTGAAAGTAGGTACACCAAAATAATAACAGTGGTTAAGGTATAGTTTGCAAGTTCTGCGTAAGATCCCACCACTTCCGCAAAATGGCTCAGATAATGAACTAGAGCTATAAGTAGCTTTTTAAGGAAGCTATTTCCAATGTAAGTTAAAACTGTGTTCTTTGTGATAACATTGTCTCCATGGCCTATATGAATGCCACCTTCTGGAAACAAGGAGCATTTCACCACTAAAAGAATGTTGTAACAATAGAATTTTGTCATAAGGCTGAAATTGGAACTTCATAGAAAATACATTTTTAAACTTAACATTTAATTTTGAGCCTTGTAGATTACAATCAAGTTTGTTAGAGGATGGGCTAATTTAATATAATCAGAGATGGTGTATTATATACATGTCCTCAATAAGGTGGCCAAGGAAAAAACTATTTTTAAGACACTGAAAGGCCATCCAAAAGTAAGCCTGAAGGAAAAAGAAAAATGAAAAACAAATACCGTAGCCTTTGAATGGCTCAAAAAATGATGAAGAAATTAATTCCTGTTTGATTTTCTTCTACAACAGTTAATATGAAATGTTGAAATAATGTATTTTCAAGCAATATCTATATCTAGACGTGAAACTCAACTGATTCAACTTCAACATGATCCCTGAGTCAATATATATAGGTCTAAAAAATCATCAAAGTAAAAAAATAATGTTGTAGATTTACATATATAGTGTGATAATGTGCCCATGCACACACAGATGTAAAGTAACAGGGTACCTAGAAATGTATAAAGAAATAGAAAATGTTCCTCTGAAACTAATAATACCTTATATGTTAATTAATTGAATTTAAATAAAAAAATAAAATAGCTATTATTAATATGGTTAAATAAAAACGTATGCAAGTGTATCTAGAGGGATTAACTTTGGGGAAGTAGAAGAGGGGACAAAAGTTAGATTGCAGTCGAGGGAAACTTTTCTGTAACACTATGTTTTTTAAAAAAGAGAATGTATTTAACTTGTGTAATTTACCACTAATTAGAAATACAAACATAAAATGAACTATTGCCTAGAAGTAAAACAACAGAACCCTGTTATATAGTTCCAATGGTTAATATTTTGTGATATAGCAGATGCAGTATGTTTCTTACAAATAACAACAGCGGTGAAGCCTATAGTCCGTTAATCTGTATGCAATTCTGCGTGTGTGCATGTGGCCCAATACAGAATAAAATACCTAGGAAGTAGGTATTTACAGCTCTACTTTGTAAAGTGCTTTCACATATAGTGTCCTCATGGATGGCATAGCTTCAGTCTCAGTTATTTCTTTGGCATTAATAATTTAAAAATATTAATGCTTGTGACCTACAGGAATGAGGTCTCCTGGTAGAAGTAAAGATTCTTTCTAGATAAGCTAATTTGAAATGATCCAGCCAAAGGCCTATCTCAAGGGACCTCTTGAGAGCTCTGCTAATTTCAAGTTTGCACCAATTCATTTTCAATATTGAGTACCTATTATTTGTAAGGTCCAGTACAGTCTAAAGACAGGATGGCTTGGATTCAGAACGTGAAACAGTTGGGTAGGTAGGTGGTAATATTGGAGGGAGTCAACCCTATAGTATTTTAGAAGCTAGGCCCAGGAATCACATTCAGTTGTGTTTCAATTCCCATCGCACAACTCACCGCTGTGTGATCCTGAGCGATCCTGGGGATCGAGGCCTACTTCAAAGAGCTGTCAGGAGGGAAAAAGGAAATCATTATAAAGGATTTGGCACAGTGTTGGCACATAGAAAGTATTCACTTAATTCAATTAATTCTTCTGCTACCCAGGAAATCAATGAACATTTAAAGAGTACTCTTTCAGTTGTTTCACACATAACCTCTTATTTTGTTTATCAAAACTCCCAGAGTTAAGCAGATTGCTTTTGATTTTGAAATTTTTGTTTTACTTGCTCCTGCTGATGTTTTCCTGAGTCCTAATTAATATTCAAGATTCAATCAATCTTGTAACACTGAAAAATTAAAATAAACATATTTGGGGAGAAAAAAATTATAACTCCTGAAAATTACTAGCATTTTTGCAGAAAAAAAATATTCAAGATTCATAAAACTTGGAGGTTGTGAAGGTTTTTGAAGTGATCTTGTCCACTCATTACCGCAGAGATGACTCTCACCCCTTTCCGTTGACATTTTAAACCAGGAAGTAAATAGTATTTCCTGATTACTCTAGTTTCTGGTGGAGTAACAGGAAATACAATGAGAGGAAGGAAGGTTAAGGGAATATGTAGGGGAAGAGGGAGATGAGTGGGACCTGCATTGGGAGAATCTGAGGAACATGGACTAAAGTGTATGGAGAAAAGTGAGAAAAGGCAAGAAGGGATACAGACAGAAGGGAATTTGTCAGTGCAGGCACTAGCAGGGTTTAAGGATCAGACGTTCTGGATTCTGATAATTTTAAGATACATGATTATAAGATGTAGCACTTAACTCTCTGAGTCCTATTCTTTGGAGTTCATAGAGCAGGTTAAAAGAGGTTAGTGGAGTCGACGCTCTGTAAATGAGAATACTCAAATAATGAATTCGGAAGGGGAGAGAAAGTAGCAAAAGAAGAGAGGGAGAGGGAGAGGGAGGAGAAGAGAAATCGGCAGAGAAAGACGGAGGAGGAGGGAGAAAGGGGAATTGGTGACAAGGCAGGTGAGAAGTAAGGAAAACCACAGTAACGACGCTGCTGTGGCTACTGCGGTGACTGCTTCCACACATAGAGTGTTGACAACTTGCCAGGTGTGTTGTTAGAGCTTACTTGTATAATTTCATGTTATCTTTACAACTCTGTGGGGCTAGTATTGTCATTTTAAAGAAGAATTATCTGAAACATAGGTTTTGCAACTTTCCCAAGGACTTACAGCTAAGAGGTGTACGAGAAAGGATTCAAACGCAAGTCTTTCTACCTCCAAAGCCAATGCTTGTTAAAAATCATCTCTTAGGATCTCGAAACAGGCTTGATGGGTCTGAAGAAGATTCTTGTCCGGATTTGTCCAAGTTATGCCCTTGGTTCAATTCCTGTGGTCAGATCCCCACTCTCCACGTCCTTTCTCCACTAACAGCGTCTAGTCTCCATGGAAAACGGCGTGGGGCGGGACTTCCTGCCCCACGTAGGAGCACTTCCGTCTCGAGCCGGAAGCGCCCTGACTAGCCGGCTGGGTCCCGGCGCGTGGGGACTCACTGCAGAATTTGAGTGGCGGGATCGAGGCGGCTGTGAGCGTGAGCCGCTCGAGCACCGGAGTCCAGCGCAGTTATGCTGACCCCCGCGTTCGACCTCAGCCAGGACCCCGACTTCCTGACCGTTGCCATACGCGTGCCCTACGCGCGGGTCTCGGAGTTAGACGTCTACTTCGAGGGGGTCGACTTCAAGTTCTACGCCAAGCCATACTTTCTCAGGCAAGTTCCCGCTGTCCGGCCTTTAGGGGATTGATTAGTTGATTGATTCATTCATTTCTCACTTACTTATTAGCTGCTTACCGAGGAGGGAGGTAGAACGAGTGTGCACTTCTCGATTTACCGCTGCTCTTTTCCGAGATTTCCTCAGGTGCTTTCGGTGCTGAGGAAGTGACCTCGTCAGGTGTGCGTTCCAGATGTTGCAGAATCTTGTTTCCGTCTTAAACTTTGTTAAATCTGTACCGTAAAGAGATTTCCAGCCGCTGTAAAACGCGGCGTTTGGAACCTTGTAACCTTCGCGGTTTCTGCCCCGTCAGCCTAGTTCCCGTACTTTTTTCCTATTGTTTTCGTCTTGCGTTGGTCCTCCCAGCCTCTCCGCTGCCCTGGGACGGTGCACGCTGACTTCCCCAACTGACCCGTCCGTTTTACTTTTCTCATTCCCGGTTCTCTTTAGAGTTGTGTCGACCCGTTGGCTTACCGCTCCCCACTTTTTGTTATTCTCTCCTTCCTTTGCCTCACTGACACCAAATTAGCCTCGTTCCCCTACCTTTTCCTTGTCTGCTACTTCTCTCATTTTGCCCTTTAATTGTGGTGGTTGTCCATTCTCAATGAGGGCCTTTCAGCACTTGTTTGTTTGCATTTTCTCCTTGCAAAACCATTAACAACCGTAGTAACAGCTAACTGTTGATTCAACACACGAAGCAAATTGCTTATTTGTATTTATGTGTATCTCATTTCGTCTTGACAGCGCTCCTTGGAAATAGGCATTGATACTAGCTTCTTTTTACAGGTGACACTGCTGGGTTATTCCTCCTAAAACATTGTTAATCCCTTGTCCTTCCCTTTCTTATTAGGTTAACTCCATTCTCCTAATCTTTTTCATGCTGGCGTAGCTGCAACCTCCCTTTCCTAACCATGTGCTTTCCTAATAAAAACTGCCTCTTGAGTCAAGCTGGTTCTTTCATTGGGTCTGAACCAGTTTTGCTCCGATTTCCATTAGGCCCTGACTTAATGCACCTATTTGCGTATACTGCACTTTCCTGTTTTTTTATTCATTTTTTAACTTTAATTTATTTCTATTGGACTGGGTTTTTGGTATCAGGGATGTGTTGATGTCTCGCGTAGTCTACATTCTAGTGGGGAGAGAACAATAAAGGAGCAAGCAAACCTATAACTACAAATTGTGGTCAGTGCTCTGAAGGGGGAGTAAAGTGCACTGATAAAAAATAAAAGGGAGCCTGTTTAAATGTAAATGGCCAGGGAAAGACTTTTCTGAAGAAGTCGTAGTTGAAGAAGGTGTGAAGAGTGGGAGGAAGATGGTGTGGGTGGTAGCGAACATTTACTGAATTTTTACCTCAGGTTTATACTTAATATGGATTATCTCATTTGATTTTAGGACAGTACTACAAAGTAGTTTCTGTTATTTACATATGTTATAGATGAGGGATCAGAGAGGCCCAGCGAAAAGATCTTAAATGAGATAGGAATGTAAAATAGAAAATACAGTAACATCAATTTCAAAGTAAAAACCACTTTGCTTAAGTTTGGGAGTTTTGATGAAGACCAAATAAAAGGTTATGTGTGAAACAGTTTAAAGAGTATTCTTCATATGGACTCATCCATTCGTTGGTTAGCAGGGGCTTGGGAGTTAGGCACAACTGGGTCTCAGCATGCTTAATAGTTCTGGGACTTAGGGCAGGTTTTTGGGTCTCAGTTTCCTAATCTGTAAAATGGGACTGATACTAAGGATCCTAAAGAGTTGATGCGAGGATTGAGATAATACATGCATTGTTTTATTACCATTCCTGGGGATTGTCCGGGCAATCAGTTCAATAAACAGTAGATATTTATTATAAGGGCCTGCTCTTCCGGTTATCTGTTGCTGCATAGCCAATCAAACTTAATGTTGTAAAACAACAATTGTTAACTTCCGTCTCCTGGTTGTGTGTTGGGAATTTGGTAAGGGCTTGGCTGGGCTGTTCTAACTTGAGATCTTTAAATCACTTGTAGTCGTCCGGTGGCTGGACCTGGAACAGCAGGGGCCAAAGCAGCTGCGGACTGGTGGAGTGGCTGGGGAAGCGTGTCTCTTTTTGTGTACTCTTAGGTCCTCCCTATGTGGTGTCTTTGCATGGTTTAGTTTGTGATTCCTTTGGGGACGTGGAGCTGAAGGTTTCAAAGCTATTCCAGGGGTCAAGTTAGGTTCATACCACCTTTTATGACCAAACCTCAGAAATCTCACTGTCACTTCTGCTTTATTGTATCGGTTAAAACACTTCCACAAGGCGAATCAATTTTTTAAAAACAGTAGTTAATTTTTATTTTAGTTCCATATATTTAATATACAGTGTTACATTAATTTCAGGTTTACGGTATATGTGGTTCAGCAGTTCTGTACATTATGTAGTGCTCATAAATGTACTTTTAATCTCCATCACCTGTGTCATCCATCCTCCCATCCACCTCCCCTCTGCTAACCATCAGTTTGTTCTCTGTAGTTCAGAGTGTTCATTAGAGGTTCCTGAGTGGCTCGGTCTTTTGGTTGCCTGGCTCTTCATTTTGGCTCAGGTCATGCTCTCAGGGTTCTGCATTTGAACCCTGCATCTGGCTGCCTGCTCTGTGGGGAGTCTGCTTGTTTCCTTCGCCCTCTGCCCCTGCCGCACCTTGCTTTTGCTCTCTCCAATAAATAAATCTTTAAAAAAAAAGTCTGTTCTTTGGTTTGTCTCTTTTTTCCCCTTCTTTGTTTTGTTTCTTAAATTCCACATTTGAGTGAAATACAGTATTTGTCTTTCTCTGACTTACTTCACTTAGCATTATACTCTAGATCCATCCATATTGTTGCACGTGGCAAGATTTCATTCTTTTCTATGGCTCAGTAATAGTCCGTAGTTTATTGTGTGTGTGTGTGTGTGTGTAAATATATATATATATATATATATATATATATGTATACACATATACATATCACACCACATCTTCTTTATCCATTCATTTATCTATCGATGGACATTTGCAAGCTCACTCAATTTTAAGGGGAGAGGACCTAGACCCCACAGTTGGGAGGAGTGATGTGAAACAGGGCATCTTTGAAAATAGAGTTTACTACAGTATACCAGAGGTGAATAAAACCTTGCTTATCTCCTTGAGGAATAGGGTGGCAGATCTGTGAACAAATAGGATTTCACTCTTATGCGGTAAGAATTTAACTATACTTACAAAGAGTTTAGGAAAAGAAAGATGGTATTAATAGCTTATATCTTTGGAATGCTTACCTACTTCACCAACCACTGAGCCCTTTGCATTATCCTTTTCTTCTCACAGTAACCCTGGGATAGAGTCTGTTATTTTCCCCTTTTCACAAATGAGAAATACAAGCTTTGAAGCTGATTAACTTGTACAAAGAAAGTTGTAGAGGTGGTAAATGGCAGAACTGGGACTCAATTCAGAATCTGATAGTACAGCTAGTGTTTGTCACCATTATAACAAGCAAATTCAGGCATTAAACTGACACCTGTTGGACTTAGAAGGGATTTTGGTTTGGAAATGCATTGTGGCTCCAGGAAGCATTAAAATCGAAGGTAACTGGGTTGTGAAGCCCTGGGCTTTTGGGACCTGCCAAGTTGTTTTTTTTTTTTTAAGATTTTATTTATTTGGCAGAGAGAGAGATCACAAGTCGGCAGAGAGGCCCACAGAGAGAGAGGAGGAAGCAGGCTCCCTGCTGAGCAGAGAGCCCGATGCAGGGTTTGATCCCAGGACCCTGAGATCATGACCTGAGCCGAAGGTAGAGGCCCTAACCCACTGAGCCACCCAGGCGCCCCAAGGGACCTGCCAAGTTTTGACGATGATGATGATCATCGTGATGATGATGATGATGATGATGATGATGATGATGGTAGAATAGGAAGCAGAGGGGAGGGGGTTATAGAAGGAAAGGAGCCTCACATTTAAATTTGGGATGGAATGGGAGCTGGTCTGATAGGTGGTACCAATTGAGTTTATTTAGCTGGTATCAGGCAGCCATAGAAGTTTTTTCAAAAGAAAAGTGATGGTCTGGTTTCTGCTTTAGAAAAATTCTTTTGTGGCCTCAGTGGAGGATGGAATGAAGAGAGTAAAACTGGAAATGGGGAAATCAGTTCATTTCCTTTAGTATGAAAGAAGGGGAAATCTCTGTATAGTAATAACGAGACTTGAGAAAAACACTCTTGCTTTTTGGTTTTGTTTTGTTTGTTTAAGTAGTAGTTTGCCCAAAATAATTGGCCTTATTGTTTATTGTTTTCCATTTTTAAAATTATTTTTATTGAAGGGAGGAGCCTGTTAGTACACCTTTTTTGAGCCACTGCTGTCAGGCACCGGGTATATTTAATAAGTCTCTTCATTAGGAAGATGAAAGTACTGTAACAGTAGTGGTGACTAGTATTTATATGTGGTTTTTTCTGAAGTATCACTTTTTTTTTCAGTATTGTTCTTATTGGTGACTAGGGAGTTTCAAACAGAATGATGAGTCATCTGTGATTTGTTGTTTCTCATCTCAGCTAGGAAAGAGATGGAAGTTATTTAGTTTGTAAAATGTTAAAGAAATGCTGAGGAATTGCCTTTTAAAATGGTTGATAGATTTCAGTGGTAAATTATGCTATCATTGATGGTCACTTATTATGCTCTGTGCTTTAAGGACTTAATGGAATCTTAATTTAAATCGCAGATTAACCCTTCCTGGAAGAGTTGTGGAAAATGGAAGCGAACAAGGATCCTATGATACAGATAAAGGTATTGCTTTTGGAATTTTGTTAGTTTTTCCTTTGGATTCATCATGTTAGAATAACTACATCATAATCCTTCAAGATATGATGGTAACCTTTAGATGTTTTGCAGATACAGTCTGTCCTCGTCACACTTTATTGTTTCTTACAAGCCCAGTGCCTATTACTCATAGATTTCTTAACGGGTACAATTTTCTCAGTCCTTTAGAGTACTTAACGGTATTTTTTAAAATTCCTTAAATACTCTGTTTCTTTTTTCTAGAAGTTTATTTTCTACTTCCCCTATTATATTTTATTTTTAAAAAGATTTTATTTCTTTATTTGTCAGAGAGAGTGCAAGAGCACAAGGAGGGAGAGGGGCAGAGGGAGAAGCAAGCTCCCTACTGAACAAGGAGCCTGACCGCATGGCTCATCCCAGGACCCTGAGATCATGACCTGAGCTGAAGGCAGAGGCTTAATAGACTGAGCCACCCAGGCACCCCATTTCACTACTTTTAGTAAGTGTTTAAAAGTTAGATTATGTGAGGTGATTGATTATAAACGATGTGGGTGATTTTTAAGCTTGAATGGAATTTCTCCTCTTGTGTGCTTTTCAAACTTAAAATCTAATAACTTGTGGGTGGGAGAGAAACTGCCCAAAGGTGGCATTTAAAGGCCGACTGAGGGCGCCTGGGTGACTCAGTGGGTTAAAGCCTCTACCTTCAGCTCAGGTCATGATCTCAGCGTCCTGGGCTCGAGCCCCATATCAGGCTCTCTCTGCTCAGCGTGCTTCCCCCTCTCTCTCTGCCTGCCTCTCTGACTACTTGTGGTCTCTCTTTCTCTCTGTCAAATAATAAATAAATAAAATCTTTAAAAAAATAAAAAAAATAAAGGCCGACTGAATTTTCTTTTCATGATTGATTAGCTCTTCATTTCATCTAGTCTTGAAACCATTTATTTTACCTTTAGACAAGCCACTGGATTTTCCTTTATCCATGAATCTGGAATAAGAACACATCTTTTACTCTTGAGTAATTTATCAAGTGAATATTTATTGACCTCACTAAACCAGGGTAAAGTTGGAAGGATGCATGAAAGAGTTAAATGACAAAATTATAATCCATAGCATAGTAATTAATGTGATAATGACATATAATGAAACTGCCTTTCTAGGTAGTAAATCTGCTTTTAACTGCAGGTAAGTTGCATATTGAAACAAACTTATTAAATTTTAAAAGTACTCACGGGTTTAGGAAGGTTGTATTTGGGTTATATTTGCGTTGAGTTGTGTTTGATATACACTTGAACCCCAAATAACATGGATTGGAGAGTGCAGGTCCACTTATATGCATATTTTTTCAATAAATATAGTACCATACTGTAAATGTATTTTCTCTTATGATTTTCTTAATAGCATTTTCTTTTCTTTTTTCTTTTATTATTTTTAAATTTTATTTAAATTTAATTAACATATAGTATATCATTAGTTTCAGATGTAGAATTTAGTGATTCATCAGTTGCATATAACACCTCGTGCTCATTACATCAAGTGCCCTCCTTAATGCCCTTCATCCAGTTACCCTATCCTGCCACCCACCTCCCCTCCAGCAACCCTCAGTTTGTTTCCTATGGTTAAGAGTCTCTTATGGTTTGTCTCCCTCTCTGTTTTTGTCTCATTTTATTTTTCCCTCCCTTCCCGTATGCTTCCTCTCTTTTGTTTTCTTAAATTCCACATATGAATGAAATCATGATAATTGTCTTTCTCTGATTGACTTACTTCGTTTCGCATAATACCCTCTCATTCCATGCAGGTTGTTACAAATGGCAAGATTTCATTTTTTTGATGTCTGAGTAATATTCCATTGCATATATATTATATATATCTCACATCTTTATCTATTCATCTGTTGATAGACATGTGGGCTCTTTTCCATTGTTTGGCTATTATGGACATTGTTGCTATAAACACTGAGGTGCAGGTGACCCCTCAAATCAGTACATTTGTATCCTTTGGGTAAATACCTAGTAGTGCAATTGCTGGGTTGTAGGGTAGCTCTGTTTTTAACTTTTTGAGGAATCTCCATCCTGTTTTCCAGAGTGGCTGTACCAGCTCCCATTCCCCCAGCAGTGTAAGAGGGTCCCCCTTTCTCCACATCCTTGCCATCATCTGTCGTTCCCTGACTTGTTAATTTTAGCCATTCTGATAGGTGTGAGGTGGTATCTCATCTTTTCTCTTTACTGAAACAAGAGCACAATATATAATACATATAGCATACAAAGTATGTGTTAATCAACTGTGTTATTGATAAGGCTTCCAGTCAATAGTAGGTTATTAGACATTAACTTTTTGGGGAGTCAGGTTATATACAGATTTTTGACTGTACAGGGGGACAGGCCCTAAGCCCCATGCTGTTCAAGGGTCAACTGTATTAGAGTATGGTTAAGTACAATGAAAAGGGTAAAATATTTTAAAATTCAGTGTAGTAAATAATGTAATATAAGTTCATGGGGGGAGCCTAGATGACGTTGATAAGCCCAATCAGGGAAAGAAAAGAAGTACGTAGATAGAATTTGAGTATGCCTTAGACTTTGGGGCTATGTCTCTGGAGATATCAGAAAACTTTATTAGGCTATAATTCTTTTAAGATTTCGTATGTTTTTGGAACTGCTGCTATTCGTTGGATCAGATAGTCAAATTTTTTCCCTTCTAGTCCAGAAGTAAATGTTGTAAGTGGCGATGGGCTAATTCTAAGCTACTACCTTCTCAGGCCATGGAGTTTAAGAGGTTTTGACTTGGACTTTAATATTGTCAGTAGGTTAAGGGGATACTGTGTAAGACTAAAGCATTCTGCAGCTTTAGCAGATTAATTTCTTACAGACGTGACAGCTGAATCAGTGATTCTGAAAAACCCTATTTGAGCCTTTTACTATCCTGGTTTTTATTCACTAAGTATATAATAAGGGCATAATTTTGGAGCCCTATGAAATAGAATTATAATTTATCAAGATATGTATTTCTTAGATATATTTGTGAAGTCTTTGCATTTTTAAATAGAGCTAAGTATAAAATAAATTTATCTTTAAGGAATTTTTACCATTCGATTGCCCAAAGAGACTCCTGGCCAGCATTTTGAGGGGCTGAACATGTTAACTGCTCTTCTGGCACCAAGAAAATCCAGGACTGCAAAACCGCTTGTGGAAGAAATAGGTATGTTTGTTGCAGTTAAGAAGAAATAATAGAGTATTTGGAATGCTGTGTGTTTCTAGGGGAAAAGAGATATAGCACATAGGAAATTGGAGGAAAATCCTTCAGATGACAAGGTAAGGACGTCACATTAAACTGCAAAAATAGCTCATTTGGTGACATATAATTTAGAGACAAAAAGAACTTTATTGAACCAGTATGTCAGTCATGCTTTTGAACCAGGTAAAAGAGCATTTCAGTCTTTTGCAAAATCATGGCCTCTTAAGCTTAGATCAGAAGTTTATAATTCAATGAATTACATAAAATGAACACCACCTAGGTCAAGAAATGGAACATTTCCAGTACCCTGGAATCCTACCCTGAGCCTCCTCCTGGTCACTTCTCCCTCCCTCCTCTGAAGGTTACCACTGCCCTCAGTTTTGCCTGCTTTTGAATTGTCTATAATTCAGATGGTATGTGTTCTTTTTTGTTTGGTTTCTTTCACTTCCTATTTTTGTGAGATTTATCCATCTATAGCTAAAGTTTGTTTGCTTTCATTCCGTTTATCATTTATATATCCTACTATTGATGGGCCTTTGGGTTGGTTCTATTTTTATTTTTATTTTTTTTGGCTATTAAAAATAACAGAGCTCCACATATTCTTATATATTCCCTTTGGTACACGTGGGCAGGTATTTTTTTTCTCAGTACTTTTTCCCCCAAGTTGTACGTAGGGAATCCAGTACTTGAGCAAATTAGTATTTAACATGTTCAGGTGCATCTGAGGTTTCTGAGGGAGGAGTAGAAGATGAGGATGAAGAATTCGACTGGGAAATCGAACAGTCCCCCTATGAAGAGGCATCTGAAAATGCTCTGAATCCTCAGTACCACTATGGCTTTGGAAATTTACGATCTGGAGTATTTCAGCGGTTACAGGTATGTTGTCTTTCTAAAACACCTGTGTGCATAGGG
The DNA here is from genome assembly GCA_028533885.1 of Nasua narica. Classification (NCBI taxonomy): domain Eukaryota; kingdom Metazoa; phylum Chordata; class Mammalia; order Carnivora; family Procyonidae; genus Nasua; species Nasua narica. Next base: position 34,846,658 of record CM052799.1, on the reverse strand, counting down.
TTTTACCATTTGGATATTTTAATTTCAGTTCTGCTCCTACTTGGAGGTTTTTTATGAAGGTTGTAGGAGTTGACGTATTTAGAGCACAAATCACAGTTTCTTGTATGTAGTGGTGACACAGATGTTTGTTCCTTTCCATTGCTTTGGCTGTTCTTCCCAGTCATACTGCGCTTACAGATGTCAGATGTCCTGTTACTTTCTTTTTTCTCGACTTCATTCAGTATTCTAGACATGAAGTTTCTAAAATACAAAACGGAACTCCTCTCTCCTCATACTTCCTGGAAATCTTTGTTTTATACTTGTGAAAAATGAAAGTTATTACACGATGTCTCTTCTGTTTTATAAATATAAATGAGACAGAATGTTCCCAGTGAGAGTGAATTTGTGTCTTTTGATCAAATTGTTTAGTTCTTGGTGTACAGTAGGCACTTTTGTCTATTTATTCTTGGTGGGGGTTGAATGTAATCTCTTGTTAAAACCCGATCATTTGTCAGGCTTAAAAGGAATGACATCACTCTCTCTTCCTCAAAACACATAGGAAATTCTACTTTATTTTAGACTATGTGGGGAGAATGAAATGGAGAGGAGAGATTTTGAACTATTTTGTCCCAAGTTGTTTAACAGAAAATGCATCCTTAGAATGTTATATAATGAAAGTGTGAACCATTAACTTGGGTTTTTTTATTTTTAAGTGAAAGAAACCAAAATAAACAGCTTTTTTTTTTTTTTAAACTTTATCTCTGCCTGGGGAGAAGATGTTAAATCTATCTAGAATGTGGCTTATTGTAGTAAGACATCTTTGAATCTACTAAGGAATGGTTTACCTATGTTTGAGTCCTACTTCTATTGTTGTTTAGATTGGGATGACAGGCCAATTATTTGACTACAAATAAGTTTTGTCTCCTCTTTGTCAAATAGGGATAAATTTGCTCACCTACTTTGTAAGGCCATTTAGAAAACTTAAGGAGATACTACATTGTGAAAACTCTGGGGAAAAAAAAAGATTAAGACACTAGAAAGACTTCTGTCCTTGAAAAATATAAAATGCGCCTCGAGATTCCTTAAAGAGAACCAAATTGGGATTTACTTGAGCAAATAATGCTGATTAGATATTCCCTTCAAAACCCTTTTTTGCTTAATTATGGTCTCGCCGTATTCTCTCTCCCTAATCACATTCACTGGTCATCTCTGAGGTAGTGAGAATAGAGTCAGTATTGTCTACAGCAGAAACTACAGTGAATGGACCTCAGTTGGTTAGCTGAGAGCCATTCTCTGGTCAGTCAGTTGTGGACTTACCTGTCTGGAGCTCTAAATGAATGATAATTCAAGTCACGCGGGCTAAGTAAGGATTGTACATTCAGATGTAATGTCATTTCTGAGGCCGGGGAACTTGGTTTTTTGCCACTGCCGTTGAGGAAAGATCCTTTCAAGGGATTTCTGCCAGTTTGATGAGAAGCTGCCAGAATGCCGTAATGTGAGCCTAGGCCAGGTCCTTTAAGTCACAAGTTCGTGTATCTATTCAAGATGTTCAATAAGTAATTTAGGTTTATTTTTTAAAAAATTATTTGAAGGGGCGCCTGGGTGGCTCAGTGGGTTAAAGCTTCTGTCTTCGGCTCAGGTCATGATCCCAAGGTCCTGGGAAGGTCCTGGGATCGAGCCCCGCATCGGGCTCTCTGCTCTGCGGGGAGCCTGCTTCCCTTTCTCCCTCTGCCTGCCTCTCTGCCTACTCGTGATCTTTCTCTCTGTCAAATAAATAAATAAAATCTTTAAAAAAAATTATTTGAAATACTATTTTTGTCTTTCTGAATGTCTTAACTAAGGCACTAAATCTCTAGGTACCTATCACCCAGCTTTAAAAGTAAAACATCTTCATAATTGAAGCCCCTCATTGTGTCATGCTGTTTTCCCCTCAGAAGTGAACCACTGAATTTGATGTTTATTATTCCCGAGTGTTTAGTTTGATTATCTAAATTCTTTTTTTTTTTTAAGATTTTATTTATTTATTTGACACAGAGAGAGAGAGATCACAAGTAGGCAGGCAGAGAGGGGAAAGCAGGCTCCCTGCCGAGCAGAGAGCCCCATGCAGGGCTGGATCCCAGGACCCTGATATCAAGACATGAGCCAAAGGCAGAGGCTTTAACCCATTGAGCCACCCAGGCGCCCCTGACTATCTAAATTCTTTAAATTGTTCATATTTTAATTGAACATTGCTGTTCTAAACAGTTTGAATGCATATTTTCCTTAACATAGAAAAAAAAGAGATCTACATATGTGGAAACACTCTGAAGGATGATGTAACTAGTAATACTACTACTAGTACAGGTTCATAACCCATGTCTATAGTATCGGGATCGCAGAAAGTTCTGAAAATAAACATGTTTTTGTATTCAGTTTGGTGGCAAAAATGTCTTTTAGTAGTTTTTTTAAAATCCCACTTGGTGTGCATATAAGCAGGCTCTCCATTGAGCACAGAGCCCACCGTGGGGCAGGGTTTGATCCCACAACACAAGACCAGGAGCAGAAATTAAGAGTTGGTCGCTTACTTAACAGACAGAGCCATCCAGGCTCTCCCCTGCTCCCAACTGGACATTAGGAAATATGAGAAGTCTCAAAAATCCTAAGTAAACCAGAGTGCACCCTCTCTTGGCTATCAAGGTAGATGTGTTTTATGAGATAGTGGCACAAAAATCTCACATACTTGGTATTTGTCACAGAATTCGTCTGCATTTATGACTGCTCTATTTGTGACAGTCACACTGTGTGGTTAGAAACTGATCACGTGAGGTTAGTGGTGTGACTCTGCTAGTGGAGCAGCTGGAAGAAACTGAAGGGATTGCTGCACTAAGAAATTTGAGAACACCTCTTCTGTTTTCAAATGACGTATTTAAGAAACGTCACCATTTTCTCAAATACTGTTTTCTCACAAGTTTAAAGTTTCTCTCATTCTGCCTTTGGGTGAGAAAATATCCATGAAGTTTTGTTGATGGCTCCTATTTTACTCATTTTTTTCCGTCTGTTTTTTTCCCCCTTAAGTGAAAAATAGCTTTATTTTCTCTGATGATAAAAGCTATATAAATTCATTATGAATATATAACAAAGAGAAACATCCTTTATTCCAAGACCCAGATATCTTCTCTTAATTGAAAAATTTAACCGTTTACGGGGAGGTGTAGTCTTTTATATTTTTTCCCTCCAACCATTTACATTTGCTTGGAAACGTCTGTATTTCATACTGATAATGAGAAGATTATTTTTTTGCTGAAACAAATTCTTTTTAACGTATCTCCCACCCCCTCCTCCCCTCCCCTTTTTCCTTTCCCTTCTGAAATTGCTGCCAGCCACCAGGGCGCCTTTGGAAAACTGCCCTGGCTGCTTAAAGTCAGGCCTTCACAACAAGCTTGGGGGCAGTGGTGGCTGCCAGGAGCAACAGTCCTAGCTAGAGTCTTGGGGCGCCGGCCCAGCAAGCTCCTGGGACCGCTGCCGCCAGCAGCCACAGGACGTTGGCTTACTGGCCCTCTTCTTCCCTTAGCTGCACCAGGAGACCAGCTGGCCAGATGTGCACACAGGTCTTCGTTTTCTGTCTGGAGATTCTCTGCCCTCACTGTGCCAAAACTTAACATAAGCCTGATTTAAATCCTGCACGACATTTTCTTGGCAATACCCCTTTTCAAATGGCTCTCCTACAGGGGCCATAGCAGTGCTTTAGAAAAGAGAGAGGAATCACTTCCGTTCTGCTGTAGCTGAACACGTCCCAACCTCTTGTCTTTCTGCCTTTGGTTGATTGATGCCGCAGACGAATTGCTCTGCCCCAGCTAACTTTGCTTTGTAGTTTGTTCTGGTTCCTCTCGAGGGTCCAGTTGGAACAGGAGCACTGTGTGTGACTGCATAGGACGAGCCTGGTGGGGCTTGTACTGCTCTGGACGTTAGTGTTCTTTAGGGTACAGGCTGCATAGCTACATGTGAGGCCCTGAGTCTGGAAGTCAGAGGGAAGAGGAGAGAGAGAGGAAGGCTAGCTGCATTCTTACTGTCTAATTCCCATTCCCTGGAGAGCAGGAACTTTGTCTTTGTGTTTATTTCTGGATCTCTAGCACCACGAGCAGGCCCTCGCACAGTATTTGCTAAATGAATGACTTAATACTGAAGGCCAGGAACAGTGCTGGGGATACAGTGAGGAAGAAGATTGACCAGACTCCTGTCCTCGTGGAATCTTCTAGTGGAGAGATAGAGAGTAACCATGTAAGCAGTAAGTAAGAGAATTTCAGATAGGGACGAGTGAAGGAAAAGATAGAGTGGTGCAGAGCCAGGGGTTGGGGGGAGGGGGAGGGCAGGGGATCAGGTGATATTTTGACAAGGATGCCCAGAGAAGGCCCTTTGGAGGAGATAGCATTTGCACAGAGTCTTGAATGATGAGAAGTGTACTGTAAATGCAAAGACTCACAGTTCTGGAAATGGAAGGAAGTCTGCTGTGTGGCCTGGGGAGTTTGTGCCAGAAGGAGAAGGTAGGAGGTGAGGGTGAAGTGCAGGACAGGGGCTGGATTGTGCAGAGCTGTGAGCTGTGGGAAAAGTCTGGTTTTTTTCCTTAGTACATTTAGTATTTTAAAATGCCTATTTTAGTCCATTTATCCTTTGAAATGTAGAGATACCTACAGAAACTCCCAGATTATACCCCAGTTGTGACCTTATATCTGGTCCGGGTGAAATAATGAAGCAGCACATTTTAACCCTTATTTTTGTCTTTTTATTGCTGTGGGCAAGTAAGAAAATGGCAGAGGAGGGAGGATAGGTATTCTCAGTAGGAAGGTGGCCAGTGAGTAACGGGAATAGCAGTGGAACAGACGGGAGAAAGGAAGCTAACGTTATTGAATGTATCAAGCTCTGTACTTGATGCCTTACTCATATTATTTCATTTAATCTCATCACGGCCTGTGGTAGACAGAATAATGCTCCTTTCCACCCCATTCCCTAAGATGTCTGTGTGCCATCCCCGGAGCATGGGAACGTGTCACGTTACGTGGCAGAAGGGACTTGGCACATGTGATTAACTTAAGGATCTTGTGATGGGGAGATGATCGAGCATCATCCAGGTGAGTCCTGTCTAATCACGGGGTCTTTGAAGAAGGAGGTAAGAGAGTCGAAGTGGGGGGCGCCTGAGTGGCTCTGTGGGTTAAAGCCTCTGCCTTCGGCTCAGGTCATGATCTCAGGGTCCTGGGATCGAGCCCTGCATCGGGCTTTCTGTTCAGCAGGGAGCCAGCTTCCCCCCTCTCTCTCTGCCTGCCTCTCTGCCTACTTGTGATCTCTCTCTTTCTCTCTCTCTCTCTCTCTCTGTCAAATAAATAAATAAAATCTTTAAAAAAAAAAGAGAGAGTCGAAGTGGAAAAAGAAAAGGCCATGTGACGAGGGAAGCTGGGGGAGGAAGGGCATTGTCATGGGGGCCACCAGCCAAGGAATGAGGAAGCCACGCTCCAAGATGGAAGAGGGAAAGCAAGTGAGTCTCTCCTAGAACCTTGAGAAGGAACTAGCCCTGCCTTCCCCTTGTTCTAACTCTGTGACAATGATTCTGGACCCTGGAGTTCCAGAAGTAGAAGAGGACATGTTTGTGTTGTGTTAAGCCACGAAGTTTGTAGTAACTTGTTACAGCAGCAAGAGGAGAGTAGTACCCAGCCCTATGGTGGAGGTGTGACCAGACACGTTCACAGAAAGGAAGCGGAGGTTCAGGGAAGCTGCCCAGTTAGACTGGAGCAGTCTTTGTCTGACTGCACAATCATGGTTTCTCTGCTGTATCAGGCTGCTTTCAGAAATGTGTGCGTGTGTGTGTGTGTGTTGTATACACATGGTACATGCAGGGAACTCCTTGGGGCAAGGAGGAAAGGGACCGTGTGTGTGTATGTGTGTTGTATACACATGGTACATGCAGGGAATTCCTTGGGGCAAGGAGGAAAGGGACCGGGTGACTCAGGGGTACTGGGGAGGAGGACTTGGGGTCTGTGGGCAGGAGACGACTCTCATAGTAGTCATCTAGCTGAGGTGAGTCCTGTGTGTACAGTACAGCTTGGCTCCGCCCCCCCAGGGCCTACGTCAGCACCTTTCCAGCTCTGTGCCTGGAGGAACTAATGTCAGGCGGGTGAGCAAGTAAGGAAGAGAGGAAGAGTCCAGGTTGTCCTGCTTGGGGAAGAGATGTCTCTGGTGGATTAAAATGAAACTCTGAAGGCGTTTTCCCATGGAAACATTGCCACGGGGTTGTTACACTGTTTGTATCTAGAGTACTCTATTTACAATTTATTGTGAATTGAATAAACTTGCGGGTTACCATGAGCATGGAACTACTATTTTTATAATAGTATTTCTGTAGGAAAGTACAGTCTGAATTTCCCAGAAGTGAATGTAAAGGAACTTGTGGAATGTAAAATTTTATTTGGGGACCACCAGTAATTAGGTTTTTGCCTAGAATGTTTGTAGTTAGAATTATTAACACGTTCTGGTTATGACTTCTGGAAAGTTCTGTGGACCCTTCTGCAGTATTAGAATGTGCTTTGAATAAATGTTGATACTGCTCAAGCTAAGTGGATTGTGGTAGGGATGAGAGAGGTTTTGTTTTTTATTTTTTAAGGCATAAATTTTGATTGTGTGTGTTGGGGTGGGGGAGTGTGTATCCCGTCTTTGTGACTCCTTCAGTTTAGTTCATTTCCTTGTAGCGAGTTTACCTTACCGCTCTCAACTCTGAGCCCGATTATCAGGCACTAACCTGTCTGTTCCATTTACAAATCTTGTTTTCAGTTTGACTTCACCACTCTGTCAAGTTATTTCCCTTCATTTCTTTTAGCTAGTACTGGTGAAGGTTCTTCCAAATTCCATACTTCTCACTTAGGGTAACAGGAATGGGGAGGTTGAAGAGAGAAAAAAAGTGTAGCTTTAGGAATATTTTGCATTGTGTGAGGTTTCTTGGCTTCATAATTCCAACCAAAAGAAAAAAAGCTCTATATCCCAGACAGTTTTCCTACTCTACCTGTTTTCTGTAGGATTTGCGCTAGGACACATGTTAGGCATCAATGTGTATATATCCAGGTGAAGATTTTTACAGTAAAGCTGAATATTAGGATTAGATTTTTAAATTTGAAAATGGAAAGTCATACACATTTAAATTGCCCTTAAAAATTCTTAAATTTGCTTATAAAGTAGAATGCACACAGTTTTGTATATAAGTTTTTTTGGTAATCCTTATTGAGACCAGCTGACTTAGACCTTAGGAAGAAACAAGAGGAAAGTCTAGGTGTAGATGTTCAAACCATTGATATTCAAACTGTTTTGCCTGTTAAAAGAAGACAATTTTCGGGGTGCCTGGGTGGCTCAGATGGATAAGTGACTGCCTTCGGCTCAGGTCATGATCTCCAGGTCTTCGGCTTGAGCCCATGTTGGGCTCCCTGCTTATCAGGGAGTTAGCTTCTCTCTGCCTCTCCCCCCTGCTCATGCTCTGTCTCTGTCTTTCTCTCTCTCAAATGAATGAAATCTTTTTTTTTTTTTTAAGATTTTATTTATTTATTTGTCAGAGAGACAGCATGAGCACAAGCAGGGAGAGCAGCAGGCAGAGGGAGAAGCAGACTCCCCACTGAGCCAGGAGCCCCATGTGGGACTCGATCCCAGGACCCCAGGATCAGGACCTGAGCCAAAGGCAGACACTTAACCAACTAAGCCACCCAGGTGTCCCCAAATAAATAAAGTCTTTAAAAAAAGAAAAAAAAAAGAAGACAATTTGCAGTGATACAAACAGACTTCTACTTAACATTTCAGGAAGTGAACGGTCTCCATTCAGAGAATTGCAAAATGGGGCCAGAGGCAGAAAGCTTTTATAGGATCAAGAATAGAGAACAGGAAGAGGAATATAGGAAATATCTGATTGGCCACACAGTCCACCTCGTTTTGGGTGAGAGGGAACAAGGAAGGAAGTATAGCGCCCAAGATTGGCTTGGCCTCTGGAGATGGGCTGACTGGGTATAGTGCATTTCTGGTCAAACAGAGATTTACAGGCACATAAAAGTTATCTAAGTTTCTGTTTGCTGACATGGCAGGAGCACGTCCATCTTACTGGCTAGAAATTTATTTAAACATGCTGTTAATAACTTTCAAATTTCTATGAGTAAATAGGGAAGAGATGAATTAAATGTTCCTGCCTGCTTGCACGGGTTTACTGGTTTTTTTTGTTTTTTTTATGATGGACTTTTATAGTTCTAATATATATTGATCACTTTGTTGTAAGGATTAAATGAGGTAATTTATGTGAAAGCGTCCAGCGGGGCCTGGCAAGCAGTAGGTATTTAACAAACATTTGCTGGATTGAATCGAAATGTCACAGGTAGTACGATCAGATGGTTCCTCTGTTTTGGCCTTTTGTGCAAAGTTAGATTTTTCAATGATGAAATGGGAGATAGCCATTATTCTTTTTTTTCTGTGTGTTCTTAGGATGAATTGAGTGATGTTATTGATATTAAGGATCCAGATTTCACTCCTGCAGCTGAACGAAGGCAGAAACGCCTGGCTGCTGAGCTGGCCAAATTTGATCCTGATCATTATCTGTGAGTATTGAGTTTTTTGAGGATTAAATGCTTGACTTGACATTGACTTGAAAATTTTTGAATGTCTTTTTAAGTATGCTAGGAATGTGGTTTTGGTGTTCTAGAAATTAGTGATGGCTCGAACCTTAACTGACATTTGAATTAACCTACAAACTTCTGCCTCTGTGATCTTTGTAAAGTGTGCTTCTCAGTAGGTCATTCCGGCAACAGAGAACTTGTAATGTACTCCTTTATGTATTTTCTTGCCAGGCTGAAAAGTAGAACACTGCATTCATGAGAGTATTTTTAGTTCTTTTCAGTAGACTTTTTGTTGCAATTAACGGTATATGTAAATGAAAAGATGTTTCAATTTCTTTAAGAATTTGAATCTACATGTCCTGCATTTCTTGGCCGATCCAGGGTTTTTCCAACACTTGATCTGCGAGCACCTGTAATTGAAGATCTGAGTCTAATTAACAAATAATTATTCATTGTGGTAGGATATAAATAAAATCTAATTTTAAGTTTGCTGTATTTCCCATCTGCTTTAATTATCTCTTTTGCCATCATGTGTCTCTGTCATGCTTGTTTGCCTAATAAACTTGTCTAGTTAATGGATAGGTAAATAATCACTTGAGACATTGCGATGTCTCTCATTGGCATGATAGTAGCACTTCTTCCAAGTAAGGGATTGTAATCTGGCCTCTGTGGATGCTGGACTCTCTTAGGATGTGAGTTGTATGTTGCTATGGGTCTCAATTATTATTCTTCCCAAGCTCTAGGTCAACAATTTCTAAACTGTTATTTATGCAGCTGTGAGCATCATATTCCCTTATTTTGTATAGTGCTTTCAGCTTATCAGGTGTTCTCGATTATTTAAATCCGTTTTCACAACAGTTGGGGAAAAAAGGTTAAGGGACTTGCCCAAGGTCATACCACTAAGTGGTTCAGTAGGGACTTGAAAAGAATCTTTCCATTTGTCATTTTATATTTCCTTTTCATGTACACTCTTTCAGCTTAACTGCTGTTGCTCTTGTGATTAACATTCTATCTCCTGCGACACAGTGGGAAACTAATTGGAATGGCAGAAGTATATCTTGTGATGTGCAAATGCATTGAGTGATGTGTAGTGATAAATGGTCGAACTATTCAACGTCCTGGGGGGAACTGGGTAAGAGCAGGGTATGTTTTATTTCGGAGGACATCTGAAAGATTCAGCTCCATTTACATTGCCATTTCTAATTACCTTTATCTCTCCAATTGTGGTTTTAAAGGTCCACTGAAGAGTAATTTGAAGAAACCTATTTAAAATCATGCTGAATATTTAAAGTGGGAAATTTCATTGTCAGCAAATTTCTTGGGCCAGCATGAAAACAGAATAAGCTTTACAAGAGTAAAATTTCAAGTGGGAGGGAGCTTAATTAGAAGAACTGCCTATCTCTTCTCTTCTCAAACTGTAAGAATAACTGTATGGCCTGAGAGAATTAGGAAATTGAAATTTATACTTAGCAGTGTGATATTATATGCAGTCCTTATTTTTCTCCATCTTCTGTGTTTCTTTATCCAGAAGCTCATTTTCTTTCATAGTATGCATGAACTGTTCTTTCCATTTCTCAAGGAGTGGTTTAAATTTAGTTATGGGCAGGTCGGAGAGTGGAAGCTGTGAGGTAAAGGTTCTTTGTGACTTTTCCAGTAGCAGTAGGACTTTGGCTAATTGTCATTTTGTGTTATTTTTTACTCGTTATTTATATTAGCTGACCGACTCACCCAAATGTGTTAATAATAAATGAAGTGCAAGTAAAATTCTTTTAATTTTCAGTTAAAATTTTTTTGGCTCAGTACATTTTAAATTGTTCTTAACTGGTTAATACAGTGGAAGAAAAGGTTTACTTCAGTTTTTACCTATCTTGCAGGCAATGCATTGCGTGTATTGTACATTTAGGTATGTAAGTGTAATGTACGCAATTAATGCATAATATGTATTATGTTAGTGTGTACTATATGACACTTTTAAGTTGTTTAACTTATCTTTATTGGTCATGATGTCTTCTCATAGTGGTGTTTTGGAAGCTTGGGGAAAACCAATTTTAAGTTCATCCTGAGGCAGAACACAGTGAGGTTAATTCATTATATAGAAAATTTATACATTTCAAAGGGGTATATAAATGTCTTAGGATAATTATTATTTTTTAAATCTTTTGTTGTAAATTCTAGATGCCATCGTGTGATGTTTCCCCACTTTGTGACACATATTGTTTTTGATTATCTATTTTTCTCTATTCGTAACTTCTTTTGGATATTATTTTTACCCTACAGTTTGTAGAAGGCATCTCGAAACATTGTTTAATAGGCCCTCCTATTTTGCTTATCATAGCCAAGTTTTCATGACTTGCTGAGAGTGTTGTTTTTTTTTTTTCCTTCCCCAGGCAAATTGTTTTTTAATTGTTGCATCTCTTCTGCCTTAACCAATTCATAAAATCTGCTGGTTTCTTCTTTGGGAGAAAAATAGAAGAATTTAGTCAACACTTTAAATACTGTGAGATAAGAAAAGGTACAAAAATAATCAGTAGCACTTGGGTTGCCATTTTAACTTGTAACTTTTCAGTACTGTGCATTTATTAAAGAGTTTGATACACCTTTTGGATCGATTGAGGAATCTCAAGACTGTAAGTGGTAACGAGGCTTGGAAGAGGGCCACCTGCTGCCAACATGGGTCTTTATTCAAAATGGCAAGCTTAGGAACAAGCGTTAGAGTAAAATTTCACCTATTCATTCTGTCACATGTGTGCCCGTACTTGTTCAACAAGTACTTGTTTGGATGAACTGCATGCCAGGTAGTGTTGCAGACTCTGAGGATTAGCATGACTATGACAAGGTCCCTGCGCTCGTGGGGCTCCTGTTCTAGTGGGGAAGCAGACGATGTTTCAAGTGTAGTTAGTGTTCTGAAGAAAAGCCACATTTTTACCTGGAAAGTCTTCTGAATTTTCTCTTTGGTGGAGTGTACCATTTTTCATGCCAGTCACCCAGGATAGAAACCTGGGATTTATCTTTGCTCTCTTACCCCACACTTCTAATCTCTCCTGAAGTGGTGCCGTTTATCTCTTTACTGTTTCCTTCACTCAGCCTCTTTCTGGTCCTCGTATGCGTCTGCCTTAGTGCAGCAGTCGTGTTCGGCATCTCCACCTCCAGCCTGGACTTCTGCAGGTCCATCAGCCATAAAACCAGCAGTGTTATGTCTTGGTCCTGAAAATGAACATCTGCTTAAAACCTTACTGGGTTCTCTATCACTTAAGGCATAAACTTCTACCTCCTTAGCATGGCATAGAAAGTTCTCTGTGATCTGGACCATGTCTACCTCTGGAGCTGCTCTTTGGCCTCTGCCCACATTTTACACTGCAGCTGTAATGAATTTTAGTATTTCTCCACTTGTACCCCACCACTTCTTGCACACTTGTTATTCACGATACCCCCCTGATAGCTGTTCTCTGTATGTTCTACAAGGACATTCCAAACTTATTCTGTTCCAAGCAGAAGTCATTATTTTTCCATACAGCTCTGTTAGTGTCCTGTGTACCTGTCTCATCAGAGAGCAGTGTCATCCACTGAATTGTCCAGGCCGGAATGCCAGGCATAAACCTTGACTCCTAGCTCCCTGCTGCATCCAAAGGAATCTGGCTTCTTTTTTAAAAGATTTCATTTATTTATTTGAGAGAGCGAGAAAATGAAAGAGAGCATGAAAGAAGGTCAGAGGGAGAGGCAGTCTCTCTGTGGAGCTGGGAGCCTGATGTGGGACTCGATTTCGGGACTCCAGGATCATGACCTGAGCCGAAGGCAGTGGCTTAGCCAACTGCCCAGGTGCCCAGGAATCTGGCTTCTGACTGTAGGTCAGATCCATCCACTTTGCTCCGTATCCATGGCTGCTACCCTCTTGTAGTCCTCCATGGTTTCTGTGCCTTGAGGCATGTTCCTTTTGACGACTTTCCAGATTGCAGTGAGAGTGATATTCCAAGACACACCGATGTCAGACCCGTATGTAAAAGCTTTTAAATGTTCAGTTGTTTTGAGGGATAAAAATCCACTAGGATTTTTTGACATGGCTTACAATGTAGTTGTCACTACAACATAGTATTTTCAGCTGCTCCTCAGCTTTTTTTTCTCCCTTAAATGTGCCTTCTTGTTTCCTAGCCTTTGCTAACTATTCTTTCAGCTCAGGATTCTCCCTCGCACTCTTCTTAGTTTAGATAACTGTTAATTATCATCAGCTATTGGCTTAGATAGTCTTTTCTCCAGGGACTGTCCCTGTCGTCCCAATTTCACTTTGCTGTAGATGCTTGTACTGTTAGGTCATAGCAATTACATAGCACTTGTATTGTGACTGTTCGACCCTCCCATGATGCTGCAAGTTCCATAAGGACCATGACTGCCTGTGTCTTGTCAGCCGTGTAATCTCACTGCCCAAATTGGAGTTGGAGCAGGGTAAAGAGTCCGTGTTTTTTGTTGATTTAGTTAGCATTTTAGCCATTTCCCCGTATTACTTATGTTTTTGAAATATCTCTCACGCACGTGACAAAATTGATTTTGAGAATTACTATTTCAAGATCATTGCTATTCAGTTTTGTCCAATATGTGCTTTTATTTCCTCAAGCATAAAAATGGAATATTTATATTGGCTAATAGCATGGATTCTGGAGTAAGACCTAATTCGGTCCAGATCCTGGCCGTATTTCTTCCTGGTTCTTTGACTTTAGCCATGATGTACAAATTTTCTGATCCTGAGTTTCCACTCATGTAAAATGGGAGTATTAACAGTTCCCCCTGTTCCTGGGGGCGGTGTGAGGATTCAAGAAAATAATGGGTGAAAACAGTTCAGCACAGTGCTTGGCACATAATGAAGAATTCCATAAGTTATCCATGATACCTCTTTTTAGAAAAAGATTTCATTATCTAATATGAAAGAAAAAATATTTCAGCTCATCAAACTTTCAGCTAGAAAATCAATTTATGAAATCAACCATTTCCTTGAGTTTCTAATTAACTGAAATATAAGTGAATTTTTCACCCAGCGCTATACCTTTTGTCACTCTCCTCCTACGAATACAGTTTTCAACTTTGAATGCAAGATTGTAATTTCTGAACGAATGTCCTCCAGGAGTGTATTTGAATGTAGCATTTATTTTTCAAGGTAAAACTGAGAAAGTAGGGATATCTGGGTGGCTCAGTCGGTTGAACATTTGCCTTCGACTTAGGTCATGATCCTGGTGTCCTGGGATCGAGCCCTATGCTGGGCTCCCTGCTCGGAAGGCGTCTACTTCTCCCTTTGCCCCTCCTCCCAACTTGTGCTCTCTGTCTTGCTCAGTCTCTCTCTCAATTAAGTAAATAAAATGTTAAGAAAAAAAACCCTGAGAAAGTAAAGTACAGGAAAATTAATTTTCTGTTCCTTACAAAGGTTGCTTTGTTCTTTTTCAGTAGTTTTTTTTTTTTAAAGATTTTATTTATTTATTTATTAGGAAAGAGAGAGAGTGAGAGAGAGCAGGTCAGAGTGAGAAGCGGACTCCCCATGGAGCTGGGAGCCTGATGTGGGACTCAATCCCAGGACTCCGAGACCATGACCTGAGCTGAAGGCAGTCGCTCAACCAACTGCGCCACCCAGGGGCCCTCTTTTTCAGTAGTTTTAAGCAAAGCAACTATTAGGATTAGCAGAGATATGAAAGAGAAACTGAATCTTGGTAGAAAGTATGAAGGCACACGCTAAAAAAATGTGTATGTGTGTATATGTGTAGCCTTTTTGTGGGTATGCAGTGTCCTGTGTTTCCTGTTGATATTTTTATTTTTCTTTGCTTGGTGGAGTTAAAAGTGTTTTTCCTTTATTGTAACTTTACCAAAATAGGTGGTACTTACAAACCTAGCCCAGGTTCCATGCTTCAGTCCATTGTGTGTTCAGATTTGCTTCTTCACCCCATGCCACGGCCATACAGGGGATGGCTTTCAGGGGAGGGACTGGTCTTCTGTGTATCTGATTTTTGAAGCGAGCAGAAATATCAACTGTCCCTTTAGTCAGATGCATAGTTTTCACTTTGTGGTGATTAGTGTGACCACAAAGAAAGTTAATAAAGTGCTCATTTCATCTGTACTTTGAATTAGTAATCTGTATTTCTAGTACAAATGTGATGAGTTTAGATAAAATCTTAAAAAAATGAAAACCAGCCCAGTTCTGTGTAACATGCTCATTCACTGTTTTCTTTCCAGAGCTGACTTTTTTGAAGATGAGGCTGTTGAACAGGTTTTAAAGTATAATCCTTGGTGGACTCACACATATTCAGAAATGATCGCCTCTTTGGGAAAGAGTCAGGAACAAGAAAATCATGCTGCAATAGGTAAGAAACTCAAAATTAGGCTCATTTGTTGACCATCTTCCCTGTTATTAAGCACACAATGCTAATTGCCTCATAGAGGGATGATACTGTTTTGGTTTGCTAATTTTGGGAATGTAGTCTTTACCCTGGACTGGAAAACACCACTCAGTGATTAGGCTTGTCTTGGAACAGTATTTTGAAGTATGCTTTACTTTTGAATCATTGGGGTCCTTTTTAAAATTTTTATTTTTTAAGTAAATTTAGGGGTGCACAGGACATTTGTAGTAGTTAAGTAGTTTAGTAATCTGCTTGAAAGATCGGAACATTTAGGGGCATCTGGGTGGCTCAGTTGGTTGAGCATCTGACTCTTTGTGTAGGCTCATGATCTGCTGGGTTGTAGGATAGAGACCCCCTCAACTGGCTCCACGTCCAGCAGGGAATCTGCTTGGGGATTCTCTCCCTCTGCTCCTTCCCCACTTGCACACTTGCGTGCACATACACACATTCTCAAATAAATAAATAAATCTTAAAAAAAAGAGATCTGAACATTCCTTTCAAGTAGAGATATTTGAGTATTAGTAGTGGTGGGAAAGATCTAGTTTTCATTCCTTTTGTTGATTGATTTGATCTGTTCTCAATTTTTTCAGAATGTTAATTCTGTACGTTACAATTTTAAGTTTCTGATAGATCAAGAATAGAAGGCCCATGTGTTCTGTCATACCAATTTCACTTTTCTTTCTGTATTAAAAATGAAATTTCGGTGTTTAAATGAAAGGAATACACATACATACACATACATGAATTGGAATATAGAATCTCCTCACTCCAGATTCCTTTTCCTTAAAGTAATCACTGTTAATAATCTTGGGGTGTTTTCAGTGCATATACCCACACCTGAATATTTGCTGTAAGAAATTTATATACACAGACTCCTGTGCACTCTGTTCTTCCCTTGCTATCTCCACTTCGTAGTCTCTCTTCTCTTCCATATCGGTACTTAGGGTCCTCCCTGAGCTTTAGTGCCTACCTAGCATACTGTTGTATATACAAGTACACTTATAGGCTCTTTAGTACCGATGACCCTGTGAGTTGTTGGCAGATTTCTGCAGTGGCCCGTCTCGGTCTGTGGTTGCTGCAGGTATGTTGCAGAACAGTGTTGCGATTCTCCGTGCAGTGAGGCGGTATCTGTCATTTGCTCTGTTTCCATTGTCGAGCGGAGCCCGTTATATAATAAGTACTCAGTAAATATTTAGAGAATAACTAAATGCTGCTGTCAATATTTTTGTAGTTCAGTTTTGTTAAGAGTTTAGGTGATTTCTAACAGGTTGAAAAATTGCTACTTTCATCTTTTATAATTGACTCCACTGCAGAAGAGAAACTCATTTATAAATAATGAATCCTGTTACATTGTTTTCAACAAATCCTTGGTTTTATATTTGAGTTTAAGAATCTTTCAGAGACTTCCCACATTATATTGCCAAATTTTCAGGTAGGTTCTTGCTAACACAATGTAGATGGGTGATTATCTATGCCATGTAGATCTGTTTGGAAAGCTTGCTCACTCTGAAATCATCCAGGTTATCTCGTGGTCTCAATCAGTTTCCCCAATTTCAGTGCAGTATTTTAATGAGGTGGTGTGGGTGGAAATTGGTGGTTGTGCAGTTAAGTTTTCTGTCCACAAGGGTGAGCTAGTTGCCCTAAAAATCAAGAAAAGGCATTCCCTTTGATTTAAATTCAAACTCGCTCTACTTTGATCAGTTGTAGCTTGTTCTAGTTCCTGTTTTCTGTGAGAGCCAGCCTTTGAGTTAGGTTAGTTCTCTGTGTGTAATTTTCACAGAAGATTAAGCCAGGTCATCACTTTAAAACCACTGCCCCTCCTGTTCCTTCTTCATTCAACCCAGGGCATATACTCCAACTAGTGCTGAAGGAACAGTCCTAGTCTATCCACTAAGCTAGTATGGTGATTCATTTTAAAAATCACCTTTAAAAATAGCAAGGTAAAAGCAAGTAAAGTAGAAGAACTTGAGGTCTGTGTCGTTGTACAGAAGGTACCTTTTCCACATCTGCCATGAAGCGGGTTAGGATGGGATAGAAGCTAAAGATGGTGCTTGGGTGTTAATACCTTGCTGCATCGCAGGCTGGTTTGTGTTCTTGCGTCTCTCCTGGGTTGCTGCCTACCTCATAGAGTTGGCTTGTTGATTGAATAGGTACTTCAAGTCCCTAGCATGTTGGAAATGTTAGAGATTATTATTGTAGATTAAAACCAATGGCAGGAGAGCCAGGAATTGAGTGGCTTCTCTGTGAAATTATAATTGTTGTACGTTTATAAAACTTTGAAGGAACGTTTTTTGTAAATGAGATTTTTCTTCCTTTTTTTCCCCCCCTTATTCAAGTATTTGAGATACCTAGAATTGTGTTGAAGTGTGTTGAACCAGATTACAAAATGGGTGAAAGGGAATCAGCCAAGAAATAAACCTTGAAGTCCTTAGCCTACTCAGGGAGCATGCTGCTGCTGGATTTTCCCCTCCACTTCCTCTTTGTTCTGTGCCTCCCAGGTCTCCTTCCTTTTTGTGTCACGGCAGTGGGGTGTTTTCTCTTTTCTGCTTCCTCATCAGCCATTGCCAGGCAGATAGAACAGCGCAGGTGAGGGCTTATCTTTGATTCCTCCTCGTCATAAAATAGTAAGCTAGATTGTTTTGAATTCCAGATAAGGCTTAGATGGTGAACTTCGCTCCATGTCTCTGCCTCGGTTGTGATTCCTGTCATTTTCATTGCAGCCCTGAGTTCCAACATGGAGACTTTTATTAACATCTTCAGTAATGATCCCAGTCTTCCTCCCCCAAAGGCTTATAAATGGAAGCGTTAAAACGCTATGCTCCCCCTGAGCTCTGGTTTCATGAGGATGGACTTACCACATTTCCCATGTTGTCTTTCAGCAGTTAATCTCAGCCCAAGAATCTTGGCACATGGTTGCTTGGTATGATACCACATAACATTTTTAGTCAGTGAACTTCCTAGCAGGGACATCCAGTTTGGCACCAGTGAGGCCTTCAGTATTTGTAGAGCTAACTGTCAGTGTCAGCTTTGAAAGTTGTAGCACTGCAGGGCTACCCGCTTAGGCAAAAGGTTTGAATGTAGCACATCTTCTTCTGGTTCCCTTGATCTGTTTCTAGAAAGTATACAATACAGTCTACAGCTTAGCATTCCTCTGAGAGGAGCCAGATCAAGGATTATTTAATTGTTGACCCATGGAAGACAGAGATATTTGGGAGGGGGATTAAGAGAGAAGGAATGACTTAAAAGTAACAAAACTAGAAAATGTTCTATAAGTGAAGTAAGAGGGTCAGTTCCCATTTTGATGGGAGCCCCATTGCAGTCGTCAGATGTATTGATTGGGGTTTTTAATGTTGGGAGGTGGTCCTGGGCCATTTGCATCATGCTAGGGCACCAGTTTCTTCCCCAAATGAATTGAGCCTTCAGCGGCCTTTGTTTGACTGTAGATTATTTATAGAAGTATAATTAACCGAAATGTTGTGAACTATATAGCAGAGCCGCTTTGTAGTGTAGCAAAGTCATACAAATGCTTGACAAATGTTACTCGTGGTGGCAATCATCCAAGTATTGTTGGCGCTACATCTGTACTCCTTCCCATTGCTGCTGCTTGGTTAGACCTGATTGTGGGCAAACCGCCCCAAGTCCCCTTTTTGGCTGATAGGATTTACAGCTCCAATAAAAAAGGCCTTGGGGAGCTCAGACTTTTGGTTTCTCTAGTGATTTCCTCTTTTGTTGATATTGTTATTTATCATCTCTGGTTTCTTTGCTTGAGTTTCAGAATTTAAATATATCTGTGTATTTATCAGTGAACTTTTTTGGCCAGAATGGGACTTGAGAACACTCAGAAAAAGGTGGTGTGTTTTAAGGAAAGGCTAGGGGCACCTAGCCACAAGAATTCAGAAGAAGACATTCCAATAAGCTTTTCTTACCTATACGGTCCCCTGACAGTGACCTGTAATATGGAGAGGCCCTTACTTGTGGGTGATAGAACATCAGAACCTGCAATTTCTAGGTCAGCCTTTACAAATTATTCAGCCTACGTACAGGTATGATTACTTAAGAATGAAGGAGTAAACATTTAGATGAGTTAATGTGTTATTAAGTGGTTGTGGGCATGCTTACCTTATGATTTAGAATTATCTGGAAGCCTAGGATAAAGGCTTTTCTCAAGTGAGATAATATCATCATGAACACCTGGCACTTTCTTAGTAGCTAAAGTAATGAGCATCTCAAAAACTATACCTAGGGGAATACTGTCTCAAACATTATGAAATACTAGGGGACTTAAAATACTTTGTTATGTATACTTTCTTTGGCAGTGAGTATGTTCCTTCTTAGATATTTCTTACATCAGATTGGTTTAATTGAACTGAGAGCTTCTATTTAAATTAAAGGATCTTCATATGAGCCTTTTTTTTTTTTTAAAGATTTTATTTATTTATTTGACAGAGATCACAAGCAGGCGGAGAGGCAGGCAGAGAGAGAGGGGGAAGCAGGCTCCCCACTGAGCAGAGAGCCTGATGTGGGGCTCGATCTCAGGACCCTGAGATCACGACCTGAGCCAAAGGCAGAGGCTTCAACCCACTAAGCCACCCAGGTGCCCCTTCATATGAGCCTTTTAATGAGACATGTAATACCTAAGGCTTCACTGGACACCTTCCTGCATTAAGTTTAAAAATATCCACGTTTCTGGGGCACCTGGGTGGCTCAGTCAGTTAAGGGTCCAACTCCTGATTTCGGCTCAGGTCACGATCTCAAGGTCGTGAGATTGAGCCCGGCGTCAGCCTCTGTGCTGGACGTGAAGCTTGCTTGAGATTCTCTCTCTCCCCCTCCCTCTGCCCCTCTGCCTTTACCACCCCCCCAAAATCTATATACACATTTCGTTATGACCAGCAAATTAAGTAAATTCATTCTCATAGTTATTTGTCATTTATGTAAGCAATGCTTGTGCAAATTTATTTCCTTTTTCTTTTCATACTTTTTAATCATAGGATTTCTAACATCATGGAAAAAATGATTACATAAATATATTTAAGACCTGTTTTTTTGCACTAAGTAAATTTTAATGAGTAAAGGAGTATTGCTTCTAGTAATTTACAATAACTGTATTTAAGAATCTTTCCCCCAGAGAACAGACTGTAAAACAAGGAAGCCTTTAAACAAAAAGAAGTCGAGTTAAAGCAAAGACTCCTGAGAGAGGACTGAAGTGGGTTAGGGAACTCTGTGAGAAGGGGCCAGCATGTGTCAGTAATTATATTCTCTCTCTTCTGGCTTTTACCCAGTTGTGAGGAGCAGAAAGGCAGAGCAGAGAAAGGAAGGGATGGGATAGCTAGCTATCAAGAATGTGATCTCGGAATATTAAAAAGGCAATTTAGAGGTGTCTGGCTGGCTCCATTGGTAGAGTGTGTGAGTCTTGATCCCGGGATCATGAGTTCAAGTCCCATATTGGACATGGAGCCTACTTAAAATTTAAAAAAAGAAGCAGTTTAATAATTTTTCGTCTCCTAAAAGTTAGCAACACAGACAGCCAGTTGTCTTTTATTAGTCGTCCTCCCCTAAGAGACTTCTTGAGTTGGATCTGGGCATAGAAGTGCTCAGCTAGTGACTGCCCTAGTGACTACCTTTTCCTTCCTTCTTTGCCACTGGGGGTAGTCGTGTGGCTAAGTCCTGGATGATGGGAAATGAGTGGAAATGCTGTGTGCACTGGATCAGGTCTTTAGAAAGAAGGTGCTTGCCATCTTATTCTGCTTTCCCATTGCTTAGAAAATGGTACAAACCTGGAGCAGCTTTCTTAGATGTCTAGATGGAAGTCGTATGATGGAGATGCTGGTGCTTCACCAGTCCCGGATCATTCACTTAGAGTAGGAGCGTGGGAGAGAAACTTCTGTCTCATGTAAGCCACTGTATTTCGGGATCTTTTGGTTAGCAGTTTAGCCTGTCCTTACCTAAAAATAATGGGCAAGTCTAAACCCTGGAGAAAGAGCCTTTTAAAGTTATTTTGGAATTAGGTTGATAGGAAACACGGAAACTAGAAACCGGACGCTCCTCTGTATCGGGCTTAAAAACTTTTGAAGCGAATTTGAAGGTGATTGTCTGATAGGGCATGGAAGGAAAATTAAGGATTACTTTGCAAAGTATGAGATTGGGTAACATTTTTATTTAGAGGTAACTGAAAATATCTAGATGGTTGAATTTCTGTAGAAATCGCTCTAAGACAAGTAGTAGGCCACGTTTTACTTAACACTAACTAGAAACTGAGTACTTGTATACGGTTAGCTGTTCATTTTTCTATAAATCTTTAAGACAAGCTGTATTTTACTTCGTATGTATGGTAACACATAACACTCATGTTATAATGTTTGTTGGCTTGCCCATATTGTAGACATCAAAGGAAACTTAGAAGGAACTTGACTCTTCCACTTGCTTACCTTACCAATGTAGACATGAAGTTGGTTTTTTTTTTTCTTTATCATTAACATTTATTAAGTGCTTCAATTTTTTTAGTCTGGGTAGCCAAACATTGCTTAAGATGGTATATGAAAAGAAATAGATTTTCTCTGTCCTCTCAGTAACTTACTGGAAATGGGGAAAAAATGTATTTACGAGTCACAAAAGCTGAAAATGCTTGGAAGTAATTTTTAGCAAGAAAAGCAGCACATCTATCTCACAAAGTTGGTGGTTTAGTACAGTGGGAAAAGATGAATTACTGACCAGACTGTGCTGGCACAATTAACTATTCATCTGGAATTAACCGAAATTTTAAAAAATGAAAAAGTAACTTCAGATGGATTAAAGACTTAACTTTTTTTTTTTTTAAGATTTTATTTATTTATTTGACAGAGGGAGAGATCACGAGTAGGCAGAGAGGCAGGCAGAGGGAGAGGGGGAAGCAGGCTCCCTGCTGAGCGGAGAGCCTGACGCGGGGCTCCATCCCAGGACTCCGAGATCATGACCTGAGCCGAAGGCAGAGGGTTTAACCACTGAGCCACCCAGGTGCCCCAACGTTTTAAAAAGGAAACCATAAATCTTAAATGAGAGGAATGTCTGTGTGGCTCAGTCAGTTAAGCATCTGTCTTCAGCTCAGGTCATGGTCTCAGGGTCCTGGGATGGAGCCCACATCAGACCACTTGCTCAGCGGGGAGTCTGCTTCTCCCTCTCGCTCTCCCTGTCCCCCTGCTCTTGTGCACATGCTCCCTCTTGCTCTCTCTCAAATAAATAAAATCTTTTAAAAAAGAAAAGAAAAGCTGAGAGGCTTCATGTACAATTCAGGAGTTGGGGAAACCTTATCAAAGTCTATAAATTCAGAATCTTTTTTTTTTTTAAAGATGCACGTATTTGGCTACACAAAAAATAAATAATTCATTGGCAAAAGATTCCACAGACAAAGTCAGTGGAGATGTAGTAGATTTGGAGGTATGACAAGGGTTCATATCTATAACTGTGAGTTCTTAAAAATTTGACAAGATAAGCCATCCCATAGAAAAAAAGGGGCAAAACACAATTAAATGGTGCATTCACTGGTTGCCAAAAAACCTATAAAGTAATGCTCCAAGTTTAGCATTTAGAAAAATACTAACTGCACTAACAGTGATCTGTCACTGTATTAGGTTTTTCTTCCTGTATAACAAATTACCACAAATTAGACACCATTCTAATTTGACTCAGTTTCCATGGCTCAGGACTTGGGCTTGCTTAGCTGGGTCTTTGCTCAGCATCTTACAAGATCTAGATAAATTTGGCTGTCTTCTCTTTTCTTTTTTAATATGTCTTGTTAGCTAAGTTCTTTTCTGGAGCTCAGGGTCCTTTTGCAGGGTCACGTGATAGCTGGTGAAATTCGATTCCTGAGGCTGTAGAACTGAGGTCCCCATGTCCTTGCTGACTGTCAGCTGGGGGCCACTCTCCAATCACAGAGCTCCCCCCTACAGTTTGCTGCCACACAGTGCTCTTAAAACATGGCATCATATTTCTTCAAAACCAGCGGTGAGTCTCTGGTTCCAGTCTGCTTCTTAATGGGACATAATCATAATAGTGACCATGCCATCACCATTGCCATATTCTTTTGGATAGAAACAAGTCACAGGTTCTACCCACATTGAAATAATGTGACTCAGTGGGTCTCGTCTTAGAATTCTTCCTACCACAGTCACTTCCTATCTGTTAAACTGGAAACAAGTAGGAGAAGCTCTTATATTTATTGCTGGGTGTGAGGGATGTGTGTAGGAAGAGAACTTGTGTCCATGACCATTAAAAAGAAGGAGAGTTGTAGCCTTTAAATGAAGTATTATTTTTTTTAAAAAATTTTATTTATTTATGTGACAGAGAGAGAGATCACAAGTAGGCAGAGAGACACGCAGAGAGAGAGGAGGAAGCAGGCTCCTTGCTGAGCAAAGAGCCCAATGCGGGGCTCAATCCCTGGACCCTGAGATCATGACCCGAGCCGAAGGCAGAGGCTTTAACCCACTGAGCCACCCAGGTGCCCTGAAGTATTTTTTTTTTAAACATACACATTTTTTAACCCAGCGAGTCTACTCTTGGGAATCTAATTTATAAAAATAAAGCTTCAATATCCAAGGACATGTGATAAAGACACTTATTCAGCATTATTAACAGTGGCAGGAAACTGGAAGCATAGTGCTCCCAGTGCCTCTACATATGCCCATCAGTAGGGGGAGTGGTTGGATAGAACATACTACACCATGGAATATTCTACTCCTTTACAAAAATTAGCTAAGTACCAGTTGACTTGCAGAGATTTGCCAGAGATACTGAGTGAGGTAGGCTAGGGGGAGAAAAATGATCTAATTCTTTGACGGAGGTAGGGGAGAGGTATAAATTCCCTTGTATATCTTTTTGTGTCTATATAGCATTATGTGATAATAGAGAAAAAAATGAAATGATACATACTAGATTTTTAATGTGGGGAAGGCTGTCAGTGAAGATGGAGGAAGGGTGACAGGCTAAAGACTCTGTTGAAAAGAACCATCCTCTTCCCTCAAGTCAAATATGTGTGATATAACACTTTGTTTCTATGTATAAAGAATATCAATATGCTTTGCCCTTAACATTGACTATTATATGGGAACATTCCTATTTTTTTGTATAGAACTTTAAAAATGGATAATGAATATTTACAGAGTGCTTTACTTAGTTATTATGTTTTCTGTTCTTAAACTGTCTTATTTTTATTTTAAAGTCAGTATCTCCAGCATTTACATGTCTTGAATACAGGACAGTGTAGCAAAAAGGGGGCATCCTGGAAATAAGGAAGAGATATGGGTTAGACATTTCTCCTTTATTTAGCTCTACTAGGGTTTGAGCAGATGCACAGCCCTTAGTAAAACTGTGAAGTCTAGTTTAAGAGTTCTTTCTATATTCAGAGTTGAAATAACTCCTATTTCAGTTTCTATAATCGAAGTTCTAATTTTGACCAATCCTCCACACTGGGGGTTTTACAAAACTGAATGGAACATTTAGTTTTTAAATGCATTTTTTCCCCAGTGTCTTTTTCTGAAGAAGAGAAATATCAGCTGCGAAAATTTGTCAATAAATCTTACCTACTGGACAAGAGGGCTCATCACCAAGTGTACTACAGTTTGATTGATATCCTTCTGGCGTATTGCTATGAAACTCGTGTCACTGAAGGAGAGAAGAATGTAAGTGCCCGTATGTCTCTGCATGTTGGTGTAAGTGACCGGACTAAATAAAGTGTAAGGCATCGCTCCTCCTGTCGAGAGTAAGAGCTGTTGTGATTAGTTATTCAAGGGCTGCTCCCGGCAGAGCTGCACGTGTGTGTTGGTGGTGAATACCAACGTGAACACATAATGCTTGCTCAATCTTTTTTCTTCTCTCTGGGCATCAGCGTCTACCAAGTAGTGGAGCGAGGCAATAAAGCTGAGGGTAGAGAAAGGTTATCCTGAGCTCTCATCTCTTTAGGAGATGACTTGGCCAAAGAAGAGAGCTGTTTCCACATGACATTTGACATTGACAGGAGGTAAACTTTATCATTCCTATTTATAGCCTCTGTCCAAGTTGTCCATTAGCAGATGCAAGGTATAGCTTTTTTTTTTTAATATTTATTTATTTATTTATTTGATAGAGACAGATCACAAGTAGGCAGAGAGGCAGGCAGGAGGGTGTGGGGGGAAGCAGGCTCTCTGCGAGCAGAGAGCCCGATGTGGGGCTTGATCCCAAGACCCCAAGATCATGACCTGAGCTGAAGGCAGAGGCTTCAACCCACTGAGCCACCCAGGCACCCCGCAAGGTATAGCTTTTTATGAAAAAAGGGAATCTGAGCTTTTGTCTGCAGGTGTCCCTCAATTTATACAGTAGGTATGCTTCTGAAAAAATTATATGTAAATCACATTTTAGAAAAAACTTGAATCATATCTTTTTTTGCTATTGAAGAAATCTTGTAAAAATAAAACCTTTTATAAAGTATATTATTTCTTAAATGATCATTTTTTAAGTAATATAAAATTTATTGTATCTCTTCTTCACATTTGATTTTGTAAAAGAAGAGCTAAGCTTCCTTCTTACCTATATCAGTGATCGTATATTTAAAAAAGACTGCAAAGCCAAAAAAAAGTCTTTCCAGTTAATGTGGCCCTGCAGCTGTTTATAATTGTACTTGCTCAAGGGTTATTTTCCAGCTGAGCACATGCTTTCCTTTTTTACAAATTGCACAGATAATTCATATCAGTATAAAAGGAGAAATATACATATGAAGAAAATAATTAAAATTTCCTGTAATCTCAACCAATCAGAAATAGCTAGTGTTAAGAGGAGATACATCTCTTCCAGTCTTTCATTGTGTACTTGTGTGTATATGTATTTAAATTGGGTCATGATGCATATTATTTAATCTGCTTTTCTCAACATCATAGCATTAGCATAGTATTAGGATTATAATTTGATAATGTGCCAGATTTTCTGTTGTTATGATTCTGAAAATTTCAAAGGTGACTCTTGAGATTTGCATTTGACCCCAAAATGAATATTAATGAGTGTATCAGGGGTATAATATAGCTGGAAATGGTTTTTGTTTCCACTCATCTTTTAAGGATACTGTAATTGGAGAAAATATTTTCTTTGACAAAGAAAGTACTTCACATTATTGCTTAAGAAGATAAGGGAGAGTGTTTAGTTATGCTCAATAAAATTTACCCATTTTTGATTCTTCGCATATTTGACATCATGAAGTCTTGCAACTTTAAGACCTCTAGAATGTACTTATTCTCTCACAAGCATTTTCTAAAAGGCCAAATTCTTGAGGAGCTTTTTAAGTGTCACAGTCAGCATTTCAACATTATCTTTGAGTCCTTTGGCAGATTAGAATGTTTGGGAGGCAAGTAACTTAGTTGAGGACAGAAATTGAGGAAGCATCGCTTTGCTTTAATTTTTAGTTTCAAAGCCCCTGCTTATTTGCTCTTATGTTCTGGTGCTCTTATCAGTGGAAAAGCTTTACTTTGTGAAATCCCAAGGAAAGTAGGCAGAAACTTGCCTTTGATAGCTTCTGCAAAGCAATTATTTTTCCTCAGTTGTGGTTGCTTCTTAGTTCTCATGTATGTCAATGCTACTGATATACTAGTTGAATAAATGGGTATATTTGCTTTACTTTGGAATGACTTTACCTCTAAAATGACAGTACTCTTTTCTCCAAAACAAATAAAGGTCGAATCTGCATGGAACATTAGAAAACTGAGTCCCACACTGTGCTGGTTTGAGGTATGATTTTCAGTCGCAATTTTTTATATTTTGTTTAAAAAGTTTTTTTTCTGTTGCCATTCATTTTGGGTAATTCAAGCAATTCCTTGACTTTTTGAAAGTGGAAACTTTATTATGCAAGGGTTTTTTTTTCCATCTTTTAAATAAAATTCTGATTGCATTTGTAACTCTTCTGCTAATCATAGTATAACAAATGAAGCTAGATAAGATGTTGCGGAATTTGGGAGGAGAACACACTTTGGAGGAAGAACCACACATGGTCTATTGGGGGAGCAGTTAGGGTGGAGTTAGAGCATGTTGTTGGCACATATTGGAGCTCAGAGCTCAACACTGGGCAGCAAACCTAGGTCATAATTCTACTAGCTGCCATTTCCTGACCATCAAGGACCATGGTAAGCCTTTTATATATATTATCTCCCCTGTTCCTTCCGATAAGTCTGTGAGATATATATTACTGCTATTTTACAGATGAGGAAACTCAGATCATATAGTTTAAATAACTTATCTTAGGTCCTACAGTTAGTATGGTCAGAGCTGATAACCCTTGTAGTATAGTAATCATTGTTTTTATATCTGTTTCCTAGAAAATAGTTGTGTAAGTCTTATCAAAGGATGCTATTTTAAAATTTACTAGCTCTGAACAAATTGCTGAACATTAAAACCGTAATTAAAAGTAGAAACTTGAAGAATGTGTCATTTTAGGGGCATCTGTCTGGCTCATTCAGTGGAGCATGTGACTCCTTGATCTTGCAGTCATCTGTTTGAGCCCCACGTTGGGTGTGGAGATTACTTTAAAAAAAAAAAGAAAGAAAGAAAGAAAAAGTAGCTTTAAAAAAGCCAGTTTAAATAGCTGATAATTGCATCATCAATTAAGTCAAGTAGGTTTTGTTTTTGGTTTTGTTTTTTCCAGTTTAAATCCTAGATACAATAGATTGTTAAGTTTTAAATCAGAGTTGTTTCATGGCGTCACTTTGTTCAAATAATAGATAAGAAGTGAAAAGGAATTGAGACATTCACCCTTGTCAGAGGATTTTTGCTCCTCCAAAGAATGTTCCGTGAACCAATAGCTTGACCGGCATCCTCGGCTGGGAGCTTGTTAGAAAGACAGAATCTCAGTCCAGACCCAGTGAAGCAGAAACTATAGCAAGGTCTCCAGGGATTCGTATGCATCTTAAAGATGGAGGAGTACTGCTCTCTAGACTTCACTTGGGTTCTCCTTAACTACCATGATCAGCTTATAATGGAGAAACTTGTTTTTGTGACGATTGCATTGGTTACTCAGGTTGAAAACAAAGTACTTGGTGACTAAATAATTTTGTAGCTGAAGTTATGAAAGTCTACATGAATAAATTCACCTACTTATGATTTTACTTTGAAATTTTTATTGTTTTTGAGATAACTTAGAATTGCCAGAGATGTTAAGAGCTATTTTTGGTAGAATTTTTAGAAAGTTTGTAATTCTTTTTAGATATAAACTGTTCTTTGTCAGATACTTGATATTCTTCATCAGATCTCTCATTCATTAAGGATTAATACACATGGAAGCTATTCTCCCTTAGTTTTACTTTTTGTATTTTAAGTTTTATATGCCGGGTTACATTTTTTAAATACAGTTTTAATCAAAGTCCAATTAAACAATTTTGCACAAAGCTACCTTTGTCTAGTGGTGTCAATAAGTTTTGAGTTGCTGGTGGTTTCTGTTTGATACTTTCAAGATAAAATACTTTTTCTCAGGAAATCACTTTTTTCTCTGAGAAGTGAAGACAAATTACCAAAGTAAATACCATGTATTTACCAGGTAATACTCATGCCCAAAGCACTAAAAAAAGAAGAGGGAGACTGTGAACACACTTCACTGATGAGTTCCACATCTTTCATCCACACTATCTTGAATGGTCCTAAAGGACAAAAACGTGAAACATATATCATTTAACAATGTCTTTTATGTGCATCTGCATTTTGTTAGTGCCATGTGTTTTAGATTCATATTTGTAATTCTTAAAAGACTTTTTAAAGTTGTTTTTTTTTTTTTTTATTAGAGAGAGAGACTGAGAATGAGAGGGGAGAAGGTCAGAGGGAGAAGCAGACTTCCCGCAGAGCCAGGAGTCCGATATGGGACTCGATCCCGGGACTCCGGGATCATGACCTGAGCCAACTGAGCCACTCTGGCGCCCCTTAAAAGACTTTTAAAAACTTTCCTGCTGTATATGTGATTTTTGAGGAGCATTTGTGATATCTTGATAAAGTATGAGAAATTACAAAGACTTCAATTAAGTATTGTAAGGTATATAAAAAGAATCTCTTTTCATGGTTTTGTATTTCTCTCTTGTGTATCCAAACTTAGAGTTTTTAATTGAGAGTAGTTTTGTATTTTGTTGTGTCCTTTTGTTTATGTAATATGGAAATGATTACTTATTTAAACTCTACTTCACAGACTTGGACTAATGTTCATGAAATCCTGGTGTCTTTTGGAAGACGAGTTTTGTGCTACCCACTTTATCGCCACTTCAAGTTGGTGATGAAAGCCTACAGAGACACTATAAAGATATTACAACTAGGTAAGATAATCTCGTGCTTGCAAATTTGAGAGGGAAAAGTTACTAGTCTCTGAGGATGTCATGATTTTTGCTTTTCTGTGCCTGAATAAGTAATGAAAATCATCCCATTCAATCATTTCTCCTCCCAAGTATATAAAATAATAGTTCCTCTCAATAGTAGGTGTATAATCACAGTGAGGTGTGGTACTCTTTCCTGAGAGATGCTGGAAGGGTCAGTGGACAAGATGCACACAGTATTCCATACCATTTTGTATGATAGTAGATTGCATCATTCAGTTTTGGATGCCTGCAATTTTCTGGGCACTACGCTAGGACTGTGGGTGTAATAATAAGAAGATATATTCCTTGTTTCTGTGCAGTTTACAGTTTTCCTAGGGGGACTGTTGACAAGTAAGCAATTCCATTGTAGAGTGAAAAGTGCTCTGCTGGGTAACATAGTGATCACTGGGCAGGGGCCCAGAACCTAGACTTGGGAGGTCAGGAAAGGCTTTCCAAAGAAAAGCACAGCTACTCTGAGGACTTTTGACTATTGCTAAATCTAACTTGAAAAGGCAAATATTTGCTGGTTTTAAGGAAGTGGAGGCTTTTGAGCTCTGAAACAAATTCCAGAGTGACTATAACAGCATCACTGGAGTAAGTATATAATTTCCAAGGTAATGACTTTGAAGGTAGCAGCATCCGTTTGTATGGATTAGGTCTAGCACATGTGTTTAGAAGTCACTTTCCATCCTTTATGGTTGTTTCTTAAAATCTTCCCTGGGGAGGTCTGGTCATTCCTTTGTCCTTAGATAAAGGTGCTTCTAGGGCTTAGTTTTCAGACTTTAGGGTAAGAAGGGGAAAGTAAGGAAGCTCTTCCCTTTACCACCCAGGTGACATCATTGGCTTAAAAGGAAGAATCCTATCTCTAATGTTTTGTCCCTCTTAGATGTATACTCCTGTTTTTCTTTGACTTTTGTGTAACTTATCACCTCTTATCCTGGGGGGAAAAGTCATGTTTGAAGTAGATTCTTTTAAGGTAGATAATAATTCTAAAAATGAATTATAGTTAAATGAACATACCTTTTTATGAATCCACTTGGATTAGGCTAGCTGTGTTTATTTTGAAGGATAGTTCATAAGATTATGGAGCTTCTACCTTTGAAAAATTGATTTTATTGGTGGGAAAGAAACTGCTTTGTTTTTTCTCATGTTATTTCTTCTTGCCTTCTAAGATATTTCTTGAGTTGCAAAAACTTACCTTGAAAAATCAACTTACTATAAATGACTAGTGTTGAACTTGAGTTACGTGTCATCGTAATTAACTTCTTATTTAAGTCATGTTAGATGATCTGTGCATTATTTGTAGGTTTAAACAGTGAGAATGAGTTAGCAATTATCCTGTTACATCATGGTTTCCAGATGGAAAACTGACAAAACCCCTGTGTCTGTGTGTGTGTTCATGTGTGTGTGTGCACGCTTGCGCACACTCGCATGGTTGCCACTTTTTATTCTGGGACGTAATCTAGTTCTCTGGACTTTTATTTGAAAAGTAATCAGTTCTATGATTGCATAACCAGAAATAAATTTGATTGGGTTGACTTACATGGTAATCACTCAAACAGTTTTTGTAGGTGAGAATTGAAATTGAGACTTACATTTTCATCATTATCAGTCTGACAAGAAACAGTCTTATCTGCTGTGTCTTGAGAGCCCCAGCAAACCTTAGGTAACACACTGGAGGTCTGTCTGCTGAAAATGCATCTTAAGCCTCTGTTAACGGTACACAGCATGTTCTGTGGCTAATTTGGGTCGTGGTTAGTTAGTGCTGAAACAGAGCTGGGTTGTCTAGAATTCACATCATCAGCTATTTTGTCTCAGGACTGAGGACAACCTCTGGATGAGGGTTGTAACCTGTGTTTGTACAGGTGGATAGCAGAAGCATGTCATTATTGCCATTGAAGAATCTCGTTTGTTTGGATACTCCATAATTGAAGTGGGGGGAGCTCTTCTGTGGCATTTAATGTTTTCCAAAAATGAATTCGTGCCTACTTATAATTTCAAATGCAGTCACAGTGATCACACTTTTTATTAGGTCAGTTTAGTGCTTCCATTGTTTGAAAGTAACGAATAACTCTCCCCCTTAAGAAATATTGATCTTAACTGGAATGAGCTTTCAAAACCAATGTAACAAGGCTTCAGAATCTATAGAATATTTCACTATAATGGGTTGACTAAGATCTACGTTTTTATTTTATTTTGTTTTTTAAGTTTTGAGTTTTTAAAAGAACCATGAATTTGCTTTTGCTGACTTCACAGTAGCCTTCACAAGAATTCTTTTTTGGGCCCTGGGCTATTCTCATTGTTGTGTTTCTTCTTCTACCCCTTCCCCACCTCCTAAAGACTGTGCATTGATCTCTCACTGTTGCTACATGTCTAATCCAAATTCCTTTAAGGGCAGAAAACCTGCTTTGCCTCTTTAAGTACTGTTCTAATGCTTAACACAGTACCTTTTGCATGGAGTTTCTGTCCCTGGATCAATAACCTTGGGCCACATGATCATCCCCCCTTTTTTCTGTTCTATGTCTTGAGCACCTTTCACTTCCTCCCACTAGTTCCATTCTTTTGGAAAGAAGCGAGTAGAATCCTTGATGGAAGCATTGCTTAGCTACGGTCACTCACTGGAAATAAATGAAAAAAAAAGATGAAAATAGCAGCTTTTCTAATATGTCTTGAAATTTTATTCTATTTAGAAGCGACATAGTTTGATATTTGATTATACACTTCCTACAGTTTATTATTCCTACTAATATCTGCATTTCATTCATCTTTATGATGGCGTTTCTCACTCTGCTGTTGCTCAGCTTTTGAACATACACTGTAAGTATTATATTGAAGATGCTGAACATCATGGGAAACAACTTAGTTTTTTCTCTCCGTTCTCCCTTTGAACTCATTCTGTCTGTTCTTTTATTGTTTCTGGATGGAATATATATGCTATAAATATCATACCACATACACACCTACCTGTCTTATATAATAGTTACTCTGTAAATTTTAATATCACTTTAAATTACAAGAGTCTCTTTTAAGTACTGAAAATGTCCCTTTGAACTTGATTAAAAAAGTAAATCTTCCTTTCCTCATCTCGGGCCTGCCTAGGTTGGGAAGCCAGCCCTGGGGAGAGGGGTTCCTCTTGGCCATTGCAGGAAGTACTGCTTGCTTCTCGAGTGGGCCTTCCTGCTTCCCAATGGGGAGCTTTTATCAGGTGTGGGTCAGACACCAGTCTCTGTACACTACAATTTCTAGGGGTGGTTGCTTATACTTTCTATGGGCACCTCTTAAAATTCCCTTTCTCTTGGTTTAGGGTAATAGGAAAGTAGCTCCCCCACCCCTCGGGGAGGGTGGTTGAAACCCCATAGCACTACAGGTTTATCCAAAGAGCTCTTCTGGACCTCTTTTCCTTAAACTCCTAGAGGTCAGTATTGGGCTGAGAGGGTCATAAATCATCAAGTTTTTGTTAGTCTCTGTAAGTTTAGCATAGAGAGATTAGCATCTCTTTTTAAAATATGCATATACTTGCCATTTGCTTTGTCCTTTGTGGGGCTCATTGGAAATGAGGCACCAAGAGTCCTGTCTTACTTTGCTAGTATAGTCATAATCACCACAGCTCCCATATTCATGATTTCCTGTGGACCAGTGCTAGGCTCTATTCTTCAGATACCTTATCTCATTTCATCCTGTCCATACTCTAATACTGTGAAGTCAGGATTACTATCGCCATTTTGTAGGTAGAAGACAGGCTCAGAGAAGTTCAGTCACTTGCCCAGGTTCATAAAGGCATTAGTTGGTAGAGCCTGGATTTGATGCCAGGTCTGTCTGACTCAAAGTTTGTGCCTTTTGAAGTGTTGAAATGGTTATAAATGAAATTATAGGAAGCCTGGGGTTTATTTTGGAATAATCCACAGAGGTTTAGGGGGAAATGGGCCAGGTGCAGGTGAAACAAGGTTGACCACATATTGGTACCTGCTTGAAGTTGGGTGACATGTAGGTGGCACTTAACCATCTTGTGGTCTCTTTTTGCACATGATTTTGCTTCATAAAACGTTTTTTAGTTTTTTTAAGTATGGGCTCTTAACCACTATAACTCAGTGTTTTAAATGTAAGTTTATTCACCATTTTGTGGAAAACACTGTATTTCTTGTTCAGACAGTTGTATAAATTTTTTTTGACTAATGAAAACATATATTTGAAATGAGTTTTTTGGTTCTGTATTTTTTGTTTTGTTTTGTTTTTCAAAGATCTTGTTTTTAAGTAATCTGTCCACCATTGCAAGTTCAATCTCAAACCGCTGAGATCAAGAGTCCCATGCTCTACTGACTGAGCCAGCCAGGCGTTCTGGGTTCTGTTTTGATTTTAAGGCAGAAATCTACCTTTCTATAAACGTTTGAGGTCTGACTGACTAGTAGCTACATGGCAGGCTATAACCCAAGGAATAGCCTTCATGAGATTAGTTCTTGTTACCAACTACAAGCTGGTTTTGCGTTATATCATTAATATCCCTTACGTATTAGTCATTATTGGGCTTAATAATCTATTTTTCGGAAATGACTGCCTTACTCAGCCCTCTGTAGATAGATATAACAGCACAATAAATTTGGAAGACAAGAAGAGCCGTAGTACAAGGTTTGGGGCTGCTCTTTTTCTTTAAGAAAAATGATTGTCCACGAAATAGGGATATGGCAGGTGTATTATGTGAATTCTGAGTTCTGATGCAACCTTGGAGATGAATTGGTTTTTAGCATTAGAATTCTGCTTAGCCTAAAGTCAGTTTAGCAAGTTATTTTTACTGTAGAAATTACCTCCAATTTGAAAATTAAAACATGAAATCACTAAGATTTTCCAGTGTTGATATTTATCTGTGTTTAGGTTTATTTTGTTTTTTTCTTTAAGAGAGTGAGTGTGTGATTGCCTGCACCGAGAGGGTTGGGGTGAGGTGGGGAGGGGCAGAGAGGGCCAGGGTAGGAGGAGAGAATCTCAAGCAGGCTCCACGCGCAGCGCAGAGTCCAGTACAAATTTCAATCTCATGATCCTGAGATCCTGACCAGAGCTGAAATCAGAGTCAGATGCTCTACTGACTGGGCCACCCAGGTGCCCCATTTGTATTTAATTTTTATGAGTTCCCTATTATGGACATTTTAAAGAACTGTTAGACCTTCTAATTTTTACTCCTTAAATACATTATGTAAAATTATTTTTAAAGTTATTTACCAATGTTGAGCACTTACTGTGTCAAAGTGCTGATTTGGGTCTGGAGGTATATTCACAAACAGGGGAAGTGCGACTCTCATGCTCAGTTTAAATTCTCATGTGGGGGCGTGGAATTATACAACTGTTATTTTTTTTTTAATTGCATGCATTTGTAAGAAGTTCAGAGGAGAAATACATTAGATGAAAATATAAAGTCAAGGTAATAGACTAGCCTTCAAGTTGTCATTTCAAACATGTAACCTCATACAGAGGGGAGCCTCTGCCTTATTTGACTTTTGATTCTCAGTTCCTACTCCAGTTTCCTGTCATTCTAAAGTACTTGTTAATTGGTTGATGAGTTCATGTATTTATCCATTCAGCGGTATTTTGTCAGCACCCACTAAAATGCAATATTTTATGTGCAGAGTGCCCTGTAAATACAGAGAGCTGCAGAAAGATCAATTAGACTTGTCTACTGTGCTCATAGGGGAGCTAAGATGTCCGTCAAAAACAAAATACCCAGTAGACAGTGGTAAGTATGGTATGGGAAATGTGGACAAAGTGGTTCAGAAAAGGAGAGGTGCTGTTTCACTAAGAATCTGAGAAAGCTTCATTTAAGGCATGAGATTTGAATTGGGACTTGAAGGATGAGTGGTATTCAGGAACAGAAGGGTGGGGGCACGTATTCTAAATACTACAAGTGAACAGCCTGAAGAAGTTCATAGAACAGTGTGGTTTCATCGATGATAGTTTCGAGTAGATAGACTCTGATCCTGAGACTTGCCCTACAGCCTCTATATCTAGTTCCCTTTCCTATGTGAGTTAACTGGTTCGCCAGAATTGGTTTCTCTACTTCTTTATTATTATTGCTTAATTCCTTGCTCGATATCCAGGAGGAAATTCTTACTCTCTGTTCTCTTCCTCTCCTGAATTGTTCTTGAGCTTTTTATTTCCTAGTCAATTCCCCGTTGCAGTTAAAATGTTTCTAAGAATGGAGCAATCCTAGTGCTTTCAGGAAATTTAAATAGCATGGAATTCAAATAAAATATTGAAGTGCCATTTGTGCCTGTTTCTGCTAACCACTTACATCCCAGCTACTCCAGGAAAGGAGGGCTTCTGAGCCCCAGAGCATGTACGCTGCAGCTGAAATGAGTAAGAGGAGGACAGGGCTCTGCTGTGTGATCATGACTGAGCCGGTCCTTGGCCTCTGTCTCCCCGGATTGTCCTGCCGTGTGGCGAAGCAAATTCCTTGTACTCTCTTCTCTTCCTCAGAGCCAAAATCTGTGTTTTACAGTCTCTTAAATTGGCAGCTTCTTTCTATTTATCTGTATTATTTGTCATTGGAACCTTTGTGCACTTATACATACACTCCTATATAGAAGGATATTGTATATGCGCATAAACATTAAGGTGAGGAAAATAAAATTCCAGTCATCTCCATAGAATTCCTTTTTCCTCTAATAATCCTGTGAATCACGAATTTAAAAAGTTGATTTCATGGTAATTCTGGGTTACATTTGTGTAAAACATTCTTTGTTCTTTTAAAATACTCTGTAGGGGGCAGCATTTCCTGTATGGTTTACGAATAATAAATTGCCTTTTAATTGCCACAGATGATTAAGAGCTATGGTTATTCTGCTACAAAAAAAAGTACTTGAAATATTTGTGTTAGTGTTCTTTGGAAATTTGAGTTACATAGTACTGCTTACTGGTGAGTATAGCTCAAATTCAGCTGATCTCTTAAATATTTACTCATAGATAGTCAAGTGAAATCTGCATTACATTTCCAATACTATTTAAGATAAGTTTTGTTAATTTCTGCAGTTTTGGAGCTGAGCAATGTGGAAAACCAGGTTAGTTACATGGTTTGATATTATGGCTTCTGTAGTTTGTGCCTCATTTAATAAATCTAAAGTCAGTTTTGAGGTAATTTTTACTGATATGAATTTTTAAGGAAGTAACTTTAAGTTTCCTTTTTTTTTTAAGGGGATAAAGGCAGAAAATTGTATATATTTAAGACAAATTTGGGAGAACAAAGAGGGAAAATTTTATTTGACCCTAATGAATCAAGGTCCCATTGTAGAGTAGTAGTGATAGGCCTAGATGAAGTTCATTGAATAGTACTTCATACGTTATCTGGAAAACATGGAAGAATTATACTCTTGCAATTTAGAGTTCCTTTAAATAAGAATTAATACTAAAAAGTCACAAGCTGGAGACATTTATGCAACATACGTAAGTCAAATTCCTTCTCTGTGCAAGGCATCATAAAAGGATCAGTGAAGAGTTATAAGAATATATATGAGTTGGCCTTAGTTTTTAAGGAGTTTATTACGTAACAGTAATGGCAAGACAAAGGAAAGATACAAAATATGAGTATTTATAAGGTACAAAGGAAAAAGTCCCTTAAGAAAATAACTGGACTCACAGGCCAAATCCAAATGCATCTCGTATGACGTATGAGCCAAAAATGCTTTTTACATCTTTAAATGTTGAACAAAAAAAAAAAATCAAAATAGTATTTGATGATACAATGTAAATTATATGAAATTCAGATTTTAATGCCCTAAATAAAGTTTTATTGGAATACATTCATGCTAGTTCACTTACATATTATTTATGGCTACTTTTGGGATATGATGACCAAGTTGAGCAGTTGAAACATTATGTGGCCTGCAGAGCCGAAATACTTACTTTCTGGGTCTTTACAGAAAAAATGTGCCTACCCTTGCTCTAGATATATGTATCTAGAAGGTTGGAAGGGAGACTTTCAAGAGTGAGTGGAGGTCTTTGGCTGCCTTCTGTCCCGAATACTGGCCAGTGTTGAAGGGGATCATTTCAGCTTTTCCCTCTCCTCCCCATCGGGTGAGATGTAGCCGATCTAGCTGGTTGCCGTAAAAGTAGGTCCCTCAACATTCGTGGAAGTGAATTGAGATGCCTACTTTTCCAAACAGGTGAGTGAGTGACAGTGGCAGGGTTTAAGCAGTCAGGAGTAATGAGGCCTGTGTGAGCTGCAAACGTACAGGCCCCGTTTGTAGGCTGTTGGCGCCGTGTGGATCTGTAGCATTGCCAGTTTGGGGGACTTACAAAGAATTAGAAAGCAATAATGTTTAAGAAAAAAATTTTTAAAGGTGGAAGTATTAACAATGAAGTAGAGGTTGTAATCAAAACCCTAAGAGCCATGGCATGGCTGAGTGCACAAGTCCACCTGTGCGGGCCCTACGTTTTTCATTTCGACTCAAGCCCTCCCAGTGCCAGCCTGTTTCTCTTGCACCCTCTTGCCCCTGCCAGTTTCCAGGTGCATTGAGGGCTTGCACCAGACTTCTGCTCTTTCAGTTCCAGCTTGAGGCTGAGTCTCAATCTTGTGTGTTCCAGGAGTAGATTGCAGAAGGAGGCAGGACTTACCTTGCATTAAGTAACCATGCCCAAAAACCTTAAAAAACAAATAACAAAAACAAGGTAGAACCCTTACTTTTCTTTCCTCTTACCCTGTGTTGCTCTTGTCAGCCAGAACCTGGTCAGGATGGAGGGGATGAGTCATAGGATTCCAGTTCCATACCTGCCTGTGACCCCAGTAGGGTGCTTTTGAGTAGAAGTTAGGGCTTGATAAGGAAGAAGCAAATAGCATTGGCCTAATGAGGGAGGATTTGTGGTAGTTACTACTTAAAGAATGTGTAGGGAAGAAATGAAGAAGGTTATTCCTTTCTTAAACAAACAAACACTTAAAGAATGTTTGTTTGGGAAGAAATGAAGAAAGGTATTCCCTGAGAAAGGAGAGGTAAGGAAAAGCAGGTAGAGGAAAATAAGAGTTAGGTCTGAGAAATGGCCAGTACTCTAGTTTGTTTGGAAGGCTTGGGTTGTGGGGGGGAACTGTGGGGAAGAGGTGTGAATGATGTGTTGGGGCAGGATTATAGAGAGTCTGCAGTGTCTTGCTGAAGAGACTGGGAGACTGCAGAGTGTGGTGCTGGCCTGTGATGGGCTCACAAAGTCAGATTCATCCGGCAGTAACACAGAAGATAGAGTCGCTGAAGGGGGGGGGGGTGAGATTAGTGGCACAGACAAGAGAGGACACCACGATGCTTACCTGAAGCCGAGTAGTTTAGGGGTAGGTAATATGGTCTGAACGGGAGTTCCTGCAAAGGTGTGGAGAAGGAAGAAATATGGGGCAGATGCTTCTCAGCGAGGGAGAAGCAGCTGGGGCCCTGGATCCCGTCTCACCTCTTGTCCTTCTTCCCTTGTGATCTGTAAAGTGTTTACATGGTCATTGTCTCATTTCCTTCCCATAGCAGTTCTTAAGAATTCCCCCCTCTTTTGACACATGGAAACATTCAGATTAAGTACCAAACACAAGGAGCAAGCAGACCCACGACCCCCGTGACCAACCATGGGCTGTGTAACTGTTCCACACAGAACAGTTAGAGTTGTTACCATTTACCACTAGCCAGAACTGCACAAAGATTACATATATGTGGCTTTTTAATGATCTTTCTTTTGCCTCTTAGAATTTGGGACCAGAATTCTAAGATCTTAATTTCATAATCAAAATTCTTGAGGCACCTCGGTGGCTCAGTTGGTTAAGTGTCCACCTTCAGCTCAGGTCATGATCTCGGGGTCCTGGGATCGAGCCCCACATCAGGCTCTCCGCTCAGCCGGAAGTTTGCTTCTCCCTCCCACTCTACATTTGTGCTCGCTCTCTGTCTCTCTCAAATAAAAAATCTTTTAAAAAAAAATTCTCATGTAATCTTTTAATGCACAATAAATTTCCAGGTGATAAGGATACCCAATCATTCTTAACTAAATTATATTTACTATGCAGTGATTAAAATGTAAAGAAGTCTAACTCCGTTTTATCAATGTGCACACCATTTAGCAGTGAACATACACTCACTCTAATACAGGGAGGGTTTTAAAAGGGCTGGTTGTTCTCCCTTGACATCCTTATCCGTATATCAGAGTGCCAGAAGGGACTCATAAGGCTGGTTGGACTGGGTTGGTTTTTTCTTTTATGAGCCATTTGAGGAATCCAGTTGTCTTTCTTCCTATATATTTCTTCTTTCTGACTTCATGTACAATTTTAGTTTTCCCAGTTTGAAACTAAACTAAATCCAAAGAATGAGTCAGAACTATGAATATTAAATAATAATCTATTGGAAAAGCAGTCTCCTAGTCTTAATTAAAACAACATCAAGGTGAATTTATTGGGGCACCTGGGTGGCTCAGTGGGTTAAAGCCTCTGCCTTCAGCTCGGGTTATGATCTCAGAGTCCTGGGATCGAGCCCCGCATCGGGCTCTCTGCTCAGCAGGGAGCTTGCTTCCTCCTCTCTCTCTGCTTGCCTCTCTGCCTGCTTGTGATTTCTCTCTCTCTGTCAAATAAATAAATAAAATCTTAAAAAAAAATGAATTTATTTGAAGCTGAGCTACCAGGTATTGAGATATAATACAGGCTGCATTCGTAAGGTGGAATGGTTGAAGTAAAGTTTTACCTGCAGAAGTACAAAATTTTAAACTTATTTATTTATTTATTTATTTACTTTTTTATTGTTTTATTGTTTTGAAAGTAGACTCCACACCCAGCATAGAGCCCAGTGTGAGGCTTGAATTTACAACTCCCAGATCAACAGCTGAGCTGAGATCAGGAGTTGGAAGCTTAACCCACTGAGCCACCCAGACACTCCTTTTTTTTTTTTTTTTTTAATCCTGGTTTAGATTGCAACTGTTTCCAGAGCTGTTTTCTATGAATCTTCAGTTTTTTAACCTTTCTACCTTTGTGCTTACTATATAGGTGGGTTTGCTTTTTTTTTTAATGTTTTGTCTTGAATTTGGATGCCCAACTCTTCAAAATAAATTGAAATTAGTTATGCTACCATTATGCAGTTTTGATGACATCCTGCTACATATTTCTAGACTGAAGGAATCACTACTTTGACGGGTGACTTTTAAGGCAAATGGAGCTAATGTCAAGGCTGTCCTTCTTTTTTTTTTTTTTTTTTTCAAGGCTGTCCTTCTAAACCAGCAAACCTTGCAGGAGTTGTTAGAGCAGGAAGTGCAAAAGGCAGCCTTGGGTTAAATCCATTATTTGAACTTTTGATGGTTTAGTGATGTAAGAAAGTTGACATAGTCATCTTTTGTGTCAGGAAATAGATAATAAGGAAGGCACAAAAAAATTGGATATTCCACATTTGTCATGGCACAAGGTAAATCTAGAGATCACACAGGTGTTATAACTAGATACTAACCGAGCAGTTTGGCCAAGTGTTTTTGAACTTGGGCTTTATGTTCCAGACTATATTAGCAATCAGCCTTATTGAATAGGATCCTACAGTTTGCTAGACATTGCTGTAGATGAGGGAAGAAAGGTGAAGAGCTACCATGTTCTTTCCTGTCCAGGAGTTCGCCACACCAGGTGATCAATATTGACACAGTATTTATTGCATAGTGACTGGGAGGCAGAAGGACTTATTTTTAAGTCCTCACTGATGCTTTATAGCTGTAATCTTGGCCAACTCCATATCCTTGAGCCTCACTTTTGTCATTTATGAAACTAGCAAGGAAGTACCTAATTGGTGGGGTTAAATGATTTAATGTGTGGAAAGTACTTGGTGCAGAGCAAGTGGGTAAGTGCTAACTGCCATATTAGATGGGTGTGCCAGGTATTGTGAAAGAACCCAGATCAGCTGGAGGGAGAGTAGGAACCCCATTTCTAGAAGCAGTACTGCCTGATTCGAGACTCGATGGTGAGTTAGGGTTGGACTTGGGTTATACATTCCAGACAAAGGGAACATCTACAAAGTTGATGTTTGCTTTGTGCTAATTTTGTTTGTGACTATAATAGTAAAATATGTACTTCTAATAACTAAAAATGTTTAAAAATGGATATGGGATCATAAATTTGTGCTCAAAATAGCAACTCTTATTGCTTCATATGTGTTTCTTATTACAACTCTGAAATGTAAGAGCCTAAATAACCATATGAGGAATTTGAGGATAAAACAAACAGTGAAATGTTTGTTCTCAATATTTTGAGAAGTTTTCATAAAGCTGAATTTAATGTATGTTTGTGCTAATTGTTAGGGTTTTGACTTTATGCTACTTCCTAACAGAGCCTGGTATTGAAGCAAATTACCACACTTTGATTCTCTTAATTTTGATTAATTTGACGCATTTACCCTGTCATCTGTTTTTATGTTTAATAATCTATGAAAATTAATGTTAGAAGTAATTCATAAGTTATTCCTTCTGATAATGTGGTCTCATCAGAATCCCAGAAATCTGGCTGACATCTATCATCTTAAAATGATAGCAATGTTGGCTTTTATTTTGAGTTGATTTTATAAATAAAGACCAAGCAGTGCTTTCTTTCAAGTATTCTAAATAACCACTTCTTTTTCCTTTACTCCTTTTGGCTTCTTGTCTTACAGAGCTCAAAACTTTAAAGGGTAAAACTAGATACCCAGAAAACCACAGCCACATAGCAGCTATAATGTATCAGGATTTGAAAAGAAATTTAGCTCTTACTACATAGAGTTAGCAATTTATATCATTTTTCTTTTTGCTGGTCAAAAAAAAAAAAAAAAAACCAACAAAAAAACCCACCCACCATCCTGATCATTTCTTAGTGTGGGGAGCCACTTTTTAAGTGCTTCCAACCATCAGCTGGTCTGTCAGTAAGACATTATTGCCAACCCTGATCTGCTAATAGGAAAATTTCAAATCGCCAGTGGATTCCGATTTATAGTAGCTCAATCTTGTCTCTGTTTTGAGATTAGCCTGAAATGCCACTTCAGTCCAGAACAGGAAAACACTGCTCTTAGTTTATCTTCTCTTTCTCTCTCTTTTTTTTAAGTGGGCTCCATGGCCAGCATGGCACGCAACATGGGGCTTGAACTCACAAGCTAAGATGAAGACCTGAGCTGAGATAAAAAGTCAGACACTTAACCAACTGAGCCACCCGGGTTCCCCAGTTTGCCTTCTCTTTAAAGGAAAGCTGGAGAAGGAGTAGCCAGAGAATGTGTTAAATACCGCTTGCTGCCCACCTGCTTGTTACTGCCATGCATATTTTTCTTTGTGTTGTCATTATGCTTCTCTGTGTTGTTATTGTACATTTTCCCTGAGGTAAAACATTGATGGCACTTGTCACTTATAATACCAGGATACCAATTTTAAAGTGCCTTCATGAGTGAACAAGAGATCTGGGTCCCAGAAGTCTTTGTTCCATGGTTGCAGTTGGCTTAAGTCAAGACCGCGTCGATCTGGAGAATCCCTAACTGGAGATTTAACATCTTGGAGAGGCCTGTTGGGGCATTGCTGTAGTGAAAACAGTTACCGTGGTTACTGTGCAGGGCACCTTCTTTTTTCCTGCTTTGGACCAGGCAGCAAACTAGCTGAAAACGGTCACTTTCCTCCAGTGCCTTTGAACAGGGAAAATGTCCTCAGATTTAGGCCTGAGCAGTTTTTTATACCTATGTGCTATGTGCCGAGCACAAAATGGGATAAAATAGGTGCTTCGAGTTCCTG
The DNA here is from genome assembly GCA_028533885.1 of Nasua narica. Lineage (NCBI taxonomy): Eukaryota > Metazoa > Chordata > Mammalia > Carnivora > Procyonidae > Nasua > Nasua narica. Next base: position 34,803,683 of record CM052799.1, on the reverse strand, counting down.
AAGGCTTCTGGCCACTGGCCACGTGACATCTTGGAGCAAGGTCAGTTTTTTCCTTTGCTGATAGCTGGTAGATAAGTGGTTGACAACCTGAAAGAAAGAGCAGTCAGTACAAAAGAGACTAAAAAAACCTGCGTGCCTCACAAGTCTCCTGGCTATAATCATCTGTGGTGATTTAGTGGGAACAAAAGAGACCCAAGTCCGACCTTGGGGTAACAATACACATTGTTGGGGGAAAGGATGATTTAAATTACTTATTTTTCTAGATTGTCAACTGCCAGTAGCCTAGTTGTCTTTTACCTTTTTTGTCACATAGCATACTGTGAAAATAGTTTGAATGAGACATACAGTGAAAACACAGCTTTCCAAGAGCGCACAACTTTCCCTTTCAAAACTGCCTTGCATGTGATTTTCTAAAATTACCTGATCTAAATATTGCTTCTCAGTTGTTCAAAACTACAATTTAAAGAAAATTTAAATATGAATTAAATTTTTTTAGCATTCTTTGCCACTATTTCAAGGGTTGGCTGTGTAGCTGAGTGTGTCTTAACTTTTTGTTAAACAAATAAATGTTTATTGTGGGGAAATCTTGAAAAGCAGGGAAAGTCCAAAGAAGAGTAAGCGACTGTAATCCCACATGTAAAACAGTGCTGGGTGCATGTCAGGCACTTAGATACCTTTTCAGTGAATGGAGTTACACACACGTTAATATCATTTGGGTGTCAATATATTTAAATGGGTTTTTTCCTATGTGTATTTGTCTTTTTTTTTTTTTTTAAGAAAACAGGAGCTAAAACACAAATACAATGTAACTTCTCTTTAAATAAAAAAAAATGATTATTTTTGACATTTGTTATGGTGATAGTGAAGATGTGAATTTGCCTGTGGCCCTTAGCAAGGGGACAGCCTTACAGGCATGTTTGCGAAGGGAAGCTATGTAATTTCATTAAGGTAGTGGTTGCCTTGGATTTTCATTAAACATGTGACCTTACTTCCCTTTTTTTTTTTTTTTAAGATTTTATTTCTTTATTTGACAGAGAGAGAGAGAGATCACAAGTAGGCAGAGAGGCAGACGGAGAGAGAGAGGGGGAAGCAAGCTCCCTGCTGAGCAGAGAGCCCGATGGCAGTGCTCCATCCCAGGACCCCGAGATCATGACCTGAGCCGAAGGCAGAGGCTTTAACCCACTGAGCCACCCAGGCGCTCCACTTCCCTACCCTTCTTAATAAAAATACCTGGAGTTGGGCCTCTTATCCCTGCTGTCCACAACTGCATTTAGGCCTTCATACCTCATCTTTCTTACACCTCTCACCCAGCCCTGGACTCTTTCTGACTTCCTCCCAACTCACCTGCTTACTTCTCCCCATTTCCCTGCTTGAACTACCTGCTCCAACCGAATGATCTTTTCTTGTCGTTCCCCGGACCCACCCCGTTCTAAGTCCCCTTTTTGCTTCCTTTCCTACCGTCCTTCAAGCCAGCATATCTCCCCTTTTTCTTCACTCAGTTATTTGCTGTGAGGTCTTGCTCCAAATCCTGCATTTTCTATTAACCGGCTTACATTAGTAAGGCACGGGATCTCGAAGTGCAGGATTCTGGGGAGTCACACTATAGAGGGGCTTGTGAAAGTTTGAAGTAAACAGTTTTTGGTTTGTGTTTTTTTTCTTTAGCTTGTTTGGGTTTTTTTGTTTGTTTGTTTGTTTGTTTTTTGTAAAGACCCGTGGTTAACTTTTACAACTTTAAGTTGGTGGTTCTAAAAGTAAACTCCTTCTCCTTGGACCTTGCTCCCCAAAAAAGACAGAGAGAGAGAGAAAGTAAGAAATTGGCATATGCTTGCCTCGACATTTTCTTTTCTTGGCAATTAAAAAGAAATTCTTACACTTTAGTTAGTTCTCCCTTGGTTTTTTTTTTCTCTTGGGATAACATGGCTAACTTGGTTTCATCACTTCTGTGAGTTTTGATTGTATTTCCTGCCTCCTGTCATCAAACTCTGCCTTCAACATTTCAACATTACATACTTTGTAATGAAAACAGACCTGCTGTGGGGGGTCCACACTGGTCATTTGATATAGTTAACCTGGGCCACTCTGATAGTCATAGTTCTGGTCTTGACTTAACCAAATGTAGTTTTAGCTTTCTAAGTATTTATATCTCTAACCAGTTGAGCAATGGGATTTTTATTGGTATTCTTCCCATCTGCATGTGAGGAAGCCACGTAGTTAAAATTTTTGAAAAAGGCATGGCCTTTGCTTTGAGCTTAATTTTTAACTCTGGAATAATAAAATGTGTTGGCGACAGGATGGGCCAAGAACGTGTGGGTAGTGTAGTGTAGTGGCTAGCCACAAGGTGGTCAGTTCAGAATTTGGATCCTGTGAGTATCTTATTACATTGAACCGTAGGTTCTGCTTCTGTGAAATGAGCAGGGAAGTCTCTAGGGAGGATAAACTGTTCCCTTTCCATGTTTCTTTGCAGCTTTCAGTAAAGAGCTCCGAAGACTAGGAAGTGAGCCCAGGCTTCCTGAAGGGTGAAGTCTTAAGCTAGGCCGTGAAGGCAATGGAGTGGAGAAGAAAAGGCAGCTCCGGGTGTGGGAGTCAGTTGAGCGGAGGACCTTGGAAGCATGTGCAAGGGCGGGGACTCAAGGAAAGCAGCTGGTAGAGAAGCGTGTCAGAGGACTAGAAGGAGAGAGTCTTCGGTTCGAGGGAGGAGGAAGATCTTATAATCCAGGCATGAAATGATGAGAGTACAGGTGAGGATAGTTGTACCTCCCAGGAGGGGGGGGAAGAGGAGCAGTCAGGGACATTTCCAGGAGGAATCCTTAGGGCTGCGGTATGGGGCCCTGGGATGAGAGGAATTGCGAGGGTGTAAGGCAGGCGATCACTGTCTCATTCATTAAAATATTGAAATTAAAAATCTGATGCTGCAAGGTTCCACTCTAAAACATGGGGCACCTGGGTGGCTCAGTCGGTTAAGCTTCTGCCTTCAGCTCAAGTCATGATCCCATAATACTGGGATCCACTTCTAGGTCAGGCTCTCTGCTCAGCGGAGAATCTACTTGACCCTCTCCCTCTCCCTCTGTACTTGCTCTCTCAAATAAATAAGTCAAATCTTTAAAAAAAAATCAATAAAACAAAAGTTCCTGCTCTTTTGAAATGTATTTTCTAATGTTAATCGTGTTAAAATTTTAGTGGCAACAATTTTGGCACCTTGAGATGTCATTATCTAGCTCATGATTCTTTTATCCTGTTTAAAAGTCAAGTGGGAAATGTCTATGAAAGCACATCCAGTATCTTCAGGAAATCGATATACAGTATTTTTATGTTTTGGGACTGTAAAGATAAACTGAGGATGCTGAGTTTTACTGATCAAAGGAAGTGGTCCTGCTATAGATATAGTAATTTGCCTTAGAGTCAGTACATTTCAGGGAATGTCATGAAGTTTGGGACACCTCGGGAATTGTTGAGTTGTCCACGGTTCCTTTTGGAGGCTTTCTTTGGGATTAAGATTGGGTTCATCTAACAACCAGGAGGAAGTAATTAGATTGAACGAGACTTTAGTACTTGATGGATTTTTTCCAAGTGATTTTGTCAGCTTATTTTTGAGTGAGTGCTGTGATATTTTAGTTTTCAGTCTGTGTTTTCTTCAGTTCTTTAAGGTGCAAAAGCTTAAGTTGGTACCAGATAATTCCTTAACAAAAAATGTTGACATAAAAAATAAAGAAGTTTAAAAACCGGAATATAATTTTTTCATGGTGTTTTGAAAGCTTAAATTAGGAGAATATTTTATCATTAAAACTGTAGTGCATTTAAATATTCATTTCGTGAGGAAAACTTTCCTTTTTTTTGCTTACTGTACTTAATTGTGTTTCATAGTGTTTTTATAGTAACCACAATTAATCAGCTATAGAAATAGAGCATAAGGTTAACTCATAATTCATAATGAAAGAAATAAAGAACTTTGGGCTTTATAGTACTGATAAGTTTTCATGCAATAGAAGAATGTTAAAAATACTCTAAAATCATGATTAAGATTCTGACCTGCTACGAATATATTACCTTGCAATATCTGAATTTCTCAGTTTAAGATAATCAGAGGTGTTTTTTTTTTAAGAGTGATTTTATTTATTTATTTTTAAAATTTTCTTTAGGTAAAAGTGCAGTTTTAAAGTGTCTACTGGATGTTCACAAAATTTTTCAGGAAAATGACCCTGCTTATATTCTGAATGATCTCTACATCTCAGACTACTGTGTATGGATTCAGAAAGCCAAGTAAGTTTTGAGTTACTTATGAATTTTATATGCTCCCATTTCTGGAATGCCTCCTGACCCAAGAGGAAGCAAATAAAGTAGCCTGAGAGGTAAGTTGTAATGAAAAAAAAAAAACCCCATCTAGCTACCAAACACTTTAAAGAAGATCAACACAGGGAGCTTGGCAAATTTGCTTCGGGAGGAGGTGCAAATGGTGAAAAGTTAATTTTACTGGAAAGCATGGTTCTAGCCTAGAACACAGGCATGCAGACAGACAGTTCTGAGTATTCATTGCTGTGTTTTTTGACTATCCAGTATGAAATCTCAAGGTTTCATCCTTGAGTATCCAAACTTGTGTCTGCGGATTACTTACAGTGGGTGGTGTGAGTGAGTGAGTGAGTGAGTGTGTGTGTGTGTGTGTGTGTGTGTGTGTGTGTGTCTTTATGTGGGCACCTGTGCAGACATCACGGGACACAGACCTAATCAGCTGTCATCCCACTGGCTAACTGCTCGCTAACAGAATCCATTCTTCAGAGTATAAAAAAAGACAACCTTCAAAGCTTCACAACATAATTCTTGGTAACTAACACATGCATCTAAGAGACCGAATAGTCACCAATGTGGTATATGTAAGATTTGCCCGAAGTGTTTACCGTTGCCTCCGTCAGGGAACCCTATGGAGTTTAAAAAGGCAGTGAACTTTTATTTTGTGAACAGGAACCTGCAGCCATACCCACATTATCCATTTCATTGGCAGAAGACAATGAGAGCACACAATATAGAGCTCCTGTTCGGAGTGCCTCTTAGGTACTCCGGAAAACAATGGCATGGTGTCATTCCTGACTTAGAAGAAAAACAATCATGATAGTTGTCGCATCGCTGTGATTGGTCACTGAGTGCTTTAGTTTACCTTCAGTGCCTTTTCTGAGTGAGCCACAGTATAGAATTTATTTTTGGCCTCTGTTGATGGGGAAGCAATTATATGCAGAGTGAAATAAGACATAACTTGAGGCTCTACGTGTTGTAAGGAGGAACCGACAGTCTGCTCGCATAACGCCTACCACCATGCAGCAGGTGGCGGCGGTGTTTGTGGTCGCCAGATGGAAAATTGCATCTTTAACCCCTGAGGTCATCATGGCACGTCATCACTTCATTTCATCCTCCTGCTAATTGAGCTTATCAAGTACCCTGCTGCCATTTCCTGTTGTTTTCATAGTAAAATTAAATTGAAATAGTCTAGTTGTGTGGTTTAGGTTTTTCTTGTTCCCTTCAGGGTGAGGATTTTATAAACATGTAATGAGCGTTGAGGTTTGTGTGAGGATCCCATTTCTGTGAGCACCTCTTTGCTCTGTGGCATTCCTTATTAACTAGAGAGAAGATCATGTTTCATTCAAGTGGAAGGGTGTGTGCCCTTGTGTCCATGTGGGGATTAGCACACCTCCTTGTGCTTAAAATCCTTTTTCCCTTGGTTTTAAGTGGCAGGAAATGAAATGAAATTCTTAGGTCCCTAATAATTGTTATGATAACAGTTACATTTTTTCAAAGAAATATAATGTATTGGGAAGCAAGACAGGGGAGGGAAGCCAGCAGGAACTCTTCAGATTACTTTGGAAAAATTTTTTCGACTTTACCAATTTGACCAAACTTTCACTTTGTGTGTTATATTTTAACTCTGGTTGAGCCTAACTATTTTTTCTGTTCCTGAAATAACACATTTGTTCATTTCCCTGAATTTTATTCAGTTTTCTAATCTAATCCTTAATTTTTCAAACACAACACAATTGAGCTTTCCAATATCATCTTTATTGAACTGTCTTGGCTGTAAATTAATTATACTGCAATGAATGTTCATGATTTTCATAATGAATTTCTTCCTCACCTTTCTTTCACCTGGTTTCTTTCTTTCCTGTACAGTTAGTTTATCAGTGAAATCTAGCTCTTTATTTTTATGTTTTAAAATAATTCTGTATTTTCTTTAATCTCTACTTGATGTTTTTGATTAGAATAATAAAGACTGAAATTGTATTTAAAATAGCCGACAAGTACTAAATTATAATGAGCACAAAGAACAGCGTTTCATTTTTACAACCAGACATTCACTTTAGCAAAAACTTGCTGGAATGTGGATAGCAAAGCCATTCTTACTTTGAATTAATGAAATCTGGGCAACAGTTAAATCCTAAGTTGTACACTATACTGCGTAGTTATTTTTCTTTGTGATATCAGTGTCTCATAGAGCATATTCGCAGATTTTCAAAACGAAAGGTCCTATATTATTCTGAGCGGCAGATGGCAAGTTATCTTTCTGAAGAGGAACACTCCCTGCCGTCCTTCACCAAAAGCTTCCCTGGAAATTTCGAGTGTGGTGGTCAGGGCCGCAGATGCTCCCTGGGTGGCAGCATGAGGAAGGGATTTGCTTGAGGTCATGTAGCCTTTAAGAGATAGGTGTATGATAGTCTCCAGGTTTCTGGGTCTGGATTTTATGTTTTCCCAGATAGGCCACTTAGACAACCAGTTTTCTTTACCCATGGCATGTGGGAAAAAACACCAAAAAAACAAAAACAAAAACACACCAAAAAAAAAGAAAAAAAGCCCTACCTTTAGGGACCTTTTTCTATAGGAAGAGGAATAAATGACTCACTTATCTTCCTCCTGGATGTTCCCATAGCACTTGGTTTAAGAATATATGGGCACAACTCATGCCTGCCTCATTTTGTAATAATTTAGTGCTTAATCTCTTTCCCCCTCTGAAGTTTTCAGGTCCTTGTGAATAAGCACCTGTCTGGGTCCATCATAGGCCCTTAGGAACACAGTCAGTTTTCATTAAATTGAAAGGTATCTAGTATATCCAACTGAAAGAGCATTTTTCATCTTTAAGAACAAACAAACAAACATAGCAAATTTAAAAACTATGCATTGGCTCTTTTTTTTTCTCTTATTTCAATTGACATTTTCAGCTACCTTTTTCTTTTTTTTTTAAAGATTTTATTTACTTATTTGACAGAGAGGCAGAGAAGCAGGCGGGGGGCGGGGGGGGGGAGCAGGTTCCCTGCTGAGCAGAGAGCCCACGCCGAGCTCAATCCCAGGACCTCTAGGACTCTGAGATCATGACCTGAGCGGAAGGCAGAGGCTTTAACCAACTGAGCCACCCAGGTGCCCCGGTATATTTTGCCCTACCCTGATTTCTTTCCTGGTGAGCTGCGCCTACCAGTAGCAGAGATAGTTCTGACCCTCTGAAAGTTCACAACCTTTTATATAAGTGGGGAAAGAAAAGCATGAGCTGTAAAATATGTTCCAGGTTTTCCTTTCATTGGCCATAAGACTTTAGCAAGTCACTTCATCACTTTATCCAATGCAGACAGCATTAGTATTTTAATATTTCCTCTACTTATTTTCCAGTGCATTTTTTAAACCAGTGAAAATAATACTACACTTAATCATTTTGTAACTTGTCTTATCCTTATAATAGTGCCCTAGAAATCATTTTCCTTTATAACATAGTATCTATAGCATAGTATTTTTTAAAAAATAACTAATTTTTTTTCTCATTATAAAAGAAGTATCTGCCCACTGAAGAAAATTTGATACCTTATGGTTTTAATGCGTGGTGTATTTTGAAACACGAGAGATCAAATAGGGTATGATTTTGTGTTTTGCTACATGGAAAAATTTTGGTTGTTTCTTTTTTTTTTTTTAAAGATTTTATTTTATTTATTTGAGAGAGAGAGAGAATGAGAGATAGGAAGAGGTCAGATGGAGAAGCAGACTCCCCGCTGAGGAGGGAGCCCCATGCGGGACTCAATCCAGGGACTCCAGGATCATGACCTGAGCCAAAGGCAGTTGCTTAACAATTGAGCCACCCAGGCGCCCCTGGTTGTTTCTTTTTAAAAAAATGAAAATTAAAATGTAAAATCCTGGCTGTCTTTAGTCTAAGTTTGAGCCAGTCATGAAGGCATTAAATCATACCTTTTCTCTTTAGTACAGTTTTTTAAGGTAGTTGGTTATATAGGGAAAAGAACAAAAATGTCTTTGATGTACTTAGCCATTTTACATTGAACTGATAGTTTACCCTGATTAATACACTTGGTGCATTTATTAGTTTGACTGTTTTTTAGAATATTTTGCTCCACTAAATCTTATTTTGTGGTCCTTTGCATACAAAGTTGCAAAGTTGGTGGAGGGAATCCATTCTATCACTGAATAATTCTTATTTGGTAAATCCTACACCTTACTTTCCTCAGTTATGAGTGAACATAAAGCCATTTCAGCACTGAAATCTTAAAGTTCTAGAAAACTTGGGACCTCATCATTGCTTTATACCGTTTCCATAACTTCCTCTGTGTATGTGCTTTGGTAGGGGAGAGGACCATGTGCTTGGGAAAGCATAAATCTCTTCCATTGGGGCCTCTTTTGTTCCTGATTTATCTGCCAAAAGTCATAGGTGTGGCAGTAACTCAGGTGCCAAGGTAGAACATCAGCATTGAGTGTAGGAGGAGAATTATTATTTCCACAACCACTGATTATGGAGCCTTACTATATGTGCTAGGTCCTGAGGTGGGCGGTGGGGACACTCAGGGGGATGAGAGACACGCTGTGTTCCAGCTGCTCTCGTAGCGGGGAATACAGATGGAAGGGGAATGCAGTGCTGTAGCCTGCGAGCGGCTGCAGTAGGCAAGTGTGGATGCTATGGAGCCACTTAGAAAACCACATGTCTAGCCTTGGGGTAGAGGAAGCAGCTTCTAGAAGGAACAGTTGAAGCTGAGAGCTGACAGATGAGTAAGAGTTGGTCAGATGCAGATGGGGAAGCAGGGCCAAAGAGTATTTCACAGTAGGGACAGGAGAATATGGTTCTTTTAAGGAGCTCAAAAGCTCAGGATGGACGGATTGTAGGTAGAGGCATGGAAGAAAGAAATGAGGCCAAGGAGTTCATATGGAGCCTTGGCCACTTAAAGGTGCTTGACCTTTTGTCTGGGAGAGTATGGAGCAACTGAAGAGGTTTAGCTGTGCAGTATCTGGGTGAGTGATGTGATGAGATTCAGATTCTGCGTAGGACCATCAGGTCCCCTTTCAGGGAATGAATTGAGTGGGGTGCAGCTCAGACTTAACCCTGAAAGCCTCACCAGCTTGTGGGTGATGCAGGCAGAAGGCTTAGACTGAGCCAGGGGAGTGAGCAGGGAAGGAGTCTGTGGTCAGATTTGAGGGGTGAGTGAGCCAGAACTTAGTAATGATGGAATGTCGGGGAGAGTGAGAAGGGAAAACATCAAAGAGGAGATCCACATTTTGACTTGACCAGTTAATGGGGACATTGGGAGATGTACTTGGTGAAATTAAACAGGAGTAGGGAGCGGGTGTAGGTTGGAAGAGAACACAGAGGGAAGGAAGATGTGTTTTAGAAATGTCAATTCGAGGTCTCTAAGGAATATCCATAAAGAAGTAGTCAGGAACATTTGGATCACAGCTGGAAAAGATGTATGGGAGAGAGTTTGAACAAAGAAGGGATATAAATTAATAGCAAAACATAAACAATGGTATCTGGTTGCATAGTACTGTTACACATATGAATATCATAATAATCAGAAATGGATGCATTCCAGGCTGGGAAAATAACATCATGCAGAGGAGTAGACAAATAAAACATGTAAGCATCACAATGAACAGATTTCCTGGCTATAGCCATGATGTGTTGGAGGGGTGCGAATGAGTGTGAGACTTTTTTCATTTAGATGAGTTTTATCTATCCTTGTAATATCCCTTTATTAAGAATAAGAGAGTTCACGGTTACCTAGGGGTCATGATGTTTTGGTAAGAGGACCACATTTGAAATCCTTATTTCTCCATTTGGTTACACAAGGCAAATGCACTCAGACCTTTATAGTAAAAAATAGAGGAGTTTAATTAGTAGGCTACAGGTCATCTTCTGGAAACCAGGAGTGGGGAGGGCAGCTTGGCCTCATGAGCTCAAGTCCTGAAGAAGTGCAGCAGTCAGCTTACTGTCTGGTGACACGTGGTCTCTTGTGTTGCTCCTTCCCACAATTCCCTGCCATCCTTCTCTCTTGATGCACGTGGAGAATGACTGTCTCGCAGCTGAGTTCACGTGCACCTGGTTTCAGGAGAGAGAAACTACAAAGTCCCTTGCTTGTAATTCCCAGGGAGGAAGAATGTGATTGACCTGGCCACGGGTCTGTGTCTTTTCCTGGTCCCGTTGCCTTGGTCACAATGGGAATGGGGTGGGGATGCTCTCAAAGATGGCACACCCATGGTGCCAGGGCCCACTCTGTCACGAGTGAGTGGCATTCTCAGAGAAGGGGGCATGCAGACACCTTAAGAGGACACCGCTGTAATTCCATGATGTTATTTTGAGCCGTAGCTGAGGAAGAACCCTGACACGGCTACCATCCCTCCTGGCACTGACACTCAGAGTAAAGCTACAGTACTGAAGGTGATTTCAGGGCTCTGTTGAATCCAGGCGTACCAGATGAGAAAACCATCTGGAGTGCTAGGTTTTACTTTTGTATGGGAAGTTACTTCTGCAATAAATGGTAAGACGTTCGAGCATTACATTAGCTGCTAATGATTAGCATATAGAAATTTCAGGAAACAATTGTGCATAATTTCAAGCAAGTTAAACCTCTCTTGAATTGAAATCATTCTTGGTAAGGTGCTTATTCTGGCTTGTCAAGTTGCTCTTTGGTTTTACTGTTTATTTTTAATTAAATCCACAAATTCATCCTGGATGGGAGTGGGTTTTATCTCCGTAAGAAAAGATTAGTGCATGCCAATATTCATTCACTTGTATCCCTTCCGTGGGGTTTCATATAGAAAGGATTTACTTAATGGTTCTTTACCTTATCACCAGTAGTTCAGCAGTGCCCACTGGGGACTGTTGCTCTTCATTAGACTTCTCTTACAAGAAATGTGCCAATAAATCATAGGATTATGAATGTTCCTACAGATTTCAAGCTAAAATAACTCTTTGTAGAGATATGAATGCTTCCTGTAACTATGTATTGAGAAAACTAGCAAAAGAATTCTGTATCTGAATGTTAAGTTTTGTGGGGGGTTTTTATTGTGGCTTTTTTTTTTTTTTGGCTTATTATATTTGTAATTTTTCTCCTACTGTTTTTTTTAAGGTAAGCTTTTTATTTTAGAGTAGTTTTATTATTTCTAAAAAAAATGATGAACATGGTACAGAGTCCCCAATTAACCCACACGCAGTTCTTCTGTGATTAACGTCTTCACTTGATCTTAGCCAAAAGGCCGAGAAGCGATTGTGATTAACGTCTTACATTGGTAGGTGTATTTGTCACCATTAATGGGCCATTATTGATGCATTATTATAAACGAAACTCCATAGTTTATTTAGGTTTTTCTAGTTTTTACCTAACGGCTTTTACTATTCCAGGATAGTATGTTTTATTTTGTTTTGTTTTTACTAAGAACTGGAACTCATATTAGTAATGTTCAGTGTCTCGTTTGTTTTGATTATCCAAGAGTTTAAAGGTATTGAAGGGTAGTGAGCTATTACTGAAATGCTGAGCTCCCTCAGGAACTTGATACATACAGATATTTGAGTCATCAAGAATCCAGACCTTGAAAACAAAAGGTTTGGCTTATTTGAGAATTTTTGGAAATTTGGAAACATAACTCGTGTATCATTTTTACTTGCACATGTGCACAATATCATGATTATGATATTTTTTAAAGGTTTTATTTATTTATTTATTTATTTATTTATTTATTTATTTATTTGAGAGAGAGTGAGAGAGAGAGCCTGAGAGGGAGGGGAGAAGGTCAGAGGGAGAAGCAGACTCCCCGCAGAGCTGTGAGCCTGATGTGGGACTCGATCCCAGGATTCCAGGATCATGACCTGAGCCAAAGGTAGTCACTTAACCAACTGAGCCACCCAGGTGCCCCATGATTATGATATTTTAATAAAAAAACAGATGTGTAAATTTAGAGTTGTCAAGGCTTTATATTTTCCCATTAATTTTCTTAAGGTAGAGGTTAGAGGAGAAAGTGTACCTGTGAGTTCTGGTAAAAAAAAAAAAGATGGAAAGTTTCAGAGGTGAAATGGGCAGGCCCTGAACTGGAAAACGCACAGCGTATATGGTACGAGAACGTTTGTCTGCGTCAAGCCCATTTTGGAGCCGTGACTGGGTATCAGTGTTAGGTTTGCCTCTGTCCTTACTCATTTTTGGTCCCAGGTACTTGGCTTCAGACTTCTCAAATCCTTGGTTTTGGCTTGCTGGAGCCAGGGCTTTATGCAGTGTATGATTAGCTACTGTGCAAGTGGATTGGTATTTTCCTTTGCCTCCTTGTTTAGAGGCCTGTTCACCCACCAGAGGTCTTTGGAGGATGCTCACGGGATCAAATGAGTTCGGGTGGGCTCAATTCAGTCTGGTTTTGTAAACCAGTACTCTGCCTCATGTACAGTTGTCACAGTGCTCCGACTGTCTTCATGTCTCATTCAGAGAAGAGGCTTACATTGATTAATGGGGCGTACGTGTGGTTATCGCACTTGGAAAGTGCTCTGTTTAAGGAGAGCTTTGTCAAGAGCGTCCTTTCAATGGAGTCACAAGAAAGCTTTTTAAAAAAACTGTCAACTTCAAGTACAATTTCCTTTTTCTTCTGCCTATTATGATTGAAACCCAATCCTTGTTATAACATAATTATCTCCACCGAAGCCAGCAGGGAGTCGCTGCCTTAATGTAAGGGGTGTGAAGTCCCCTAAATAAATAGAGGATTAATTACACTCACAGCATGTTGTGAAGGTGATGAGATTGATTGTGATCATTTGACTTGTCCCATTTCCTGCTCTGACTACTTTTCTGAATAAATAGAAGCTGGGAAAATAATAAATAGAGCTACAGAGCATATTGTCGGGACTGGGGTAGGGAACAGGCCTGCTGGAGGTATACTTCCAGATTTTAAGTGATACATGATATTTATTTTAGATAGTTTTATCAGTGATTATGTGCTTACTATTCTCAATTTAAACAGCGTTCTAGTTGGTTTGAATCCTAAAAAATAGGTATTAACAGAATGTTGAAAGAATTTGACAGACTGTATTTTAAATGGGTGGATATCAACAAATTTCTGATTCATTTTTAAATGTTTTTACTTAGTGTGGCCTTTTGAAAGGTTTAAAGTGAAGAAAAAGTTAGCCATTAAATGTTTGTATTGTCTTTTCCTTATAGAAGCTCTGTGCTTTCCTTAAACTTAATGATTGATTGGTACTGTCATAAAGCACAGAATGTTTTCTGTTTTCATTTTTTTTTTTTAAGATTTTATTTATTTGAGGGAAAGAGTGAGAAAGGGAAAGCATAAGTGGGGTGAGGGGCAGAGGGAGAAGCAGGCTCCCCACTGAACTTGATCCTCACAGTCCAGGATCATCACCTGAGCCGAATGCAGAGGCTTAACCCACTGAGCCACCCAGGCGCCCCTTCTGTTTTTATTTTATGTTTCTCTTACTTCCATTTCCTGGAGAGTTTTATAATGTAAAATTGTGATTTCGATTTATACATTCATTCTCCAAATCTTTTATTGCATTGACCTCCAAAGTAAAGTGCACTTACCATGGAGCACAGAGAACCATCTTTTTGTAGTGGAAGAAGACTATAGTAGGCATACCTGTTTATTTTAAAAGAAAGAAATTAAGGTCATTAATATTTAACGTATGGATTTCTGGCAAAAATCATGTTTGATAGGTACCACACATTTTTTAGTGATGGGATACTTGATCAGAAGTTTGGAGGAACAACCATCTTTATTTCCAAAGACAAGCACATACATTTCTTCTGAATGATGGGAGGGGAAGGGTTTCTTGCCTAGGCAATTGGGAGTTGGGGTTTAGGAACTCTGGTTGGTCTGTGCCAGCTGCTTGAACTAAGTTGAAGGCATAGGAACTCACGTGCTGGAGCTTGAGATGTTCGTGCCCGCTGGGAAGTGCCCACTCCATGCTTCAGTTGTCTCTTCTGTTTGCCTAGTGAAGAAAAGGAAGCCTAACTTCTCAATGCAGAGCCTTTGTCAGGATGGCAGCACATACTTCCCCAAGCATCAACAACTGGGCCTTATGTAGTCTTTGCTTTGGGGATGCTCGTGTTAATTTAAAACAGTGAAGAACAAAAACCCAACTATTGTTTTAAGGGAGAAAAAAATGAAATCTGAAACAGACGATCATGTGCCTAGGAGTAAGGTATGATAGACATTGATTCTCAAGATAGATGATTCCATAAGGAATGATTTTGTGCTTTGGTTGTTAATTACTGACACAAGGACAGAGGACTAGAAAAATCTGGATTATGAATGTTCTAACGGGCAAAAGTCATGTTCAACTTGGTATCTCAGTGCCTTAGCCAAATGCATGCTGCTCATTAATGACATTCAGTAAATGGTCATTGAACTGAAAATTTCCTTTCTATGTTCACACCAAGAAACATAGGGATAGAAAGGGAAAGAGGGCTGCGGCAGGAAGGAAGGGGATGGAAGGAAGAGAAAGAAATTAGGCTCATAATTCAGTTAAAAGCTTCAATGAAAAGAAGCAGCTTTACCTTCTCTTTACACAATACTAAACCTGTCTCTTCTAGGACCTGCAGTGTGTGTGTTCTATTCTTCATATCCTAGCATAAAACAAGAATATATGCTCTTACTTACAGAGATGTTACACATGGGGATAAATGACAAAAGAAACCTATAACTTCATGTTTGTTTACTTTAGGTTCGAAGTCAAAATGAGTTGGAGGTTATAAGAGAGAGTGTGTGGGTGTTTGGATGGGCAGGTGGATGGATGTTTAGATCTGCATGCCACCTGTTTGTTGGTGTGCAGTATCGGCTCAGCTTGTGTTGTCGGGAAAGTCATACATCGTCCTGGAGGAGTCAGGCTTGAGGATCTACTATCCCAGGATCCGTACCCACCTGTTGTCCCCAAGTCTGGAGATAGAGCTGGTTGAGCAGGAAGAAGGTATTTCAACCGTCAGTTCCAAGATGTTCCCCAGACTGTCATCCCCAAATTACACACATGACCAGGACACATAGTGAGTGATCTGTGACATAACTAAAGGAAACAGGTACAGCCATTCGATTTATTCCTTTTTTTCATGGGGAGATACACCTGTGAAAACTGAATTTTGTAGCTCAAACCACATCTATCTGAAGTATTTATAAGTCTTCAATAATTATCGATACCTTATAATTATCAGTATAGTTATTTATAATTATAAATGTTTCTTTTCTCTGGGCTCATTTGTTTTAAATGAGGTTAGAGTTCAGTTGAACCCCACATTTATTGAACACCTACTATGGACGGCATTGTACTCTGTGCTGAAGGTAAGATCAAGGTCAGGATTTCTTCATCAAGGGGCCCACTGTCTAGGAGGGTTAATGATGTTCTACTATCATGAAAAATAATAACTGGAAAGCTAGATGGAAAAAAGCAGTATATATAAAGCTGTATGAGCTGAAGTGGTGCAGTCACACTAAAACATACGTTCACAGAGCAAAAATCCTAGAAGGAAGCTCATTCATGTTGGTAAAAAATTCTCTTTTGTTTGTGGATTCATGGGCACCTTTCCCATTTTATTAGTAAACATGTATCTTTTTTTCTTCCAGATACACATTTTAAGAAATTGCAGAGGTGATACAAATACTTGTTATATAATTTTTTTCATCAAGCATAACAATATTATAGAACTAAATTAAGTGGGGGTACCTGGGTGGCTCAGTTGTTTGAGTATTGACTCGTGATTTCAGCTCAGGTCATGAACTCATGGGTTGTGGAATTGAGCCCTACATTGGGCTCCCTATTCAGCAGAGAGTCTGTGTAGCATTCTCTATCTTCCTCTCTACCTCCCACCACTTGCACTCATGCGTGTGCGTGTTCTCTCTCTGTCTCTCGAATAAATCTAAAAAAAAAGGAAAGAACTAAATAAAATAAAAGGTGTGGTGGTCTGCACAGGTGTGCAGACAGCTAAATAAAAGATAATAGCTAAATAAAGCTAAATAAAGGAATGAAAAAAGAAAGTCCTCATACCCTGAGTAACATGAAATAAACAGAATAATTAGATAATTCATCAGTGCTGATATGAGATCTCTCAAATATGAACTTTGCATTTAACTCAAGTGGTAATTTGACATTATTTTCAAATGTGGAGTTTCTCTCAATGTTTCTGTGTACCATTTTATTTATTATTTATATGAAATTACACAGAGAAAAAAGACCACCATTAGAAGTCTACTGTGCATGTGTCCGGTCTTATAAGAACATATCAAGCAATAAAATATACATCTGTTATAACATATTGCCCTTTGTTTAGTTATATTTTTGTAAGTCTTGTGGTGGACATGGTATATCACAGATCTAAAATTCTGTGTACTTTAAAAGACAAGAGTGCAGTGTGAAAAGTGATGTCTGCTCTGACCATCTTTTTCTCTCCAGACTCATTCTTTTCCTATAACCCCAGGCCACATACATACCCAGAGTTGTTCTTTGGCGATGTCATTTTTTGATACCCTACTAGAACCCAGAGATACTCTTTGGAGCAAAGAATAAAACACCTTTGCATGTGTAGTATGAAGTTCCCTTCCTTGTGCCATTCCAAATAAGCTCACCAGCCAATTTAGATTTTATTTCTATCCTTAAGAGTATCCTAATGCTTCAGGAAAACAAGGGTTTAGTTCTTACTGGGAGAAATAGCCTTCATTTTCTACTTGATGTTTAAAATTACAGTTGTCAGCATATGTCCTATATTCTTGTTTTAATGGACACAGCAGTTAAAAGGATTTCACTTATGAGCTGTGTAAGCTAAAGCCATCTGAATAGAATGATTGGCAAAGGCTCTCCACTCTATTAAATAGTGGATTAATTATAAAAACCAAGCTTTAAAAACTGAAGAAGTTGCAAAGCTTGTGTTCTGAACACAGCAGCATTACACATACTTATGTTTCAGAAGCTTTGTTATAATCCATGATTTCAGGTGGAATTCCAAATCTAAAATGTTCAGAAGATAAATACTGAGTTTATCTTACCTTTTTATCAGAAAGATCCAGTCTTGCTCCAGGTTTGTAAGAGAACATTTTGTTCTTGTTTTTAAACGAAAGCTACATGGATCTTCTCATCATCTGTGTAGGGCAGTGTAACATTGTTCCACGGATCATATTTTTTCAAGGATCCTCTATCAGTCTAAGATGGGCTCTCCCCTTGAGACTTGGGAGTGAGAGGTGAGGCCACAAATCTACTTTGTTTCACATCTTTTGGGATCCTATTACCCTGCAGTGCTAGCTAGGGGGAGTTGCGACTGCTTTAGGCCTGAGTAACTATTCTTTGATCCATTCATTCATTCAACACATTGATATGAGGTCCCACTATGTGCAGCATTCTCTGCCAAGGTTCTGAGTCTAGGATGGTAAGCAAAAACCAGACATGGCCCCTGCCCTCAAGGAACTTTCTAAGGGAAGAGAATTGTTAATCAAATAATCACCTGCACAAAAAGTGAAATCAAAACCTTGGAAAGTGCTGCAAAAGAAAAGATGGTGGCTGAAACAAAGAAAGGGTGTGTGTGTGGGAAGTGGGGTAGAAGAGGTCACAGCCCAGACTCTACCGTCCCTCTTAGGTAGTGTTCGAAAGTGTAATTTTTATCTTTGGAGCAGTGGGCAGCCAGGGAGGGAGGTGGGGCATATGGTGGGGGAAGATGCCCGGGGTAGAAGTATGAATGGCTTGGGGCCCGAGTGTAGGCTGACCAGGAAAGTAGCATAAAGAACTAGCCCGAGTCTGGGGAGAGAGGGAGAGGACAATGGGGAGCATGATGACTGGGTTTATGGCCTGCACAGCTGCATGGATGAAGAGCCCTAATTAGCGTAAAGTAATTCTCGGGCTGTTGGCTTTTCTTAGAGAGATTCTTCTGTGTATAGAACTTAGCCTCTTTATGGGTGACCTGTACTTTAGATCCTAAAATTCAGGGTAAAGGTTGGTTTTTTTTTTTTTTCTTTGTCTCTGTTACTGTTTATTATTTAAAGGAACTGTTGGGCTCAGGTATCTGTCAAAGGTTAACTTTTGTGTGCCTTTTTGTGTGTTTGTAGAGTTTAATTATTTTCTTAAAATATTTTCTGATGATTTATAAAGTGATACAAGAATACATAAAATATATATGTACACTCTAAAGAAGAATAAGAAACTGAACATGCATGTACCCACCACCAACCTGAAGAAATAGATTACTAGGGGCACCTGGCTGCGTCAGTCAAAGGAGCATGCAACTCTTGATCTTGAGGTTGTGAGTTCAAGTCCCATGTTGGATGTAGAGATTACTGAAAAAAAAAA
>CM052799.1:34742310-34784633 GCA_028533885.1 Nasua narica | reverse complement strand
GGAGCCCCATGCAGGACTCAGTCCCAGGATTCTGGGATCATGACCTGAGCCGAAGGCCGAAGCCCAACAGACTGAGCCACCCAGGTGCCTCTCCAGTCTTTATATTCTTTCTTTTTCTTTATTCTTCATCTTACAGTAGTGGCCACGCCCTCCAGCACAATGCTGAATAGGTAATGGTGGTAATGTACTTCCTTATCTTGTTCTTTGTCTTTAAGAAAATGCTTCTGATGTTTGAAGGCTTTTGTAAATAGCTTTTATCAAGTTAAGCAAAGTTTCCATTATTCTTAGTTTCCAAAGAGTTTTTGATCCTGAATGTTCATTGAATTTCATTGCATATTTTCCCTCCTCTTTTGAGATGCATCTTAAGGTTTTTCTTCTTTAATTTGTTAATGTAATGGATGGCATTTATAAAATTTCTAACTTATGTTAGGCCTTGCATTCCTGGGATAAACCCATCTTGATTGTGATGTATTATTTAAATATTCTGGATTTGATTTGCTGACTGTGTTTGTGTATTGTGCACACCAAGAAACATGGGGATAGAAAGAGAAAGAGGGCTGCGGCAGGAAGGAAGGGGATGGAAGGAAGAGAAAGAAATTAGGCTCATAATTTTCCATTCTTCACTCTGCTTTTTTGTTCTCTGAGATAATTTCTGTACAAATTCACCAAAAAAGCCATCTTGACTTTTTTATTTTTGAGAAGATTTCTAACTATTCAATCATTTTCCCTCTTCTTTATTAATCTTGCAAGAGAGTTTATTTGATTAATTTATCACAGAACCAATATTTGCTCTTTTGATCTTCCAGTTTTGTTTGTCTTCTTTTGCATTACTTTTTGCTATTATCTGTATCATGTTATTCCTCCTATTTGGGGGCATTTATTAAGCTTTTTTTCCCCTCTGACTTCTTATCTGGATGCTTAATTCCTTAACTTTGAACCTTCATTTAAGCCTATACATTTTCCTACAAGTGTCTGCTTTGTGTGTGTCTCACAAGTTTTGAAATAAACTGAATTTTCATTATTATTCCATTGCAGTTATTTTCTGGTTTTACTCATGAATTGTGAAGAAGTGTGTTTCTCCTTTCCACGTGTATGGATTTTTTATAGTGATATTTTTGTTACTGATTTCTTTTTCTTTTTTTTAGATTTTTTTTTTTTTTTTTTGAGATAGAGACAGTGAGAGAGAGCATGAGAGGGGAGAAGGTCAGAGGGAGAAGCAGACTCCTCGCAGAGCCGGGAGCCCGATGTGGGACTCGATCCCAGAACTCCGGGATCATGACCTGAGCCGAAGGCCGTCGCTTAACCAACTGAGCCACCCAGGCGCCCCTTTTGTTACTGATTTCTAACGTCCTTCTATTTCTGTCAGAATTTTACCATTCTTTTGAAATTTGTTGAGACTAATTTTATGTCTTCTATGCAATCATTTTCATAAATTTTAAAGCTTGAAAATAATGTGAATCCTTCACATCGTTAGTGGCTATGTTCTGTGTCCATTGGAGGAGACTTGTCAATTGAGTTTAAAATTTAAACTTTTTATATCCTTGTTGATTTGTTTTGTCTGTTTCATGTATCAGTTTTTGCACTGAAGAAGTTCTCTCAAAGTCTCCTACTAAGTTGGTGATCATGTCATTTTCTTCCTGTAGACTGATAGTCAGTTTTTACTTTATATTTTGAGGCATATTATTCATTGTTATTAGTTTATAATTGTTATAATCTTCCTGGCGAGTTGAAATGTTTATTATGTAGTGGTTTTCTTTATCATTAATAATGTTTTTTTGCCTTAATTTATTTTGTCTAATATTAATACGGAGATCGCAGCTTTCTTTTGGTTAGTATTAGCCTGGCCTATCTCCTTTCTGTCCTTGGAGGAGTTAATTTTTCTAGACATGCTTCAATAAACTTTTGGTGACTAGTTTCAAATTCAGAGATAACCATGAAATCTTGTATTTTTTGTATGTGACAATACACTCTCAGCATCTGATGTAAAGCTGTGATGGATCAGAAATTTGGGAACCAGTTGTGACTTCAAATGTTTTGGAGGTTTTGGTCTTACTGTTAGGCACATTGACATTTCTGGGTTCCCTGATTCAAGTGTGTCTGTCTTTGACTCCCCACTCCACACTGAATCAGTTACGAAGTCCTTTCAATTCTTCTATACGTTGGCTTTCATTTAAATTCCTCTTTTTGGGGGTGCCTGGGTGGCTCACTGGGTTAAAGCCTCTGCCTTTGGCTCAGGTTATGATCTCGGGGTCCTGGGATCGAGCCCCACATCGGGCTCTCTGCTCAGCAGGGAACCTGCTTGATCCTCTCTCTTGCCTCTCTGCCTACTTGTGATCTCTCGCTGTCAAATAAATGAAATCTTAAAAAAATAATAACAATAAATAAATTCCTTTTTTTGGTCTTTCTTCCTTTCCTTTAATTCAGGCCTGTATTTTCTCATTGTTGCCAGAGTGTTCTATGTTCTCCTTGCCACCAGAATCCCATTCCTCCTCTTGTTTTTTCCTGCAGTAATGCCAGTCTGATTATTCTGAAATGCTATTTTGATCGTGGCTGTCCTCAGAAGTTCTCAGTGGTCTCCCCTTGCCAGCAGGAGAAAATCCTGAGTGCCTGAGCCAGGATTAGAGCCCCAGCTTTATATCTTCTTCCTCATCTTTTATGCTTCATCCCGTACTCCTGCTGACTGGGTTCCCCGTCTCTCTCCTGCCAAACATAAAAACTCACCATTTCCCAAGTTTGCCATAAACGTTAGCTTTTCCTTGCCTCTGTGTTTTCCTCTATCAGAAATACTACATTTTGCCTGAACCTTTTCCTCTTGACCCCAACAAAGTTATCTCTCCACTGGAAGGCTTTTCATGGTGATGATCATCTCTAATTCTGTCACTTATAGAATTGAAATTCCTGGCACAGTCTTCTCATTTGCAGGGCTTTATTTGTGGATCAATTCCCCCTGCACTGTTGCCGCTGTGTGATTGCTTAGCCTCGTCACAAAGAGCTCCAAGTTCTAGAAACCCACTAATGAGTGAGGGAGCCTGTTCAATTTGAAGCACCTTAGATGGGTTAAATGTCCTTCTTTAAGTTGGACTGACATCTACTTCCGTAACGTTAGTTTTAATTCTGAACCCATGTAGAGTAAGTCCCATTCTCTCTTCAAACGTGTCTTCAGCTATCTAGAGCATCAGTGCTGTATCCCTTCTAAGGCTTCCACATCATCCTTTTTTGTCTTGAAGTTACTTTTATGGGTCCAAACTTTTCAAACCTTCGGCCTTCCTGGTCTCTTTTTAGGCAAACTCTACTTTTCAGTACTGCCCTCATCCCCCTTTTTTGGTCAGTGTCCTTTTTAAGTATCTTTCAGGCTACACAAAATACTCCATGTTTGGCCAGAAAGTAGAGAGGAGCCTTTGAGCTGTTGTTTTTGGGGTTTTTTTGTGAACATTACTGTGTTCATGTAGTCTGGGAGCTCATCTACTCATCGCTGGAAAGCTCAACACACTATTCTTAGTTTGCCATTAGCCAAAACCGTTAACATTTTAGCTGCAGACATTGTTGCTTAACTGTATTTCTGCTTCTGTGTTAGTGGTTGAAGAACTTTGCATTTGTCCTTGTTTATGTATACCTCTTTGGATTCGGTTTATTCCGTCCACCTGTTAAGTCTTTTTGGAACTGAATCTGCCACATGCTGTAACACTGTAAACTTGACTCTTGAAATCCCTTCAGTAATCCTTTTTGGAGCGCTTACTGTGTGCCATGCACAAGGCAAGGCCCTGGGGGATTGAAAAGGCATTAGATAAGGCTTCTGCCCTAAAGGAATTAGAACAAACATTCTCTGCTTTCACCTATGACAGTGAATGAAATGCTCAGTGAGGACATCTGTCATCACAACTTTGTGCTCTTCCACCAGATACTTTCCTTCAGCTTGAAATTGATCTCCCCTCTTAAGGTCAGTTGTGAATCCGTCAGCTTTATAATCTTATCCACCCCGTGTCTGTGTTCTGCCCATACAGAAGCCACGGGAGATTGTGATATACCATCCTGAAACCCAGGCGCCTTCTCTGTACGTGGCTCCCAGGCTCAGGCCAGTCAGGGCAATGGCGTCGGTTCTCCTGCACCCATGCTGGCTCCTGAGCCTACCATTTTACCTCTTAACTGCTTCGGTTTATGGATTTGGATTCATGACTTTGATTTTTCACCTTTTGGAAGTTAAGCATATACTTGCATCTTTTCTGTCTTCTCTGTGGATGTTAAAGGCTAGAAACATTGATTCTGTCACTGCGGTATTTTTTCTGTGATCAGCAAACTCTCTTTTTTCTTCTTAAAAATCAGTGTCCCAGGATTTGCCTTCCATAATAACAGCTGTCAATTTATAGTTCTTCCCGGGCACTTTTCTCTTCTCTTCATTCTCAGTTTACTGAACAGACTGACAGCCCTTGGTCAGACAGACAGAGAAACAGACTCTTTGAAACTTCTCAGATACAGTCTGGCCCAAGCCAGGCCCTGATCATCTGAAGCCACACTCTACAAAGGCAAATCCTGCTTTTAATTTGGGAAGGTTGAGGTCACAAAGATGTCCCTGGCCATTAGAAGTGTAGAGAGACCATCGAGTACCATGGTTAAGAGTATGGGAGCCAGCTGGCTGACTTCACCTCTCTCCCTGTATGGCCCTGGACAACTCATTTAAACTCTGTCTGCTTCAGCTCTTCGTAGAGTGGGGTGAGTCAGATGAGGAGACTCGTGCAGCGTGATCAGAGCGTGTTAACACAGAGTAAGTAGTCAGGGAATGGTTCGTAAGCAAAGTGCCGGGGATGCAGTGCTTGCTGATCACACGGGCTGGCTTAGGCAATCAGTCTGTAGTAACAGTAGCCAACTGCATGACACGCATTGTGCCGAGTGCTTTGCAGACATCATCTCTCTTCATATCACGGTGCCATGTGAATTTGAGCTATGTCCCCATTTTATGATAACCCCAGGTTGCATAGATGGAAACTGAGGCTCAGAGAGATGAGATAACCCAGGCCCGTTTGTCTTCAGAGCCTGGGCTCGTAGCCACCTTGCCGTGGTCAGTCAGGTCCCTGTCCTCTTCCAGAGCGGGTGACACCACCCTACCCCCCATAACGCTGCACATGCTGTGGAGAAAGTTCCACCCATAGCGTTGCCAGCAGTACGCTCATAAGAAATGTGAGGATTTGGGGCGGGGGACTTGGTGTGGTCTCTGAGGCTCAGGGCGTGGAGCATTACGCTGGGGACTAAGGACAGACGCATGGAGTCTGGCAGGGAAACAGAAAGAAAGGAGGGGGTGATCTAGGCAGGGACCCAACTGGAGGCAGATCCCCACAGTCAACAGTGGTGTGCTGGGTGTGAGAGCAGAGAGAAACTGGTCACGCTGGGGCGGCAGATACGGGTGGGGTGTACAGAATATGTTAGAGAATAAGTCTGCAGAATGGGAACGTCCACGCCAGTAACCCTTGGGTGACATGTGGCTCTCAGTGAGTTTTTAAAAACTTTGAATTGGTTTTCAGCACTTAAAAATTGGAAGATTTGATGTAAAAGTCTGGATTTACAGCTGCTTTCTCTGGAAATACCGGAAGTTCTGGCAGTTGCCGGGCCCACATCCCCACATGGGAACAATTGGCCGGAGCTGAGGCCAGCTGCCTCCATTATGTGGGACAAGTGCTCTCTGCTGTGGCACAGACCCCCGCCCTCCCCCCTAGATGCCCATCTGCATGGCCATGGGGGCTGCAGCACTGGGGACCTCCGTGGAACAGACAAGGGGTCTGATGCTGGACCAGAAGGTCGTTGCGCTTGCCTCCTGCCAGACTGCGAGCTCCATGCGAGCAGGAGCCACGGTTATGTTCATGCCCCGCTTCGGTGCCAGGACTCGCCAGATGCCCTGCTGAAGCCGGCGCTCGGGAACTGCAGTGTCTGGGTGGCAGCAGTGTCCACATTAGCGTGGGGTCCATTCTGGAAGCTGCCTCAGGCCTCTAGAATGCCAAGGGGGGAAACACACTGTGTGTTTCAAGGGGGAAACACACTCTCTCCCTTGTGGACAGCCACTGGGCTGTTTTCTTCCGCTGACACCCACGGAGCAGTAGGAGCGCATAAGGAAGGCATGGGGCACGTGCTCGGTCTCCTCACTCAGCGGGACGACGGCGTGACGGAGATCACAGCCTGAGCTCAGGGCTCTGTGTGGTTTTGCAAAAACCGGTAAAACCGAATTGCTTTTAACCAGGGATGTGATCTTCCGTTCATGGTACCCCTCACCGCGGTTTAGCCTGTGTTCTTGTTTTGTTTATTTATTCACTTGCCTTTCTTCTGTACTTGGCTTCCCTTGGGGCTCTGCGTGAGTGCACCTTGCCACCGGGAGCACCAGGAAAGAAGAAAGTCGGACTGCCTCTCCCCTCGGGCTGTAGCTCCGGAAAATCAAAGCCAAGCCGAGGCAGCTCTTCGCTGCCTGCAGCAGGGTCAGCGGTTTGTGTAATGTTTTCCCCATCAGCTTAGCTCTGCTGATTTCTGGCGTTTTTGAGCAGGGGGATGAAGAGCGGCCTTTTCAGCAGGTGGGACCTGCAGCTGGGATCAAAGCTCAGCGTCCAGGCTCCCGCCGACAGCAGTCCCTGCTTTTCTGTAAACCGCTCATGGTGGGGCGGGATTTGTCTCTGGAGTGGGGTCGCTCCAAGAAAAACCGGCACAGATGCCCTGAGAAGGAGTGGAAGGAGAGAAGCATTTTTGTCTTGCCCCGTGCGGGGAGCATTTGGTAACATCATTCGAATCAAACTGTAATTAGGCTTTTGCAACCAATTCGTGTAGGAACATGCAACGCTGTTCAGCCAACAGGTTTGGTTCTAACAACCGTCTAACTGGCGGTTTGAGTTGTACTGCGTATCCCTATATTTAGTCAAATAATATCTTTGAGCCATTTTTTCATTCTTATTTTTAGTAATCAGTAATTTTTCTAGGTAATAGTTTGGGTCTGATTGGGACTTTTTGAAAACTCTTCAGTTCTAATTATAGAAGACCTTTTGCTTATATGTCTCGATGATCAAGTGAACACAGGATTTTAAAGAGCTGGCCAACAAACTAGTTGAGCCCTAATTTTTGAGAATCATGGCTACCATCTTAAAATGTGGAACAAATTACAGTTCCCATCCTGATAAAACTACCCCAGGAGATTTAATTTGCGTAACTGTTTTGACAAGAATTGGATCCCACAGCATAGGAAAGATTCTCCAGCGGTTTTACTGGCAAGTATCCTCTTCTAGCATCTTGTTTCATGTCATAAATAAGCTCCAATTACCCAGATGGTATCACTGCTTCAGTGTGAGCCAGGACTTGGTGGGTCTGCACGGCAGAGGCTCTGGCCTTCTCTGGGGTTAACCCTCTGTCCCGAGGCACATGTTTGCTTTTGAGCGCTGCTGGGAATAGGGACAGTTGTCCGGACCTGTTTAGCTCGTGTGGCTGAGGAGAGGAGCAGACGGACTCCTGCATCCGAAAGCCATTTGAAAACCCTCCAGCCTGGGGCCAGTATGGAATGGTAGTACTCAAGGCTGTGGTCAGCCCTGTGGCCTGAGCTATGTCTGGGCCTCATTTTTGTCCAAGGAAATTAGGGCTTTAGATAAGATCTGTGTGGTCCAATTTTGTGCTCATAGTCACCCGAGGCTATTTTAATTAATTAAAATTAAATAAAATTGAAGATCCAGTTTCTCAGTTACACTGGCAACATTTCAAGTGCTCAGTAGCCATGCGTGGCTAGTGGCCCCCGTGTTGGACAGCGCACATGGAGAGCTCTTCCGTCATTATGTAGAGCTGGCCTGGCCAGCCCTGGACTCCATCTCTCAGGTGTCTTCTGATCTGAGATCGTGGACATTTCAACAAAGTGGCTTGCTTGGTCCTTACGGGAAAATGAACTGTGCCTTCAATGTCATCCCTGCTACCTGGATGTAGCAGGGGCTGAAATGTTGGAATCTGTGCTCCTCATTGCCCTGGTGGCCAAACAGGAGGCCTTCCTGTGGCATCTTTCATGTTTTCTTAGATGAGAGAAGTTAGCTATGGAATGATAGATTTCTGAGCCGTCATATAGTCACATCTAGCTTAAATTTGTAATATGAAGTGTTACAAATTTTGGCCAAGCCAAAATTTTTCTTCTTTTTTGCTACACCTCTGGGTCTTTTTAGAAACAGGGTGAAGGTGACCTGATGTTATTTCCCCTGAGCATGGGACAGTGTAGATGGGGTTTCAGGCTCCGGTGGATAAAGGTAGGAGAAGGAGTAGCTGAGGCACGCATACATGATGTGGAGATTAGAAATAGCCACGTGGCAATTGCTATCCAGGGGGCTCTCAGGACCAGGGGCGGCGGGGCGGGGGGTAGGTGTGAGTGTTGTAGTGAGCTTAATAGCTCAATAGACTAGAGATTCAAGCCCAGAAGAAATAAAATAGGTAAAAAGCAAGAATAAAGCTAGGTCCCATGGTTCAGGCTGTTCCAATATATTTGATCCCTTTTGTCACTTTTCAGTGAGGCCTTCCTGAAGCGCTCATAAAAATTGAACATCCCCTGCCCCTTAGCACTAAAAATGGGCCACCTTTTTAGCTGTTTTTTTTTCATGGCACTTACACTCTCTGGCACATTCTGTATTTTACTTACTTTGTCTTTTCCTACGAAAGAGTGTAAGTTCCATGAGCTCAGGGGTTCTTGTCTGTTTTGTTCAGTGCTTGGGCACATTGATACTTTCCATGAATACTGAATGAATGAATGAGAAAAGCAGATTGGGAAAGAAATTTCTGAGAACGAGCCTTATGATCAAGAGAGGCCATGGTGATGACTCTTGAGCCAAAAGGACCATCAGAGAGGAGCTCCTTGCACTGTTTTACCTGGAACCAGCACTGGTGAATGAATGTGGTTTGGAGGTTATATTTGTGCTTTGGGTGACAGAGGCCTGGTTCATAGTCAGACTTGCCCTTTCCAGAATGTGTGAAATGATAGCAAATCCTTAGCCCTCTGGAGCTGACTCGGGAATAAGACAATCTCACACTACTCCCTTTTAGGTGTTTGATCAGATTGAGTCAGCAATTTTTTACACAAAAATGCATAAGGTGGTGATAATACTCATCACTTTGACACAGTCACAACCCTCTGGAATAGTACTCATCAGACTTTTGTGTATCCACATCCCCTGTGGCGTTTGTTAAAATGCAGATTCTCATGAAGAGGTCCGTGGTGGGGCCTGAGACCCTGCCGTTGTAGCAAGTGCTGAATACTGCTGCTCTGCTGGTCCAGGGATTACCCTTGAGTAGCGAGGTTTCATTAAGGAGAGAAATTAAGTATTAGTCATTGTTATCAGTGGCCTGTATTAAAAATAGTTCTAAATTCCCCTTGAATAGGTTAGGGGCTGTCATTTCAGGATGTTCTGATAGATGCTTTTCACTTTCATTCAAGTAGTTGTTGAGGTAGCATAAACACGCATCAAGAAAACCAGCCTTTCCCAGTTTTGATTTTTCTGTAGTTGAACACTTGTCAGCACTCTTGTCAGAAATGGCTTTCAGTTCCAAGGCTTCTGAAGGCAGTTGTTGAATACCCTAAGTCTTAGCAGACTTTTACATTGATTCCTTACATGTGAGAGGTGATTTCACCCAGTAGGGGTGTGTGTGTATGCGCTAAGCCACAGATCAAGCTGGTCCCAGAGGAGCCTGGATGGGAATTAGGAGAAGTCTGTTTTTATGGTACAGAGAAGCTCACAGCCCATGCCTCTCTCTGACTATGAGGCTCACTATGCCTTTAAAAGAATTACTGTCCTGGAAGATTTCACTTTTTAAGATTTATTTGTTTATTTTAGGAAGAAAGGTGCAGGGAGGGGCGGAGAGGGAAGGAGAGAAATCCTCAAGTAGACTCCCTGCTGAATGTGGAGCCCAATTTGGGGCTTGGCCCCAGGAACCTGAGTACATGACCTGAGCCAAAATCAATAGTCAGATGCTTAACTGACTGAGCCACCCAGGTGCCCCTGTCCTGGAAGATTTAATGAGGGAAAAAAAGAGCATCCAAACCCATGGACATTTCAGAATTTGAGTCTGAGAGTCGGGCTCCCTCGTAAATTGATGATCTTATGTGCATCTCTCTTTTCCTGCCACATTCCAAGATAGAGTTCAGTCGACCTTTGAACAACATGGGGGGTAGGGCTGCGGAATCTTTCCCCCTACCCCTTGCCTCCATCTCCATGTCGTCAAAAATCTACATATAACTTTTGAACCTACCAAAACTTAACTACTAATAGCCTACTGTTGACCAGAAGCCTTACTCCTGACATGAGCAGTCAATTAAACATATTTTGTATGTATATGTATTATACACTGTATTCTTACAATAAAGCAAGCTGGAGAAAAGGAAATATTACTAAGAAAATGATAAGGGAAAATACCCTTACAGCTCTCTATTGTATTTATTGAGAAAAATCTGCATGTCGGTGGGCCTGTGCAGTTCATAGCCGTGTCGTTCAAGGGTCGTTTGTGTTTATTCCTTGCAGAATGTTGTCCTTCTGTCCTGAGGTCCAAGAATATAGCCATGGACCCATCGGTGCTGCTGGTCTTGTACTATGATTCTCTGGTTCCCATGTCACCCAAACCATCCCATTTCCTCTCTTGGGTTGCTCTCATGGGCCTTAAGAATGTTTGTATGTAGGGCACCTGGGTGGCTCAGTTGGTTGAGCGACTGCCTTTGGCTCAGGTCATGGTCCTTGAGTTCTGGGATTGAGTCCCACGTCGGGCTCCCAGCTCTGTGGGAAGTCTGCTTCTTCCTCTAACCTTCTCTCCTCTCATGCTCTCTCTCACTTTCTCTGTCTTTCAAATAAAATAAATAAAATCTTAAAAAAAAAAAAAGAATGTTTGCATGTAGATTACCCTTTTTGTAGGAAACCTTCTCTACTCTCGCCCCCCTTCTCTTCACCATTCCATCCGGAAATGACTACCTTTCCTCTTGGTCTCATGGCTAGTACTGAATTATAGTCGATTCTCATCATTCGCAGTGGTTATGTTCTATAAAGTTGCCACAAACCCTGACTTCACAAACTCAACCTTTGCTCCTAGGAGGAATACAGAGTTAGGTTCCTGTGGGCCTCTGGTCACAACATTTTCATCAAACAACATGTACCTTTGTTCTATCTGTGCTTCTGTTTACAGGCACCTTCTATATTGTTGATTCATTAACAGTGACCCTCATGGCCAACAGCATGGTAACTCAAGCTGGAACAAAGCTTATCTAACACAAATTCTTTCTTTCATAAGACAAAATAGAGCCTTCCAGCACTGAAGTATATTAAAGACACCTGGGTGGCTCAGTTGGTTGAGCATCCGACTCTTGGTTTCGGCGATCTCCGGGTCATGAAATCGAGCCCTGCATCTCACTCCGCGATCAGCATGGAGTCTGCTTGGGATTCTCTCTCTCCCTCTCCTTCTGCACTCCCCCCCCCCCATGCTTGTGCTTGCGTGCTCTCTCTCTCTCTCTCTTTCAAATAAATCTTAAAAAATAAAAGAATACTAGAAAGTAATTTGACATATGTTCAGGGATCATTTTAAACAGTGAAATTAACATTAAAAAACCCAAAATGCAAACAATGTGGCACTCACTGGACTGTGAAAAGGATACTTTTTTCAGAGTTTGATAGCTGAAACAAGAAGTCTGGGAATGTGCTCTTTGGCAACTAAAATGTTGACCCCTCTGTGCATATCTGTGAATGAGCATAAAAGTGCTGAAGAGTATTGACTTTGAGATTACAAATAAGTTTTAGCGAGTAGGTGAATTCACAAATAGGGAATCAGTGGATAATGAGAATTTACTATACCTTATAGACAAACTAAGCATTGGTATAGGGAACAGCACAGTAGGGACAGAAAAGAAGAAATACATGTCTTTCTTTCCTCAAAGAATTTAATATTTGAAATTTCAAGAAAAGCATTGAAGTTGTCAATCTGGGTTTAGAATTAGGACTTTGGTGGACTTCTCGTCCCCATTTTAAAATACAGAATGGTTTTTGCTTAGAATTCTCTTGTGGGAAGAGACTCTGTGCCCAAGACTCTCAAAGCCTCTGAGCCGGACATTCCCAGGGCAGCCTCTGTTAATCATTCTCATAAACTCACTTCACCATGGTGTGATGGCTTGTTTCTTGCCTTCCACAGATGGAGATGGTCTGATCTTCAGATCAGGGGCTGCATTTTGTATTCACCATTATATGCACCAAACCTGGCATATAGCAGCTGCTCAATAAATATTTGTCAAAAGACTGACCTTGGATCCAGCTGTTGAGCTGAAAAACTGCAGCCCAGTCGCCTTGCTTCTAGTTCTGGTTCTCACCCCTTGTGCACAATTCTGAAACCCAGAAAATTCTGAAAGTACATGTATTTTCGGGACAATTAGCGGCAAAACCTGACTGACCTGAACCCACCTGCTGTGAGACTATTTATAATCTTTATTTAGGCCACTTGAAGAGCCAAACTGTACATTTTTTTAAAAAGATTTTATTTATTTATTTGACATAGAGAGAGAGAGAGATCACATGCTGGCAGAGAAGCAGGCAGAGAGGGAGAGGGGGAAGCAGCCTCCCTGCTGAGCAGAGAGCCCGATGCGGGGCTCGATCCCAGGACCCTGAGATCATGACCTGAGCCGAAGGCAGAGGCTTTAACCCACTGAGCCACCCAGGCGCCCCAAACCATACATTTTGTGGCAGAAAAATATTAGTGTATATGATTATAGGTTGTTACTTGGGGTATTAGGTCATATAGGGCAAGGTTGCAGAGATCCAGAATTACTTTTCTGAAATGGAAAACAAACAAATAGAAACTTTAAAACTCATATAAGTCCAAGGGTTTCAGATAAAGCATTGACCTGTGGTAGAATTTAGGGATTTTCTGTAGAAGTTTTATTTGAGGTAATTGATCATTTATTTAGAAGCAAATCAGCCAGAGGCGGAAGTGGTTAGTCTGGCTGATGAGAGGAGAATGAAGTGCTGCAGTCTGATGGCGTAACTCCTGAGGGGACAGCACTCAGTGTAAAGTAAAGCCCCAGGGTTAGTTTGAAGAGTGCTCAGTAGTTCTTTTTGTCAATAGGAAGCTTACAGAATGAAAACGGAGGAGTTGATTCCTCTTAAGTCTTCATTGTCAATACAAGAAATATTTACTTGGATGGTTAATCTACGCGTGCATGTAATCTACACATGGGCGGAGTTTATTAGAAAAAGAAATCCCTTGACTTTGAGAAATGATTTGAAAAACATACTCTCCTGGCAAAAAAAAAAAATGTCAGCACTGAGGCAGAAGACCCACAAGCAGCGGAGATCAGCCAAAACACCTGTTCAGTTTCCTGATCACAATAATAATAATAAATGAAGCATCTGAAGACTTGGTCTTGTTGTTTCCCCACCCCAAGTGAGAAGTTTTGTCTTGTTGCTGTGTAAATGTTCACTGGGACTGCATATACAGAATGAAGTCTTCTGAACCTTTTATGCTCATTTAAAAAAAAACTATTTTAAGTAAGTAAGCTTTATTCTGTACTATACAAATTAAATAAAATCACTCACTTTGAGTAAAATATTCATCCAACTGGTATAAAGACTTTTGGGGGTTCACCTTCAGGTTTCTGATAGGTATGAAGTAGTTTTAGGGGCTTGGAAGCAGGACTAGAAGGAAAATTAGTAGAAATTATTACTTTATATTTCAGAAAGTACCAGGATTGGTCTGTAGATCAAATGTCCCAGGAGGTGGGATGGGGGAAATGCCTTTAAAAATGTTACTTGAGGGGGCACCTGGGTGGCTCAGTGGGTTGAAGCCTCTGCCTTCGGCTCAGGTCATGATCTCAGGGTCCTGGGATCGAGCCCCGCATTGGGCTCTCTGCTCGGCGGGGAGCCTGCTTCCCCCCCTCTCTCTGCCTGCCTCTCTGCCTACTTGTGATCTCTCTCTCTCTCTCTCTCTCTCTGTAAAATAAGTAAATAAAATCTTTAAGAAAAAAAATGTTACTTGAGGGGCACCTGGGTGGCTTATCGGGTTAAGCCTCTGCTTTCGGCTCAGGTCATGTTCTCAGGATCGTGGAATCGACCCCCA
Source organism: Nasua narica (assembly GCA_028533885.1). Classification (NCBI taxonomy): domain Eukaryota; kingdom Metazoa; phylum Chordata; class Mammalia; order Carnivora; family Procyonidae; genus Nasua; species Nasua narica. The sequence continues at coordinate 34,770,566 of CM052799.1, read as the reverse complement.
CATCGGGCTCTCTGCTCAGCGGGGAGCCTGCTTCCCTCTCTCCCTCTGCCTGCCTCTCTGCCTACTTGTGATCTCTCTCTCTCTCTGTGTCAAATAAATAAAATCTTTAAGAAAAAAAATGTTACTTGAAATGCCCCACAGACTGGCTTTCACCACTACCTTGAGAATAACCTCCATAGCAGTGAACTATGTACTTCTGCAAAGAACAACTTTCTGTGTGTAGTTCACACATTGGAAGAGATGACTAATGGATCTTTCTCCAGGTGTACTTTGAGATTCTCTTTGTATTTGGTAGAACGTGCCATGCCTTTTAAAAAGACATGTGCAATGAGGAATGTTGCATCAGAGGTCCTTGCCCAGAGGAAATGGGGTCCGGCTCCATGATCCTGTCCCTCCATTAGGACACAATCCTCCTCGAAGAAGCTTCGTCTGCTTTTCCAGAGCACGTGTCAAAAGCCTGTGACTTCTTTTCCAGGACGAATGTTTGTTGTTGTTGTTGTTTTAAGCTAATTTTTGTCGAAGTACGTACAGATTCTAAGTAGATAAAGAGTGAACTTGGCTGTGGTACAATATCTGTGTAACTAGCACCCAAATCAAGAATCGTGCTTGAGAGGCCCTCAGATGCCCCTTGGCGCACTGTCATCTGATCCCTACCCCATAACCACCGTCCTAACTTCTTTCACCATCTATTGGTTTTGCCTGTTTTAGAATTGGGTAGAGTCAGGTAATACAGTGTATACTCTTCTGTGTGTGGTTTCATTCCTTCGTGAAGCGTTGTTTTGTTTTTTGTTATGTTTTTAAGATTTATTTAGTTTAGAGAGAGGGTGGAGGGAGAGAGTGGAGGGGAGGGTCAGATGAACAGGGAGAGGTCTTAAGCAGACTCTGCACTGAGTGTGGAGCCTGACTCGGGGCTGGATCACAGGATCCTTAGATCAGAACCCGAGCCGAAACCAAGAGTCAGACGTTTAAGACTATGCCACCAAGGCGCCCCTCTTTCAGCGTTATTTTTGTGAGTGTTCTAACTCAACGTTAACCTTAAAGATCTCTTTGGGGCAACTTTAAAAAAATTCCCCAGATCGGCCTGAGGATATGAAGTCTGAGAAACCACAAAGCTAGTCACGGAGTCCTGTAGTTGTGTAAGGAGTGTGAAGCCAGGGCATTGGGGACGTTGGGCGTTGAGTGAACTCTAGGTGGCGTATTTCTGAGCACTTTCCTCTCTGCCTTTGCCACCAGTGCTAAGATACACCAGCGGGACTCCTTCCCTGCAGTCCGCAGCTTTCTGGGCCCAACAAGGAGCAAACCTAGTGGGTCTGCATTTAGGAAGGAGCTCAGTGCTTCAGCTCTGTCTTCCCCGCAGAGGGGAGACAAGTTCATTCGCTGCCCTTACTATCAGTGAGCGGTCCTGATGGGCACAGCATGGAGTGGTTTTGTGTGAGAGCAGAGGACGGGACAGCAGGCTTGCCCCAGAGATGGCCACTTAGCTCTGTGCCTGGCCCTTGGGAGGAGCAGTCTGTCCAGAGCTGTGTCCCGTCCTGTTGTTCCTGTTTTCTCCCTAGGAAAGCAAAGGTTCCAGACTTCCTTCAGAGAGCCTGTTAACCATGGTTCCCAGCGAGTGGGAAGAGGCAGTGCTGATGTGCTATGTCAGACAATTAATAATTCCGAAAGAGCCCAACCAGGGGGCAGGCAGTGTACCACTGTCATTCATTTTATAGAACAGGCTTGTCACTAAGAAACCACAGAACGGTTCAAGATTCACTGCTTCGTGCCGTGGCAATGTGTGTTTAAGAGGACATTCCACTGTGTATCATACGAGTGAGTGGATAAATATTTTGAATTTTCAGAGTTTTTTTTTTTTTTTTTTTTTGAATTTTCAGAGTTTTTGACTCCTGTCATAATTCGGAGAGCTGCATGCTTCCGCCTGTGCGTGTGGTCAGCATACCGGCACTTCAGTATTCTCCTGTCTCAGTCAGTGTTGTGAAAGCAGCACAGCGCACCAACTTTAGATTTTGTAACCAAGGAAAATTTTTAGCATTTCAAACAAGCACACAAAGAAATAAACACATTAAATCACTTAACCCGGTCTTTCCTTCTCAGAGCATGCCAGGAAATTTGAAAGCAGTCATTTTCATTCTGCTTTCATGATGGGAAAGTGGAGACGAAACGGACATTTTTTAAAAACTCTCATCAGAATCTCCACTTCTGTAGACCTTAAAACTTGTCCTGTCTGGGCGCTTGGGTGGCTCTGATGGTTAAGCGACTGCCTACGGCTCAGGTCATGATCCTGGAGTCCCGGGATCGAGTCCCTCATCCGTCTCCCTGCTCAGCAGGGAGTCTGCTTTTCCCTCTAACCCTCCACTTCTCATGCGTGTGCTCTCTCTCTCATTCTCTCTCTCTCAAATAAATAAAATCTTAAAAAAAAAAAAATTGTTCTGTTTCACCAAGTACCTAATAGTAGGTCTGAGTATAAATAGTTGGAGGGCAAAGGGCAGAGCGTACTAGCTGATGATCTATGGCATCATGAATGGGTGTCAGGGCAATAAAGATACAGGCCCCTCAGCCCTCAGGCTGGTGGGGATGCAGACCCCGTGCCACGGCAGGTAGATGGCATCATCTATGTCCCATGACATGAAATCGCTTCCAAAGTGCTGCTTTACATAGATTGCTTTTCTAAGACTGAGGTGGGATTTTAGCTGAGTACTAAATGAGTAAGACCCCTGTGTGGAAAGACTTAGGGGAGGAATGTTCCAGAAGGAGGGTACAACAAGTGCAAGGGCCTTGAGGCACAAATGCATTAATGTGTCCTCGGGATGGAGAGAGGGCAGCGAATGGAACACAGTGACCTGGACACGAACGGTGGGTGACCTCACTGAGAGGCGGGCAGGACCCAGGGGCCAGATCTCTGGGACTTTGTCCTCACTGGGGAGTTTGGATTTTATTCCATTTTGAGAAGCCTCTGCAGGTTTCTACATAGGGAAACATCATGATCATAATAGAGAAGTGTAGAACCATGGTGTTTAGGTTCAGGGGGGAATTAGAAACGGACTGATCCCATTCTCTGCATCTTAACTGATGAAGGAAACTTTTCTGTGCCTTGCTGCTATTAATACTTTTGGTGATGTCATTTTTTCATCAGTAAAACCAAGAGGTTGCATGTGACGCTTTCTGATTTCTGTCCAGCTCTAAAGATCTCGATTCCTGTATAACCCTCTCTATTAGTGTCCTAGGACCACTGTAACAAATGACCACAAACCGGATGGCTTAAAACAACAGAAGCTATTTTCTCAAAGTTCTGGCGGCCAGAAGTCCAAAATGAAGGTGTCCTTCACAGGGTTGGTTCCTTCTGGAGGCTTTAGGGGAGTATCTGCTCCATGCATCTTTCCTAGCTTCTGGTGGTAGTGAGCAATCCTTGACACACCATGGCTTGTAAATAGATCACTCCAGTCTCAGCCACCATTATCACGTGGCCTTCTCTGTCTCTGTCTCTTCATTCTGTACTATGGTAAGGACACCAGTCCTCCTGGAGTCATTGGATTGCAGGCCTGCCCAAACCTGGTATGACTTCATCTTGATTTGATTATATCTGCAAAGATCCAGTTTCCAACTAGGGTCATACTGACAGGTTTGGGGGTTAGGACTTTGTGGGGGGCACATTTCCATCCATAATACCTTTGTCCCACCACCTTCATAGTAATTCCTTCTCCATCTTGTTGACTGACCTCCACTTAGTTTAATGGAATCCGAACAGCCATTTCATCTCAACAGCTAAGAGGTCAAAATACTACACCTCTCTTACTAAACAACACTGTCTGCCCTTTTCACATAGATGATATGTAGAAATATTGTCAGAATTGTTCAGATCTGACATATCCAAAATGTCGTGCTTCACGGAATCGTTTTAAAGAAGAATATATTTGTCTCAGCCTTGGACCCATAATCCTCCCTTCCCCATATCCTTTTCTAGCCAACAGAATTGGCGTTTTTGTTGTTGTTGTTGTTTGTTTTGTTTTCATTTTTGTGTATTTTTTACTTAACCAGCTATTTGGTTTCATTCAAATTATATATTTATTCTTTGCCTTGTACCAGAGATTATTTAAAGTATTTCTCTGTGTGTGTGTGTGTGTGTGTTTGTGTGTAAAACAACATGGTGTTAATTAAAGGTGAGGTCAAAGAAGGAAAAAAGCAACAGAATGAAAAGGGAGGCCAGATGGAGCTTCGGGTACATTCCATCATGCCAGGCGGGTCACAGATTTTACTTTCCTAACAGCCGCTATGGAAAAGGAGGCCTTTGAGTTTCACACTGTCCAGAGTTTTGTGGGGTCAGTTTTGAAATCGACTCTGAACACCAGTTTGGAGAATTGCACTGAAGCACATTTCAGTGACTGCAGTTCTGCTGGAAGGTGGGGGGAGTAGAGGGAAGGGTGGCAAGTTAATGGAACTCACGTTTCCATCTCTGCTAATTTGATTCGGTCTGGCATAAATGCAAAACCTTTTCAGGGAGGGATTGAGCCCATTTCATTCAAATAGTTCTTTATGAACATTGTATTTTTTCTTGATCTGTTTATCACCTTTACCCTTCCACTTCTTAGATGGGTATCAGTGAAAAAGTAAATAGTAGCCTCTCTGGATCTGGGTAAACCTTCATTCACCTATCTGAGGCATGCTCTAATGTATGTGGGATTACCATAGCAAATTTTTTTTAGATGAAGTCATTTACTTTGCTCTAAAATGTGTACATGTGTATGTATCTAGTGCAGCTACATATGTGTGTCATGCTGGTGGGGGGGGGGGTCCTGATTTCTGAATATTCATTCAAATTTCTGTACTTAACAGAGTTACAAAGAGAAGTGATGATAGTAAAAATCCAGAAATATTCACTAATGATCAAACCACTTAATGAATTTAGTGCCCATTGTTGCATATCATTTCCTTCCTAACATCCTACCCACCCATCTGGCCAGTGTTTTTGTTGTTTGGCTTCTTGTTGATCGCTGATACTATACAGTGCAAATAAATTGCAGATCGGGCAGAAGGTCAAGGACTTCACAAGAGCAGTGAAAGTGATACAGGACTTGTGCTTGAGGGAAGCACATAACCCCTGACACTGAGGCTTGGAAGCATAGGATTAGTTAATAGTTGAAGAAGGAAACTCTACAATAATAGGGATATTAGCAGGAAGTCTTTAAATGACAAAGGAATCATTTGAATATCACACGATTGGAAGACCCTTGAGAAAACTGTCGATGCCTTGGTGATTATTTTTTCTCTGAATTGCTCTTAAAGACTGACCTAAAGTGATGAATGTCATATAGCACTACACTGGAATTTTGTTAGAACAATTGAAAACACAATACTTGGTTCACTCTTTGTTCACTGGGAGAAATGGTACATAGTTGCAGTCATAACCTACATATTAAGTCATTTAGTATTTTATGAACTTGTTTGTGTAGTTTGTAATTTTTTTTTTGAAGGTGAAATCTTAACCTTTTTTTGGTTACTATTTACTCTTAAATTTTGGCCTTTTATGTTGGTTTACCTTAAGTGACCTTTTTTGGTCTTAATTTATCTTCCATTAATGAGTATCTCCACTGTCTATTTGTTTCAGCTGTAGGGGATGTAGTATGTTGGAGAGTATCCCCTCAAAACTCCTCGAACCTGAGAATATGACCTTATTTTGGAATAGGGTCATTGCAAATTGTAAGTGATAGTTAAGATGAGGTCATGCTGGAGTATGGTGGCCCCTTAATCCAGTATGACTGGTATCCTTGTAAGGAGAGGAGAAGAGACACAGAGACACTTCCAGAGGGAAGACAGCATGTGAAGAAACAGACACAACAGAAAGAGTGCTTTGTGATGACAGAGGCAGAAGTCGGAGTGATGGGTCTATTAAGCCAAGGAACGCCCAGGGTTGCTGGCAACATGAGAAGCCAAGAGGCGTGGGACAGGTTCTCCCTTAGAACCTTAAAAGGGACTTCTAGCTCCTAGAACTCTAAGAAAAGAAATTTCTATTGTTTTAAGTCCCAGTTTGTGGTAGTTTGTTAGGCCCTAGGAAACTAATACAGGGGGTTTTCAGAAAATTATTGTGCTGTTTCGTGGACTACATATTAATCTTCATAGCCCAGGCCCAGAGGAGTATTATATCAGGTTGGAAATAAGGCGGAAAGTTATTTCACTAGCCCAAACTCAATATGGCTTAAATAACTTGCAGTATTTTCTGTATTCAATGGGAACTTCTTGTTTAAAGGAATGGATTGTTTCTGTTAGTAACCAAGCTGGGGGCAGTTTTCACTAGTTCAGTGTAACAGCACACAGTTCTCTGTTCACCTGTGCACCCGTCTGTGCTTGTGTTTCATGGCAGCTTTCGGGAGAAGATTGTCACTAGCAACTTCTACTTAGAACTAATGGGTTATCTTTTACATCAGGCTCCATAAGTGTGTTCTGTGCAGAGGATTCTAAAGTTTGGAACTGGTTCTTTTCAATAGACAGGAATTATGATTATATGACATTATCATCAATACCTTTTAAAAAGAAAGTTGAAGTACTGTTTGTCCCCAGACAGAACCTGGTGCGTGTGTGTGTGTGTGTGTGTGTGTGTGTGTCCTTTAAAATTAAAAGGCCAAGTCAGTGTATTCCATCATCTGGTATGAAATGTTTGTTGAATTGCCTCACTGGCGCCCTGTCTTACATTATCAGTTGCTGGCTCTCGTGTTAGTATGTCATGCCTGGCAGGTTAGTGGGTTTTGGCAGAGGAAATGAAACCTAGTCAGTTACTACGAGATTTATAGTAGATCTGCTATTGCAGGAAGTGGTGAAAAGTTGATTGATAGTTGGAGACAAAACTCTATGACAAGAAACAGGATGTATGCCTTCTATTTATACCCAGGTTTTCCTACGTTTTAGGGCTCCTTTTGCACGTTGTTTTGGCTCTTTCATAAGGCTATGCAGTCCCCCACCCTTTCACACAGTCACCAAAATATGAAATAACTGAGGGGATTTTCTGTTAGCTTAGCCATGGTGAGGGCACGTCCTTCCCACTGTGACGGTTACTCTGTTGTGGTAGTTGTAGTCACTGGAACTTGTCAAAGAGCTGTTTGTGATTAAAAAAAAAAAAAAACCTTCCAAAAAGGATATTATTTCACATATACGAATAGAATGAAGGTTTTTTTTTTTTTTTTACAAGTTACATGGTAGGGTTACATTTCCAAAAACTTTCTAAGGAAAACCTGTTTTGAGTGTTTTATGAAAATATGGCATCACTATGATCCAGTCATCATGTCTCTTTTAAAGGCTGAATGTTTTCACTCCTGATTGAATACATTCTTAACCAGTAGGTGCTCTTCACTTAGATATAAAATATATACAGGAAGTACAATTGGTAACTCGGTGTATTCATGGCTTTGTATCCAAATGTACCTGGTTTTTGTAAGCATTCTGGTTAACTAATAATGCCACTGGATCGACAGAGTTCCATTTTTGACATGAACTAGCTGCTCTGTTTTGAGTGTGACAGTGGAAAAACCACTAACTACATTATATGAGGTGTTTTCTGAAATGGAAAGGGCCATTGTGGAGTTAGGTTCTAGAATTTACAAGGAGTGGCAGACTTAGAACCAACTCTAATTGTACCAGTGCTTGAAATAACAAAAAGGCTCCTCTTTCATGGCTTGATTTTTTTTTTTTCTCCATCTGAATAGTTTTTTTTTATTGTAAACAACGATTGCTACAATTATTCTATTCAAAATAATTGACTAGAATCAAACCCAACTTTCATTCCTTGAACCATTAGATCATGATGTTTTGAAATTTTTCATTCCTTTTTATTCTAACATTCTTTAGGTGGCGAATTCAGAATGCTCTTCCATAAACTTAAGGTTTCTGTCACAACTTTACTATTAATTTAGGAAACTAGCCAGCTTGAGGTAGTAGTAAAAGTGGGATTAATAAGAAATAGAGATGAGTTAGCATGGTGAAGAATCATAAATGAACACAGAATTCATTTTTTACATACTTTATTTTAAAAAAAGATTTATTTATTTCAGAAAGAGAAAAGGGAGAGAATGAGTGGGAGGGACAGAGGGGGAGAGAGTATCTTGAGCAGACTCCATGCTGACTGTGGAGCCCAACGTGGGGCTCGATTGCATGGCCCTGAGATTATGACCTGAGCTGAAACCAGGAGTTGTATGCTTAACTTACTGTGCTGTCATGTCCCATTTTTTTTCAATATATTTTATATAAACTGGTCACTTTAAATGTAATACAGCACTTAAAATGAGAAACAAGCTACAGAATAAAAATTCACATTACCCAGTGACGGGCACAGATCCTGTTAGGGTCACATGGCTCTTCTGAGCCACTTTCCTGCCCGTCAGAGTGGATCCTTTTTAGTCTCACGTCTAAAATATTCTGGGTCTGAAAAGAGCCAGGATTACAGGTGAGAGGCTTTGAAATTCCAAATTTGTTCTGTTATACATGACAGATACAGTAGAGTAGACAATAACGAAGATCCAGATAGTTTCAACTTGAGAGTTGACGCATCTACTCTCTTCACTGTTTTCCACAAAAATTTTCCAGATATTTCCTTCCAGTTCTAAGCCTCTGTCATTCAGGCTCAGATGTGTACTTCATTGACGCTTGCTAAGCTAAAACCATCAGTGTTTGCAGACTTCTGTGCCTGTACCTGTCAGAACTTGCTCATTTGGAAGACGTTGGATAGAGCTCTAGTTGGGGAGAAGTGAAGAATGTGGTCTTGGGACCAGAAACTTCAGAGCCTGGCTGTTCATAGGAGGCCCTGTGGCAGAGGAGGGAGCGCCCTGGGGCTCTAAGGCACGGGTTTCCAATCTTGACTGCGCCTCATTAGCTGGGTGAACGTCAGCAGGTCTCTTACCCCTCCAGCCTTCTGTTATGTCATCTGTAATGTGGACAGAGATGAAACTGACCCGTGAGGTTATCATTGGGAACAAGTGTTTGTGGAACATCATCTTCTGTATATTGTTGGAAGTATTTGTCATGGCTTGTAAGAATGTGAGATGTGCGGTCACTGAAGTAACAGCTTTTGTCTAAAATTGTATTTCTGATATTATGATTTAGTAAGAGGCATGGTCTTCTTTCCCAGATTCCTTGCTCTTTCTCTCTCTATCTCTCTCTCTTTTTTTTTTTAGATTTTTAAAATTTATTTATTTGTCAGGGAGAGAGAGAGGGAGAGAGAGCACAAGCAGGGGGAACGGCAGACAGAGCAAGCCGAGCGAGAAGCAGGCTCCCCGCCAAGCAAGGAGCTCAATTTGGGACTCGATCCCAGGACCCAGGGATCATGACCTAAGCCGAAAGCAGTGGCTCAACTGACTGAGCCTCCCAGGTGTCCCCTCTTTCTCGCTTAAAGCTGCAGGTTACCATCCTGAGAGGACCTGCTTCAGTGAAAAAGACAGCAGTGCACTAGCTCCTGGGCTGACAGGGCCATAGGGCAGAGACATCTCAGACTGGTCCACTACTTCGGACCAAATTCTCTACCAGTGGTCATCAGGGTTTCAAACTAGATGGTGGGTGGACACCATCAACAGCCGCCTTGGACGTGGATGTAAATTATGTTGTAACCATCTTACTCCATAACTGCGCTCCTCGAGATGTCTCAAACTGTTGAGAGCATCCAGAGTTTATAACCCTTTGGTGAATCATAAGCTGACTTCAGCTGATCTTATCCTAGTTTTTCTCTTTACCCTAGCCACCTTCTTTTTCCTAAGCTCTGGGGATTCCAGCCCTGACCCTTGAGGATTTCCTTTCATACGACAAAGTTGCCCTCTGTGATCGCTATTGCCCATGGCCGTGCCCTCTGCTTGCTGTGCCTCGCACCTGCCCGTGGACGCTGCCTGCTCTCGCAGAGGGCCAGCAGAAGGGATGGAGCATCCCTGCACCAAGTCATTATTATGCCACATATTCTGAGACCAAAGGGTCTCAGATACATCTAGGCACTTAGGTGAAAAATACCACCTTTGTTCACTCATTCCCATTGCCCCACCAGTCACTTCAGCGCCAGTTAAATGGAGCTTCATGGACGAGTCTTTCAGAAGTGAACTTACCTTGTGAACTCACCCTCCTCCAGTGTGTCTCAAAGCCGCTAAATGTTCTGTGTGCTCATTTCAGCTTTGAACATGGAGACACATAGAAGCCATGTCAGCTGACCACTTTCACTCACTGCCACCCATTTCCATTGTCACTTCCAATTGTCCTCTCTGGGAGAGTGAAGGCAGGGTTTTTGGACACTTGGAGTATGCTTTTCGTTGCTTCTTTCATAACAAAAGGAAAATAATTCATCCAAGTTAAAAAGTTTATATTTAGTATAGAGTAACGTTACAAATTTAGAAAAATACCCTCTGACATAACATGAATCGGTGTTCTTATAAAAAGTATTTCGTGCTGCTCTCTATAGTACTACATTTTATTTTTTGTATATTTAAAAATTTTGAGTAGGTATTAATGTTCACAGAGGCTTAAAAATAATATGCGGTGAAAAGCCTCTCTCTTGCCATCATCATCCTCCACCTTTCTAGTCCTTTTTCCCCCCACATAAGCTAGTGTTTTCTGTAGCTTTCTAGGTGTATTGATAAGTATAACAGCAAATAGATGTGTTTATATTTCTTTCTCATTTTTTAACATAAAAGATAGCATATACATATGGCATGCCTTTTGCTGTTGCTGTGAAACAGGTTATCTGGGTTAGCTCATGAACAGCTGCGTTCCTTACACAGCCATAGACTGACTCTTCCTTTGCATGGAGAGGAGAGGCATAACTTGTTTAACCAGTCCCATAATCAGGGGCATTTGGTTGTTTCCCATTTTGGGGTATTAAAAGCAATGCTGGAGGGGCGCCTGGGTGGCTCAGTGGGTTAAGACTCTGCCTTCGGCTCAGGTCATGGTCTCAGGGTCCTGGGATTGACCCCCGTATTGGACTCTCTGCTCAGCAGGGAGCCTGCTTCCCCCCTCTCTCTGCCTTCCTCCCTGCCTACTTGTGATTTGTCTCTCTGTCAAATAAATAAATAAAATCTCTAAAAAAAAAAAAAAAAAAAAAAAAAAAAGCAGTGCTGGAGTAAATAACCTTGGGCCTCTGTCCTGTAGCATATGTGTTTAATTTCCAGATGTGGTATTGCCGGGTCAAGGGTATGTACATTTTCAATTTTGTAAGTTATTGCCAGTGTCTCCTTCACAGGGTCGACCTGTTTAATTTCTCATCAGCAGCATAGGGAGGTGCCGTTTCCACAGCCTGGCTAGTCATGCTAGCTAGTGTTTGGATGTTTGCCACTGTGATAAATGAAAAATATCTCTCAGTGTGGCTTTAGTTCGCACTTCTCCTATTTGACTGGAGTTGAACATATTTTCGTATGTTTTACAGGCATTTATATTTCCTTTTGTGGGAATTGTCTGCTTATGTCTTTTGTCCATTTTTCTGATGAATTGTTATAGCCCATTTTTAAGAACCCTGTTGGACAGATGAGGCCTTGCTCTGTGACATGAGTTGCCAATATTTTTCTCAATTTTGTATTAGCCTTTTGACTTTATGATTTTTTTTTGTCTTATAGATGTTTTTTTTTTAATTGAATTTGTCAATCTTGCTTTTCTTTTGTGGCTTCTGGAATTTTTTTTTTTAAGATTTTATTTATTTATTTGACAGAGAAAGCACAAGCAGAGGGAATGGCAGAAGGAGAGGGAGAAAAAGGCTCCCTGCTGAATAGGGAGCCCTATGTGGGGCTCGATCCCAGGACCCTGGGACCATGACCTGAGCCAAAGGCAGACACTCAACCGACTGAGCCACCCAGTGGCTTCTGGATTTTAAGTTGTAGTTAGAAAGGGCTTCCTCATTGTAGCAGCATAAAGGGAATCTTCTGCATTTCCTTGTAATACTTTATTTGTTTCCTTTATTTTTTTTTTTTTTTTATAATTATATCTTTGATCTGTTTGGGGATTTATCTCGGTGTCATGTGAAGTACGGCTCCAACTTTATTTCGTTGTTCCTGGACCAGTTAATGAATAGTCCTAATATTTCTTCTTCAAATGGCTTTCAAGGTCAAAAAAGTTAGCAGCTCTTGCAGAAGCCTTAAAGGAAGTGTCCCTGACAAAGGCTCAGCTGGGCCTAGACCTGGAAGAACTGGAAGCCGCAGCACTTCTTGTGCAGGAGGAGGAAACAGCATTAAAAGCAGCCCGTTCCGTGTCCAGACAGCAGTCCCCTTCCTCCAGTCCTGAGGCCAGTGATTCTGAGGAATCAGACAGCACCACATCCTCTGAGACTGAAGGTTCAGACTCAGAACAAGGGAAGCTCACAGGCAGTGAATCTGAGACAGCAGATCCTTTGCAAGGTCCCTCTCTGCAGGGAAGCAGCGCCCTGCTTATTGTCGACAGTGGAGCGTGCAGAAACTCTGCCACCAAGACATCAGATGACAGTCCCGGAAAGCCACCTGCCTCCTCCCGAGCTCTTGGAGGGTGCCGGCCGCTGATAGAGGAGCTTGGAGAGCACCAGAACTCGACCGTTCAAGTTTCTGAACCCGAGGACCTGGCTGCGGGAAGCCACAGCAGCGTGCGGGGCGGAAGCGACTGGCAAACACCAAGTGATGAACTCCGAGCGGTTTTCCCCACCACTGACAATTCCTTTACTGAATGATAATGCTTCGTTTTCACTTTGTCCTTTTTCTTAGTGTGTACAACACTGTTTTTTAGTGAGCTGATGTTGATACATGTTGGTTTCCTTGGTACAACTTTAAAAATAAAGTTTTAAAGTATTTTTGCCAAAGTGTAATTAATATTGAAGGTTAAATAACAGTTCGGCCAGAATCTCTAGAATGTAGAGCCCATTAACATCGTTTTCTTCAAGATTTTATTTTTAAGTAACCCCTACACCCACCATAGGGCTTGAACTCACAACCCTGAGAGCAAAAGTCACAAGCTCTACCACAGCCAGCCAGGTGCCCCCATTAATATTTTTAGTAGCCTCACCAGGGATACTTGACATACAATAAACTGCACGTATTTAAAATGTACAGTGTGGTGTTGACATATATATGCTTGAAATGAAATTGTCACTGCAGCCAAGATTCTGTTCTTACCCATCATCCCCAAGCGTCCTCGTCCCCCTTTGTTACCCCCTCCCCTACCCCCACGTAATACCCACCCCTCCATTCCCCAGCAAGCACTGATTTGCTCTGACACCGAACATTAATTTGCATCTCCTGGGATTTAATGTAAATTGAATTTATGGTAATATGTACTCTCGTAAAAATTGGGCTTATTTCACTCACTATAACTATTTCCAGGTTTATCGGTGTAGCATGTATTCAAGAGGGCATTTTTAAAAGGTGTTTCTTTTTTCTCTGTATCTGAGTAGTATTTCATTGGATAGATTTTTCCGTTCACCTACTGATGGACATTTCGTTTGTTTCCAGCTTTGGGCTGTTACAAATAAAGCTGTTATGAACATTTGTGTGCAGGTCTTTGCGCGGCCATATGCTTGCATTTCTCTTAGGTAAATATCCAGTGGTGGAGTGGCTGAGCCGTATGGTAGGTGTATGTTTAACAGTTTAAGAAACTGCCAGACTGTGTCCCAACATGGTGGCACCAGTTCATGTTTCCACTGGTAAAGTAGACTTCCAGGTCCTGCATATTCTTGTCATCACTGAGTGTGATCTGTTTTTATCGTTTGTAGCATTTTAATAGGAGTGAGGTGGCATCTCACTGTGGTTTTAATTTGCATTTTTTAAGACTTCTGTTGGTGAGCCTCTTTTCAGATGCTTGTCACCCAAAAATCTTTGGTGAAGTATCTGTTCAAATCTCTTGCCTTTTTTTTTTTTTTTTTGGCTGGGCTGCTTGTTTTCTTATTTTTGAGTTTTGAGAGTTCTTTATAAATTCTGGATACAGATCCTTATTATGAGTTATCTGTGCATACCTTGTAACCTTCAATTGGGTGCCACACATTGTATATTTCACCTTGCTGAACATGTAGTCTTACCTTCTTCAGCTTTGTTTGGGGATGCAGTTAAGTTACTTGGAAATAGTTTGATCTTCGCGTGTCTTGCTAGCGTAATTTGTTAGGCAGGTCTGGAAGTGTTCAGTCTGGATGAACTATTTCCTGGTACCAAGGAAAGATTTTCCTATGCCCCCAAAATTACAAAATTTCTAGTCCAGGTGATGGAAATGGGCACCTGTGTGAATGCTGAGCGCTGTTCCCTCCAGTGCTTTCAGACGGTGCTTTCCTAGGGTTGACGTGCTCTCTGCAGTAAGTACTCTCATGAGTATTAGAGGAGCCCTCTCCAGATATCTGACCTTCTCTGTAGCTCTCTCTTCTCTGGTCCTCTGACCTGCAGATGCTGGCTGCCTCAGTCTCCCCCTCATCCTCAGCTCTGTCTCCTCAACTCAGGAGTCCACTGGAGTCCCTCGTGTAGCCTGAACAGTGTACGATGATGCAGCTCACTGCGTTTGTTTCCCATCCCCCAGGATCACTGTTTCTCATTGCCTAACATCTAGTGTCTTAAAAACCATTGTTACCTGTACTATTCTACTCTTTTCCTTTTTTGGTTACGTTGGGTTGGGGAGTAAATCTGGTGTTGATTACTCCAACTTGATAGGAAGTGTAAGTCTCCATTAATGTTTTAAATGTGAATTTTCCCACTTGAGTGTAAGCTCCCAGGCAGCAGGTTCTGTGTCGTGTCTGGTTACCACTGAATCATCAGTGCCCGTATTCTCAGCGCTCCATAAATATTTGCTGAATGAATGAACAAATGAAATAAACCAATTTGCTCTCAGGAGGAAATGAAATGAAATCTGATCTGTATTAATCTCAGTAGCATTTTAATTTCAAGAAGGGGTATGCTCCCTTTTACTCTAGGTTTATATAGGTTGCGAGTATTTGTATTTCCAATATAAATTTCAGTTTGTATTAACAGGATGGTTGGGGTGACTGTGCCATTTGACACGCATGTTAACTCCTGGACACTCATAACAGCTTTGTCGGAATGTGTTGAAGCCTTTTCTCAGGCCCCCTGGAGAGCTTCAAAATCCCTGTGACCATTGAAAATGCATTTCTTCTCAGTCGCACTTTACCTGAAGCCAGTTTGAAAATGCATGACCTGTTACTCCCCTCCTTCACTTCTCCTAACATCAAGTTGATCAGATCCACTCTTGTCTAAAAGTTTAAAGCCATGGAAATTCTTCCTTCTACCAACTCTGCCCTTATTTAGTTATCGACACACGATCTACTTCTGTGGAGCTTACCATGGGTGGAAAAACCTGTTAGTCCCTTCCTCAAAGAATGAGCAAACATGATCCTTCCCGGACATCCTCAAAGCAGAGGAGCTCATTAAACAACTCTCAGGAGTATCAAAGACAATATGAGCGGGCACCTTAATTTTCAACTCCGTGTCTGCTGTGTTTCTTTTACCTACCCTCTTTTTGTTCGCAGAGGGTTAAAGCTTTGTGATCTCATGTTACCCTGTCTTTGTTTAAGATGAGTTAAGAACACTACACCACGTCTGTAACCCAAAACAAGTCCAAAGATGCTGCCATTTATTTGATTTTTTTTTTTTTAACTTGACAACCTGCCACGGAACTCTAGAGATCTCCTGTAACCATATGACTTTCCCAAGAACCCTGGGTGATGAGAGAAACAAATATGTTGGGGAAAGAGCAGGAGAGGACCTCAGCTACTGGTCGGAGCTCAGTGGAAAGAACTAAGTCTTAGGGATTGATGAGGTGAGGCCGTGAGTTCCGGAGCTAGAGCGCAGGTGCGGCCAGCCCATAAGGGGGTACACCCACCTCCAAACCTCCTCCTTCCTTTTGAAACTGGGAATAGAATGGTTTTCTTGTTTATCTTAAGAGGTGATGAGATTGTATGTTCAAATCACTTGATGAAGTGGAAGTATTAAGCCAGCATGAGGGCAGGGCTTAGTACTCTTCTCTGACTTCCCAGAGCTGAACAGGCCTCTGTTGAGTCCCCACCAGCAGGTTGCTGGGGGGAGCCGGCACTGTGCAAACGAGTCAGCCGTGTTAATCGCTCCAGAGGCATGCCAGTGGTAAAAGTCTACACAGTTCAGCAGATTAGAGAGAAATATTAATTATGTCAATGAATCACAGCACTGCCTCATGTTCTGGGTTCCCATTATTGTTGACCTAGTTTTCTGTGCTCTGTCTCTCCTCTCCCATTTTCCTTGAAGAATAATCCAGCGCCTTGCCATGGGCATGATGGGTTTTAGGTGCCAGTAACTCTGCTGATATCATCTTTCACTGGCACAGGATTAATTTACAAATGAGACAGGGCTGCTCCCAACCACTTTCTAAGTTAGATGAACAGCTGGGGGGCGGTTTTCACACCTGCTAGTGGAAAATCCCCTTTGGTTGTTTGGATCAAGTTCTATGAGGAAGAACTGAAGGAAGGAGACAGCGGGTCAAGTTTTCTCCACCGTAAGACTTCATAAAAAAAATTGTTTCTATCAGATGGGCCCCGAGCATTTACGTTGTTACAAAGAGTTTATTATTATCTTATATCTTGTAACTAGAAATTGCCCCTTACAGTCAGTAGTGACAGAGACACCTCTAAAAGACAATGTAGGAGTTAAATCTTACTCAAAAGTATAAAAGTCTTCATAATGTATTACAAAATACTTGAAGATGCCAAAGTCCCCTCATATCAACTGATGGGTCCTGTAATGATGCTACAGGTCGGGTGGGTTGAAGTGAAACTTCATAAACAAATCTGTTTGGTCGGGCATCTTCATTAAAGCGAATCAAAAAACTGCAACTGTTTCCTTAACATCATTCCATCTGAATCCCCGAAGGCATTCTTGTTTGTGATCTGCTCCCGTTCCCGGCCATTCTCCGAGCGTGTTATATATAGTTTCAATCCATACCAAATGAAGGAAGCATTGATTAGACTTGATTTAAGGCAGCAAGTGATAAATGCAGCTAGAAATTGATTCATGCCTCTCAAGTGACTGGGGCACAGCCATCCACAGTTGACACAACTCTTGTCTCAAGGCTGGAGAAAACAAACAGGGAAACACATGTCAGACAGATAAATGACTTCGCTGTTTTGAGCTCTCCATGGAGGCCATTTGTTTTCCTAGATAAGGAAGACTGCTCTCCGAAGTCATGAAAAGATAAGCTAGAGGAAAAGGATGAATGTGGAATTGGATTCCTGAGCTCTTGGAAAAAACCCCAAACAGAAAGGATTTACCTCTGAGAAGAACCTTGCTAGGAGGCTCTCCTCTGTCCTCTCCTCTCATCCCGGGGCGCTGCTGGCTGTGTTTGCCATGCTGGTCCCAGTCCAGCCAGGCCCGCATGCTCAAGGCTCTGTCTCTGGGATCGTGAGTGATGGCAGTGGGATGCTGTGGTCCAGGTTCTTTGCAGGGAGGCATTTCCCAACTGCTGTCCTTCGAGTGAGCAGTCGGGGGGCAGGGGGGTGGGGTGGGGGGGAAGCAGCAGGAATGGATGAGTGACTCGAGAGCCCCACTTATAGAATTGTGGCCTGAAGGGTCAGCAGTCTGACCACCAGTCTAGAACCCTCCCCCCTCCCAGTGCAGTAGGGAGGCAATCCATTGCCTCTCCTGGAGCCTCTCCCATGGTACAGAGTTACATATTTACTGTATTTTTGCTCTGTGTTTTCTCACCTTGATGTGGTTACTCACGCATTGCTTTCTCTCCTCCCTCTTAGTTGAATAGGTGGACATCTCACCCATCCTTTATAGCCCCATTCAAATGTCACCTCCTCTAGAAGGTCACCCTTCATTCTTCCTGGCTGGAAATTATTTCCCTCCTCTGAACTCCCATGGAATCATGGCCAGGTCCTGCTGGAAGAGCCTGGAATCCAGGGAAAGCTAAAGGGATCAGAGTGGGGAAGTGTGATGCTTGTAAGGCTATGCCACAGAGCATCAGGTTCTAGAATTCTTGGGTTCAGACTTCTTTAATATTAAAATTAGAAAAAAAAAAAAACCAACCACCATGGAATACAGAGGGCTGCTGACATAAAGCCGCCAACACTTGATTTTGCGCATACAGCTGACCCTTGAATGACAGAGATTAGGGGTTGAAAATCCACATACAACTTTTCACTCCCCAAAACTAAACTATTAGCCTAGTGTTGACCAGAAGCCTCACAATAGCATAGTTAACACCTATTTTGTATGTTACATGTATTATAGAATATGTTCTTATGATAAACTAAGCTAGAGAAAATGTTATTAAAGTCATAAAGAAGAGAGGGGTGCCAGGTGGCTCAGTCGGTTAAGCATCCTACTCTTGTTTTCAGCTCTGGTCATGATCTCAGGGTTGGGCTTGGTGCTTAGCACAGAGTCTGCTTGAGATTCTCTCTCTCCTTCTGCCCCTCCCCCCATGCATGCACATGCTCTCTCTTTCTCTAAATAAAATCTTTTAAAAAATCGTAAGGAAGAGAAAACATATTTACAGTACCTTATTAATTGAAAAAAAATCTATGTGTTTTAGTGAAAATGCCCACTTCAAACCCATGTTGCTCAACGGTCACCTGTATCCAGGTATCCTCACCCAGCCACTGAAACCTGTCTTTCTTAAAAGCATGTTAACGTCAAACAAGTAAAAGGACATTTCAGAATTGAAGTCTGTCCTCTAAATTGAACATACTTAGCTTCAAGGGCAACTCTTTTCCTTGAGAACCAGAGTTGGATTCATCGGAATTTTCCCGCCGTGCAGTGTATTTGCCAAGCATGGACATCTGGCTGCCTAGGTGCCCCCTCACAGCTCTACCTTAGCTGGGGGCAGCGGCAGCCTTGTGTGTTTTAAAGACAGTACACCTTTGAATTAGAGAGGAGACTAGACTTGACTAACAGCCGTCACATGGTGAGCCACTGCCTTGCGCCAAAGTAGATTTTGTGAGGTCTCTCTCGTTTGAAGCATGTCAAGCAGAAACTATCTCCACTTCAGTTCTCCAGGCACAGACCTGCCACTGGAGGAGGCTCTGCTCCTACCTGACTGCATCGGAATTGAACTTGACCCAAGGACAGGCTGGGGCTTCTGCAGACCTGGAAAGCTTTACTAAACCAGGGGTTCTATGCTTCTGGCAGCATACCTGGACCATCTGAGAAGTTTTAAATAGATACCCAGCCTCCTCTGGAGACAGTGGAATCAGGATCTCTTTGGTGTCTAAATGGGCAGGCGCTGGCATAATCAGATCTGTGTTCTCAGAAATTTGCACTGGCAAATGCTGAGTGTAGTAGGCTCTTGGCAGTGGTTGCTGAGGATGAGAAATGCATTGAGAAAAGTCAAAAAGAAGACCTGGAGTTAGTCCTGCAAACTCAGGAATATGAATTAGAAGAATCTATGTAGCAGAGAAAATACCAGGGAGAGGATGAAGACACCAGCTGGTCAAGGAAAGGTGAGTGGCTGGGTGCCCAAGGATGCAGACTTGTGGGGTTGAGTCACATTCCTCTCTGAAATGAAGATTCAAACATATCTGCCCTGAGGTCCCAGAGCAGCGTGGGATCCCGGTATCACCATTTCATGAATCTCAATTCCTTTCGACTTGCCACTGTGATTGTTCTTACTGGTGGAGTTCAGAGGGCATCCGTTTCCCTCATTGCTGATCAAATTGGAGGACTTTCTTATAAATAACAGGAAAACTGACCGAACTCCTTCAAACAATAATGAGGGTTTATTAGTTCATGAACTGAGAAGTCCGGCCACAGAATGGATTTCAGCAGAGGCTTACCCTGCTGCCCAATGATGGGACCAAAGCCCTGTTTCTTGTAGTTTCCCTGCTCTACTGTCCTCAAGTGTTGATTTCATCCAATTTTGACTCTCCCATGTCTCGAGGTGGCTTCCAGCAGCCCCTAAAGCTACCTCTTTTCTTGTTAACACCCATCAGAAAAGAGATTACCGGTGTCCCAGCATCTCCAGCAAGTGTCCTCAGATTCAGTCTGATTGGACCCGTTTAGGTAAATTCAGAATCATTCACAGTTGACCAGTAAAATGGAAGGTACTAGTTAGTTTTGTCTCAGTCATATGGCCACACATGATGCTGGGGGTAGCGTGGCAGTGCAGTACTCAGCTCCCTCTCCAAGGTGAGCTGACGGCCTCACAGAGGGGATGCCGTGTTCACTTGGAGGCCACACTCTCTCCAGGCTGCTCCTAACCCCTGACAGGCACAACCAGGTGCTAGACCTGGGCGATTCCTGCCCAACGTGGGATCCTTCCATAGGCTCTTTGCTCTAGGCTCCCTCTTGTCCGTCCAGACTTTCTGAGGTTGCATGGCTGGCTGTGTGGGGTCTCCCTGCCTAGTCTTCCTTCCTTCCTTTCCTCCCTCCACAAGTGCTAGTTCTCCTCACTGCCTTGGGCCCTCCTCTCCTGCTCCTTTCTTCTCTTTCTCTGAGTTTGCACTTAAAATCCTTTCTTGGCTTTTGCTTCTCAGAGGACCCACCTGAGACACCCTAGTTTCCCCAACTACCCTGAAGGAGACTGATTTTCACAAAGAAGCTCAGCTCCAACATACTTTGCCCCACAAGTGCCTGTGGGGTGGAGATTATTCCTCTGAAACAGAAGAGGCGACCAGGTTCCAGGCCGAGTGACTTTGCCAGTCACCCATGCGGCAAGGGGCAGCCTTGCATGCAAACCCCATCTTCCCCTTTGCAGCCCCAGCTCCTTCCCAACACTAGGTGCTGCCCCTTTATAGAGCCTGGTGAGATGGCCTGAGTTGCTCAAGTTTATCTGGCTCCTGGTGGGTGGGGGTGGGGGAGTGATTTCCAGCGTGTGTCCCCTCCACTGGGCTTTTCTTGAAGCATTCACACCTGGGGGGCAGGGACGATGGGCTGAAACTGTCAGTGTCTTACCTACCGAGCAGACTGCGCCATCCACCGCCACCTTGTCGTGCTTGGACACTTGACAGGGGACACGTCCACAAGAGTGGCATCCTTTGCACATAAATCAGCCCAGCGCTGTGTTTAACAAGGAAAAGGAAAGGCACACGCCGCTCGCTCGAGTGGGCCGGGAGAACCGGAGCGCGGCGGCAGCAGGCGGCCCCCCACCCGGAGGCGATCGCTGTGCCCCTGCTCCCTCGGGGCCGGGCGTGGGTGGGAGCGCCGGGCGTTCCGGCAAGCCGCAGATCAATGAGGATGCCTGTTCTCCGTTATGCGAGCCCACCCCCTCTAATCCGCCGTATTGTCCACTGACGTGTCTAATTATGTGTCTTACAACCACAGAACTCCCCCCAGAGCGGCGGGGCCCTTCTGGCGGAATGAGGAGCATGATTGCTCCATCTGTTCCTCGGGCGCCGACGGGAGGCGGCGGGTGGGCGCGGGCGGACTGCGCGTGCGCGAGGGCGGGGCGGGGCCGGATGGCCGCCGAGCGCAGGTGCCTGGAGAAAGGGGATCCCAGTGACAGGTGCGGATGCCGAGCTGGCCGCGGCAGAGTCTCTGTTTAATTACTGTCGACTGAGGGGGCTGTTTTATTTAAGAATTATAGGAGACAGGTTCAGATGGAGTTCTGAGCCGAACTCGAGAAGCAGACTGGAAGCTGCTGGGGAGGGGAGGCACCTGCGTCTTTAATTGAGACTGGCACGCTCAGAATTTCTTGATACGTAAAAACAATCACTTGGAGTACGGGGAGGCTCTAAGAAGTCAGCACGCCCCCGTCCTTCCCCCTCCTCCCAAGCGGACTAAATTGTTCTTTGGTGAAGCAGATCCCCAAATCATGAGCATATCATTCCCCGCCCAAGCAACACTGTGTGTGCGAGATCTGGCTCTAAGGGCCCATGAAAGTATCACCTGCAGAGGATAGCAGAG
This sequence comes from Nasua narica, assembly GCA_028533885.1. Lineage (NCBI taxonomy): Eukaryota > Metazoa > Chordata > Mammalia > Carnivora > Procyonidae > Nasua > Nasua narica. The sequence goes on along the minus strand of CM052799.1, from coordinate 34,748,793 downwards.
AGAAGACGACCAAAAATAGGCTGTCCTTGGAACCTGCCACTGCCGGCTTCCAAGTGCCTAGTCCTGTACAGTTTGCAAAGTGTTTCCTTCTGTCTTGCCTCCCTTTCAACAGGGACAGTTAGGGGTGATCCCATTTTAAAGTGAAGAAACCGAGAGGCACTTAGGCTTTTGCAGGGTGGGCACTCAGGTTACTGGGCCCTCAGGAATCATGAGAGATCTTCCAAGAAAGGATGAACAGGAGGTTGGTTAATTGGAGGGCGGTTGGGGTGGGGTGTATCCCAGGTGGAAGGATGTGATGGCAACCAGTTGCCATCCTAACTGCTTGCGATGATTGGGACAGGGTTAATCCAGCTACAGGATTGGGAAGTAGCTTATAGAAGGCCATGTTACATTGTGGACTCAAACTCAAATGTGAATCACATAAAGAAAGAGAAAGAGGGGAAGAAAACCCAGTACCACAATAATTGAAAAGCAGTTGAATATTTACTGCAGTCCTTTGTGAATTTCATCCTAAAGCAGAGCAAACATTGTAAAGTCTTCTCCTGTTCTCTCTTGCATAGCCTCACTCTCTTGCTCTGTTACGGTTTATTGTGGTCGCTGCCCAGAAAGAGTCACCTTTCTCCCTCCAGACTTCCTCAGTCTCTTTCAGACTCTGCCCTCTGCCTTCACAGCTTCCCTCCCACCAGCTCTCCCTCCTTCTTGCTTTCAGTGGCTGTAATTTGCATCCAACAGTACCTGTCTTCCCTTCCGATATGAATTCCACTTGCCTTGTGGCTCCTTCTACTTAGATGGGTTAGGGCAGGAGTTGACAAACTAGCATTCAAGGACCAAGTCCATCCTGTCATCTGATTTTGTGCAGCTTCCAAATGGACTATGTTTATATATATATATATATATATATATATATATATATATATATATATAAGCAATTGAAAAAAACTTGTACTAATTTGTTCTCTCTTGTTATATAAGTTTCTACATAATAGCTCTGAGTTGGCCTCTTGGCCTACAAAGCCTAAAATACTTTACAGTTTGCCTTTTATCAGAACAAGTTTGCCGACCTCCCAGGTTAGGAGAAAGGGAATATGGATACTTCTCCAGTAGCGTCTTGGATTCTGGGCCTACAGCTTCTAGACTTTTTCAAGCCCTCCTGGGGGAGGTTTTGCAGGAATGTGGGATGAGATGGATGAGGACCCTGCTTGGCAGTCTGGGGGAAGGGAGACCTTAGAGGAAGGCGAAAAAGCCTGCTTTTGAAGGAAACCCATCCACAACTGTCACGGGCCAGCCAGGGCCATATTTTTTTTTTCAGGCTGGGGAGTGCCTTCCATTTATCTGGTCATTCCTAGGACTAGGAATGGTAGAGTTTTGCTTCAAGATTCCTTTTCCAAAAACTGTGGCCCTTTTGTGGTCCCACAGTAAAGATGGAGGCCAGCCCAGTGTATAATCACCTGACATTTCATATTCCAGAGATGGATGACCTGGGAGGTCAAGCCTGTCTCAGTGGATTATTTTCCACCAAGAGAAATAGCCTACCAGAGATGCCTTCCCAGAACATGTAACACATAGAACATGGTCTTCTCTCATTTTCGGGTCTCTTTCTATGTACCATGAATATACTCTTATTGCCTTTTATCTTGGGAGACCTTCTGGTTTGGGTTTTTTGTTTTTTTCCTTTGAGTGTTTTAAAAACCTTGTCATCCTAAGCATCTTCTCTTAATCACCTGAGCCACCTTTTTGTCTGTCTGGCATCCTCTCAGGGAAACCATTTCTGACCTCTGTAACAATGGTGCTAATTCCCTGCCTATCTGAAGGGCTGATATCACCTGGTAATCTCACAGTAGAGTTGGACCCATGGCCCAGGTCTGGCCAATCAGAATATCCTGTTCCTCTGCCCACAGTGATTGGTTTAGGGATGGGCAGATGTCCTAAGGCCAGCCAATGAAATTCCTCTTCAGAACTTGAACCAGAGCTGTTAGAAATGATGCTTTTTCTTCTCAACCAGCAAACTGGAAGAAAGTTATTTTTTGAGCCGTTGGTGGTTATCTTTGTAATCACATGGATAAAACCTTCCTGGAAAGGGAATAGCATATACAAGAAAGCAGAGATGGAGAAAAGGAAGGAGATGGGAAAGACCAAGAAAGAGACAGAGAGACAGATCTAACATCATTTCAGATTCAGCAACCAGCCATTCCTGAAGCTAGATCAACCCTGGATCATTCAATTACCCAAGCCAGTAAATTGCCTTTTCTTTTTTTTAATTAAGCTGACATGGGTAGGGTTCCCTTACTTCTATCCAAATGCTTCCTGAGCAATGGAGGAGTTTTACCAAGTCCCTTGGGACTTTGGGTGCTGCCCCTTAGCAGCCCCCAGCCCTTTGTCATGTAATTTTCAGTGCCCTTATGCTCTGACTTGACCTCGAGCAAGCTGCTTTGGCCCCTGGGGATGTTTGCACCTGTGATGCAGGCCCAGTGGAGCTTGTCCTCTCTTTTGCAGCTCTTGGAACCCTTCTGCCATCATAGGAACAAGCCCTGTGTAGCCCGTGGGCTGATACATAAAGCCCAGGTGAGCTGTCTCAGCCCGTCCATCCAGCCAGCCCGAGCTGCTCTGGAAGCCGACAGTAGCCATAGAATGAGGCTGGCCCAAGAACCACCCAGCTGAGCCCAGCCCAGATATCAGAGTCCAGCCTGAAGAAATGATAGAGGTTTTAAAGCACTTCAGTTTTAACATGGGTCCTTAGGCAACAAAAGCTGATACACAGCAAAACGTGCAAAAGGCATTTGCAAGGCACTAAAGGAGTGGCCTTTTTCCTGGCTAGGGAGAACTCGGGACTGTGATATGGAGCTTAAACCCTGCTCTCGGGCACCCGAGCCCATGGCACTTTACTCAGTCGGAGCCAAGCCACCCATGTAGGCTAGGAAGTCCGTGCCTGGCGCTGTCCCGCAAAGCCATTCTGGGCAGGACTGACTGCGGCATCATGGCCCGCACAGGACCAGGGATCAGATGCACACCTTACAGTTCATAGTTCCCCCGGTCATGTCTGAGAGGTAACTAGGACAAGTCAGAAGGTAGTGGCTTGTCTTCCGGATTCATAATCCAGCTGCCATGTTTTTCTTCTGCAGGCCTGACTCCGTATGCTGGTAGTAAGCCTCTGACTCGTGCACTTTCATTCTTTTATTAAGGGTGATTTGCTAGATAGAATTTTTCGTTTTCCCCTTCTATGAGATAGCTTGCATCAAATACTGAAATACTGCTATAGCTGCTAGGGATGGCTCACATTTACTGAACACTAACCAGTGTCACGCTTGGGACAAAGGGCTCTATAGGCCTGACCACGTCTCCTCTTCCCTGCAACCCAGGGGGAGAGGTGCTGTCCATCCCATTTTACAGATGGAAAAACTGCATCCTTTGCTCAACCACATAAAGTTCTTAAATGTTGATGTTACAAGTCAAGGGAGACAGTATGGGCTAGAGAAATGGGGAGACTTCCTGGGGGACACACTTCACCTGCTTTGAAGACAGATCAGGATTTATCCCCTACTAGCTCTCTGACCTTGGGCATCTTACTAAACTTACTTGGGCCTCAGTTTCTTCGTCTGTAGAATGGGAGTCATAATCTCATCTTTCCAGGTGGTTGGGGGAAAGACTTAAATTAGAAATTTAAAGCTCCTGGCACAGCATTAGGCCCACAGTTGGACCTTGATCCCTTTTCCCTTTTCTTCCAGCAGAGGAGACTAGATCCTACTGATTGACAGTGGTTCTGTCCAAAAGAATGTAAATTCTGTGAGAATGCGGGTGTTTGTTATTTTGTTTACACTGTATCCCCTGGCACCACAGCAGGGCCTGGCACGTCATAGGCACCCTATGCTTCTTGAATTGAGTGCTGTATTTCTATGAGTCTGTGATTCTGTGAGATGTGACTGGCAGTGACTTCCTAAGGGCTGGTTGGGACCAGGAGGTGGAGGGAATCCAGGAGCAAAGCTTTCTGCAAGGATGTGGGAGGAGGATCCAGTCTTGTCTCATTCAGCAGCCCTGCAGGAGCCAGGCCGAGTGGCTTGCAGAGTCGATAAAGACTCCTTGCCATCTAGCCTGGGAGAGCAGCTTGTTTATTGCTGAAGATGCTGGAAGGGGGTCTTAAGAGCAATCAGTGGATGCGGCTTCCCCACCCCCTCCCCTTCCGCCCCCCTTTGAAAGCTTGTCCTGGCCTCTGCCCGGGGGCCCCCACCCATCTGCACAGTGGCCGGGCTTGGAAAGAATGCTTCTTTGATGCCAAGTATCAGCAGGGCTCTCAGAGGGTGTGAATTATTCATCGACAAACCCAGCACCCATCTGTCTCCAGTCGTGCTGCTGGCATCTCCCTGGGCCCAGAAGCTGCCCAGGGCACCTCCACCCCAGGCCTGCCGGTGGGTTCTTCATAATGAAGATTCAGCTGCCCTGAGGCTTTTGTCTTAATTGGAGAGATGATGGGGTGAGCAAGAGGCTCTAAAGTGTGCATTTGAAATCAATTTGCTCCTTGAAGTGGCATGAAAACCGAAGTCGAAGAAATGCCCGCTGTGAGGGGATTTCCCTGGTGCCACTCGGCTCGGTCTATGTTAATGGCCTGTGTTTAATGGCCCCTCCCGTCTTTTGCCCTGAAGAGGTTGGCAGGAGCTGTCATGGGGTAGAAGTGGCTTGTGGGGCACACGGGCTTTGCAGGGGTGGCTTCACCATCAGGGTGCGGCCTCTGGGAATTGAGGCTGGAGGACCCGGTGGCTCCGAGAGCTCGCGCATGTGGCTGGCTGCTCAGGGGAAACTCCGGGGGCTCCCCAGGGGGGACGCCGTAATCTGACAGAGATGTTTAAAAAGAGATTAACTCAGCCAGTTTCCTGAAATGTCTGGAGGAAGTAGGTGACAGCTCATCTGTAGGACGAGAGGCTGGAGGAAGGCATATGCGCTGGTGGTCATCAAGTCCCTTAATTCTCAGGGGCAAAATGGCTTTTTCTTCCATTGAAATAATAAGCCTGGAATTATTGGTGTGTGTCTTGTGACGGACTTTCAAATCAGCATGTCCAGATTTAAAAAGAAAACGAAGTCCTCATTGGAGGCTGTATACCATAGTAAAGAGTTCTTCAAGAACTAGTAACAGTTGTGACTATTGCGTTGTAACAAATCACTTTAAGATGTTCAATGGCCCTAGTTACTCTTGGTTAGAGTAGTTACTCTTGGTCAGAACCTGACCCTGCAGTATATATCATATCAAACATTATAATATGCCATTATCATATGTGTATAAAAGTTTATATATAATATATAATATACATATATACATATTGTGTATTATGTTTATTATATATCATAATGTGCCCATAACAGATGGAGATAGATATATTTATATTTATATATATTTTTAAAGATTTTTATTTATTTATTTGACAGAGAGAGAGAGAGATCACAAGTAGGCACAGAGGCAGGCAGAGGAAGAGGGGGAAACAGGCTCCCTGCTGAGCAGAGAGCCCGATGCGGGGCTCGATCCCAGGACCCTGAGATCATGACATGAGCTGAAGGCAGAGGCTTTAACCCACTGAGCCACCCAGGCACCCCATATTTATATATTTTTTAAAAAATAATTTTTTCGTATTTACTTTTGAACATACTTGGCTATGAATAGTAATTCATTTAATTTACTATTGGTTCCCTTTTGTAAGCAGTCATCATGCAGACTTAGACGTTCACACAAAACGAGGTAACCAAATCATGAATTGTTTTCAGATGTAATAAAATCTTTATGAAAACTAAACTCAGTAGTGAACAAAGTGAACCTAATGTTTGTAGACGTTTAACTAAACGTTTATTCATTTTAATTTTGCATATTGTCCTAAATATTTCAACCTGATACCTTTTATTCTTTTCTGGTCTCTAATATGTTTATGAGAACTGGACTTTGTGACTGTGGTGTGTGTGTGTGTGTCCTAGTGGATAAAACACCCTTGCCTGGGTTGGGGAGAGGGGATGGGGAGCCTGGAGGAGGTGCTATCCAGGTCTCCAGGCTTCCAGAGCCTTGTTTCTCACGAGTCTTATTGGCTGTTTCTCTCGATTGCAGAAATAAGCTTGGTAGAGTCTGTGTTTAGGTAAGGAGGTCTGCCACTTGTGTGCAAATCAGGACGTGTAGGTGAGGAAGACCTGGGGCACAGCAGTGAGCATCCAACACTAGCTCGGGGCTGACCAGGTTGTAGATGTCGGGGACCCCATGGGTCTCAGTCAGGCCCTGAGCACTTCGGGAGTCCAGCAGGTTACTGGGGGCGCAGGAGGGATGAGGAGGACTGAGTCTGAGCACGTGTGTTTGCTGTTGGCTTCCTAACCTTATGCCTCCAGCAATCGTGTGCTTTCTTCAGCTGCAGAAATGGAAATTCCAGAGAGTTGAAACCGTCTACCCAGAGTGGCAAAGGCAGAATTTGAGCTCAGAGCACTCACATTTGAGCCCTATTTTGTTTCTTCCACACCCCGCTT
>CM052799.1:34684085-34741810 GCA_028533885.1 Nasua narica | reverse complement strand
ATGTGGATGGACCTTGAGGGCCGTACGCTAAGTAGAATAATCCAGACAGAGAAAGGCAAATGCTGTATGACCTCACTTACATGTGGAATCTAAAAGAAGCAAACTTAGAGAAACAGTGATCAGACCGATGATGGTCTTCCGGGCAGGAGGTGGGGGGTGGTGAAGTGGATGAAGGTGATGAGGAGGCACAAACTCTCAGTTACGAGATGCATAAGGTCTGGATGATGTCACGTCAGCTTACCTTGGGGATGATTTTGTAACATATACAGATATCCGATCAGTATGTCGTACACCTTAAACTACTACAGCGTTCTATGTCAACTACCTCTCAGTAAAACTGGGGAAAAAAAGAGTTGGGTTTTTCTCCTTAGAACGTTATTCTTTGACAGGACTTTCTCCTAAGAGTGATGAGAACCTGGAGGATTTGAAGCTGGCAACTGCCAACATCACATTTGTCTGGGGATACGGTGCTAATGTTCTTCTGAGAAAATTAAGAGACCGGCTCCTATTTTTTTGTCAGACAGGGGGCTTTCCCTTTTGGGACAAATAACTGGTTTGGTTGAGGACCAATCTGCTGTTGTTATCATCAAGTGTAGGCTTATTATAGTGTCCTTCTACAAACAGAGGAGATGCTAATCATCACGGTGTCCATTTGGTTAAGATTTAAAGCCATGGATAATAATTTATTGTAATGGGATCTAAACTAATGAACTCCACTTACAATTGAAATGTTTTAGAAAGCTTTCTTTTCTCCGGGGTCTCCCCGGGAGGCCGAGCTCCGGCAGAAGTGGCACCACTCTGCCACCAGGCACATTGTTCATCAACTGTGTCAAGTGTCAGAATATGGGGCCATCTCTTTAAAGTGCTTTAAAAAAAAAAAAGGAGGGGAAAATACCAGCATTCATTTCCATAAATTATTGAATATGAATTTAAAATCATCTAGTTGGAGAAGTGTTGAAATTACACATGCTAATTGGCAAGTCGAGCAAGCGGTATTGGCGCCGCAGAGAGCAGAAGAGTCATTGGGGTTTCTGGAGCGTTGGTGGTCGGATGGGAGGGGGGAGGGGCACTATGCAAGGTGCGGCAGCAACACCGATCCAGGCGGGTTCTCAGGAGGAGAGGCGCCAGCAGTGAGGCTAGGACCTTACCTGTGGTATCGCCTTTAATCCTTCCTGCACTCCTCAGGGACTATTATCACTCTGAGAACTGGAAGGCCCATCCAGAGGTCAGGTAGCTGGTAGGTGGCCCAGGGGACTTTTGAATCTAGGTGTTTGGGAGCCAGTGTGCCCACAGGCCTGCCTGTGATTTGTAAACATTCTTCACTTCCATGGTCACCTTCTCAGTGTTTATACTGCATTGTGTTCAAACCAATACAGTAGAAAGAGCATCACCCTTCTCCAACCCTACGCTGTGGAATGATTGCTCATCAGTTTTAGGCAACTGAAAAATAATTACATGGGGAAATTATTATTCCTCCTTCCCTGCCTCTCTGCTTGTATTTCTTCCTTTGTCTTGTAAGGATGTATCTTTCAAGTTTTTCCTCCAACATCATCTGCTCAGGAAAACCTCCACTGGCTGTACTACTTAAAATTGCAACCTGCGGAGTACCTGGGTGGCACAGTCGGTTAAGCATCTGATTCTTGATTTTGGCTCAGGTTGTGATCTTGGGGTTCGTAAGATCGGGCCCCGTGTCTGGCTCTGGGCTCAGTGTGGAGTGTGCTTGTGATTCTCTCCCCCACTCCCTCTGCCCCTCCTGCATGTGCTCTATCTTTCCCTCTCTTTTTCTCTCAAATAAATAAATCTTAAAAAAATATTGCAAACTGCGTGAGCCCTGACTCAGTAATCTTGTCTCTCACCCTATTCTTTCTTTTTCCTCCCACAGCATTTATTAACTTCTAACTTAATAGATAATTTATTTATCTTTATTATTTGTCTTCCCTTAATAGAATTTAAATATCAAGAAGGCGAGGGTCTTTGTTTTGTTTACTGGCATATTTCTAGTGCTTAGAACAACACCTAGAATGTAGTAGGTACTTATTAAATATTTATTGAATGGATGAATGAATGAATACCTATTATGTGGCCATTTATACTTTATTGAAAATCAAAAACCAACGAAGAAAGCAAGCCAATATTGGTTTGTACATCCATGTTCTAAGTGTTTGCATATATTTTCCTTAATTCTTATAACAATTGTCATTATCACCATTTTACTGATGAGGAAACTGAGGCCCAAAAGAGTATGATAACTTGCCCAAGCTTACCCAGCTAGTACTTTTAAAATCCATTTTGTTGAGGGATAAATTTCATATAACAAAATACGCCCATACTTGACGTCCAGTGGATGCACCCATGTACCCGTCACCCAGGCAAGGTGTGCAAACTCACCCTCCTCTGGTACCGCTATCCTGGGCTGCTCTGTAGTCCGTTTCTTCCAGCCCCTGGGAGCCCCTCGTGTTTTCTGTCCTTTTCCTTTTGCTTTTTCTAGAATGTGGTATAAAGTGGAATCATACAGCAGGTACTTAATTGTACTCTTTTGCTCAGCATAATCATTATTAGAGATACGTCCATGTTGCTGTGTGGATTGACAGTTTATTGCTTTTCTTAGTGCTGAGTAGCATTTGATTGAATGATTATACCACGATGTCTTCATCCATTTGCTTGTTGATAAACACATGGGTTGTTCTGGCTCTTAGAAATAAAGCTTCTGTGGACATTGAGGTACAAGTTTCATGTGGACGTATGTCTTCATTTCTCTTGGGTAAACACCTGGAAGTGAAGTGGCTGCGTGGTATGCTCGCTCTCTGTTTAACACGATGAGAAATGGCCACGTGGTTCCCAAAGTGTTTGTACCACTTTGCATTCTCACCAATGATACAGGGGATTTTTTTGTTCCCCACCCTCACTGACATTTAGTATGGCCGATCATTTTACCTTGAAATTAAACTCTTTAACTTCAAGCATTGACGTGGGTGTCCAGCATGGTCTCCCCAAATCATGGTGGCGTATTTTTCATTTTCCAAATGATTAACGATATTGGACATTTTTTTATGTGCTTCTTGGCCAATAGTACATCTTCTTTGGTGAAGTGTTTGTTCACTTCACCATTTATAACTGAATTGTCTTATTATTAGTTTTGAGGTTGCCTTATTAATTTTGTCTAATTATTAATTGATTGTCTTATTAGTTTTGAGATTAAAGAACTCTTTTCATATGCTAATTGTTTTGTCAGATATATGTAATGTGAATGGCTTTTTATTTTTCCACTGTGTGGCTGACCCCTTCATTTCCTAAATGATGTCAGAACTGTTTTTGAACTAAGCTCTGTCCGCCCTTCCTTTCTTTCCATTTTCTCAAGTAAGTTTCATCTCGAGGAATGAGATGAACAAGTTTAAAAAATAAATTTGCCATCCTTGCGGGGTAACAAAAAGAAAAAGAAAAAGAAAAAAGAAACCCTAAAAAATAACCAAAATAGCCAGAGGAAAACCAAAATATTGGCCTGTGTTTGTTCCAAGGGTTCAGAAACAAATTACCCTAATGGGAGGCTGAGGGAGGTAGAGAGAAAGTTAATCACTAACCCAGGCTCAGCGTTATTTTAATTAAGGATAATAAGAATAATGAAATTATGCACCTCCTAGGATTTATGACTTAGCTATTTGTATGGCACCAAGAGGATTTCAGGAACACCTAGAAATGATGGAATCCCAGGGACTACTCGTGTCTCGCTCGATTGCCCTTTCCGCACCTGTGTGGGGTGCCATGGTGGGGTGGAACAGCAGCATGGGTAGGGGCCCAGGAGCCCTGCTGTGGGATGTGGGGCGGACGCTCCACTCCCTGGGCCTCAGTCTCCTCCAACAGGGAGGATTTGACACAGCAATGTGCTACTGAACGTTCAATACCCAATACATGCCTCTCCCCACCAAAGAATAGATACGTATATACAAACTCACACATAGTACCTATTTATTATACATTTTACTAATATCAGTGATGTATACTAAGCAATTTAGTATAAATAAATATAATATTCTATGCAATCATGGTGGGTAAATATACTATACAATTTCACATAAATTAAACAAACACTATTATACATTCCACATAGCCTGATGATTTTCACAAAATGCTTTTGGTGACGTTTGCCCAGCGCCCACATTGGTATCCAACCAGCAGTTGCAACTGACAAATGGGTGCAGCTCCAAGATGAATATGGGTTGATGATTTTGCTTATGTTAACGAGTAAGATGGAAGTGAAACAGTGAAGACAGTTGTGTTCATCAGTGGCCTGAGTGACTTCTTTGCTGAGCCGGATAGCAGTGTTCGAATACTGCCAAGAACTTGCCCTTGATTTTTGTGCCATTCACAATGTAACATCTATCGATACGATGCACTTAATTATGGACATTTTCTCAATCGCTTTCATAAGTCTAGGCCATCAACACAACCGTAGATCAAGCTCTGAATTAAAGTGTTTGACGACGTCTGTGGTGTCAATACACCTGCCTTGACCTAACTTACGCTACCAGCGTGATGTCACTGGATAGGCATTTGGGACGAGACGTGCAGTTGTGCACCGCTCTGTGGTTTATCTACTATGTGAATACATGATTGTAGTAAAATACTTAGAAAGGAGTGGTTTGGAGTATTTACTGCCTTTATTTGTAGTATAATTTATTTAACAAAAGTATATGTAATTTACTCTATGATAATGACAGTGCTTGTTGACCATTTTATGGTCAGCTCTCAGGTGAGATTTCCAAGAGGGACCCGTGTGTCAGACCTCTCCTCTCCAGAGTCCGTCTCTCCCCGCCAGGGCCAGGCCTGCTCCCATTCTGAGAGGAGCAGGTATGTAGTGAGATATTAGTCTGCTTGGGCTGTCAGAACACAGGACCACAGACTGGGTTACTTAAACAGCAGAAATTTATAGTTTAGTTCTGGAGGTGGGAAGTCCAAGATCAAGGTGCCTGCAGCATTGGTTTCTGGGGAGGCCTCCCCTCCTGGCTTGCAGACGGCTGCCTTCCGGCTGTGTCCTTAAGTGGCCTTTCTCCTGTGCACCACACTCCTGTGTCTCTTCCTCTTCTGGTAAGGACACCAGTCCTGTTAGATCAGGACCCCACCCTGATGACTTCACTTAACCTTAATTAGCTCCTTAAAGGCCCAATATCCAAACATAGTGTCCTTGGAGGTGAGGGCTTCAACATATGAAGTCCCTAACAAGTGGTTTCCGTTCTTCTGGGGAAGAGGAATAGAAACAGAGAGGTAATGAGGCAGTATTTGATATCAGAGGTAGGTCTGGGGGGCTCCTTTCATGGGGTCTCGGGTATGGTCAGGGCCAGAGGCTGGCCAGAAGAGAGAGAGTGTGAGACTGAAGCAGGGCTGAGAACCCAAGCCCGAGGGGAGATGGGACAGTGCCCTTGGCCCTCCCACTGTGCCGTGGCTAAGACCCTTGCCATTGGAGCCCTGTCACCCTGAATGGGCAGTGGAGCACAGCGGTCAGGGCCATGGACACTGAGCCAGCTTCCTGGGCTTCAAGTCCCAGCGGCACCATTTATTAGCTGGGTAACCTTGGGCAAGTGACTGACCATCTCTGTATCAGTATTTCCGTCTAAAGAGTGCAAATAATGCTAGTACCTTCCTCTAGGGTGGCTATGAAGAGTAGATGAAGTAAGAAATATATTTATAACTAGAATATAGACTTTAGCTATAAGTGAACAGAGCATTGTGAGTGATATATTGGGGTTAGCAATCACAGCTGCAATTAGAGTCTGTCTCCCTCTCTGAAGTGTGTGTCTTTGAGAGGACGGATCCCTTTTCTCGCCTGTCTCTGAGCCCTCTGCCCCTAGCACCATATCTGGCACTTACTAGATATCCAATACGTGTGCTGAATTACAAATAAATACCAAAGGGTATTGGAGTGATTAAACAGTCAGGAAACAAGAATATTCATTCGTACATGGAATCATCCAATTATTTAATCATTCATTCATTTAACCAATAATTTTTAACAGCTTTATTGAAATAGAATTCACACAGCACGAAATTCACCCATTAAAGTGTGTAGTTCAGTGGTTTTTGGCATATTCAGAGTTGTGCATCCATAACCACCACCAGTTTTAGAACATTTCGTGACTTTGGAAAGAAACGCAACACCTATGAACAGGCATTCATCTTCCCCAGTGTCCCAGTCCCAGGCAATGACCCATCGGCTTTCTGTCTCTATACATTTGCCTATTCTCAACATCCCATACAAGTAGGATCGTGTAGAGTGTGGTTTTTATGTTATAGCAGGTATTGGTCCAAATAATTTTTAAACGTCTTTGGAACACTGAGATAAACCAGAGAAACTGCCATAAGAATCTTATAGTCTAGAGCTCATATTCAGGGACACCTGGTGGCTTGGCCGGTTGAGTGTCTGACTCTCAATTTTGGCTCAGGTCATGATCTCAGGTTCGTGAGATCGTGCTCAGTACGGAGCTGCTTGATATTCTTTCTCTCTCTGCCTCTGCCCTTCCCCATGCTTGTTGTCAACCTTTCTGAAAGAAAGAAAGAAAGAAAGAAAGAAAGAAAGAAAGAAAGAAAGAAAGAAAGAAAATCTTAAAAAAAAATTTAAAAAAGAGAAGACACATGTTCACATACAGAACTGTACACAGTCGCTCTTAGCAGCTCATTCCCAATAACCAAAAACTAGAAACAGTCCCCTCATTGACAAATGGTAAACAAACTGTGGTCTATCCCTGCAATAGAATACTACTTGTCACTATAAAGGAACGAAGTATCAATACACAATAACAATACGAATGAATTTCAAAATCCTTATGCAGAGTACAGGAAGTTAAACACAAAAGACAAAATACTGTGTGAGTCTGTTTGTATGAGATTCTTAAAAAAGACAGAACTTTAGTGTCATGAAGCAGATTAGTGGTTGCCTGGGCCTGGGAGTCCTGGGAGAAGCCCGGCTATGAAAGGCCCGGAAGGTGCTTCTGTGGTGAAGGTGCTTTCTCTATCCTGATTCTGGTCAGATGACACTGATGCACAGAATTACTGAAATTCATCAAGCACCATACTTAAAATAGGTGAATTCCATTGTACTTAAATTTTTAAAAAAATGTATGACCTATAAGCTACTATTTATTAACTGGTACTTAATAGGGGCCAAATAGTATAAGAATGTTACAGCATTATCTTTTAATTCTCACATTAACTGAGGAGGGTAGATGCTAGCAGCTATGGACCAAATTGTATCCCCCCAAAAATTCATGTTGATGTAACCTCCAATGGTATTCAGATATGGAGCCTGTGGGAAGGAATTAGGGTTCAATTAGGTTATGAGATTGGGGTGCCCATGGGCGATTAGTGTCCTTCTAAGAAGAGGAAGAAACAAGATCTTTCTTTCCACATGTGTGCACATAGGAAAGGCCACAGCAGGAAGGTAGTCATCTTCGAGCCAGGAAGAGAGCTCTCATCAGAACCCAGCCAGGGTGACGGGCACCCTGATCTTAGACTTCCAGCCTCCAAAACTGTGAGAAAATAAATTTCTGTCATTTAAGCTACCCAGTCTGTGGTATTCGGTTATGACGGCTTGAGCTAAGACCCTACAATAATTCCCATTTTACAGAAGGAGAAATCGAGGCACGGAGAAGTTGCTCTTTTGTCCAACATATCTGGAATCTATTCAGACTTGTGCAAACTATCCCCTAATTTCCGTGAAGAACCACTCCTTTCCCCACTGTCAGCGAATGTCCCCAACTGAGACTTAAAGCTCATGGCTCGACCCAAACTCATCAGCTCATCAGGACCCTCTGACCCCAGGGATTGGCTCAGGGTTCAGAGAGACCCCCAACAGAGCCACAGAAACATAACACGACTTCTACTGGGACTGCCAGGGCTGAGACACCTTCCTGATGCACAGGATACTGGGAGCACGTGGGCCAGGAACTGTGGCAGGCGCGTTGCCTCCATGAAGGGAAACTTCATCTAGGACGGACCCAGCAGTCTAGAAGCGGAGCCATAAGAGATGGAGAAAGAGAAAACAGATCTGAGCCCCTGGATCAGACTGGGTTGAATGCTGGCCTGTCCCTGGATTCTTCAGTTACACCACCTTCTTTTGCTTAACTCAAGGGTGTCTATTCAAGGTCACACAGCTAATATGTGCCCAAGGAGCGTGGGTTCAAGCCCAGGTCTCATTCCACTGTGCTCACTCTTTTGGCCACTGAGCTCTAAAGGAAGAGAGAAGAAGGAGGGTGTGGGGGGGGTATAGGAGGATGGCAACCTGGGAAGATTCGGCAGCTTTGGGAAACTAGAGCAGGGACTTGGGGTGAACTGTGAACTGTGTCTCTGACAAGGTACCCCATCCCTTGGAGCCTCAGTTTCTCCCTCTGTAAAATGGGGATAATGAAGCATCCACCCCCAAGAATGATCACGAGATTTATGCAAGATAATGAAGAAAAATTGTTGGGCACTGCATTTAGGAAGTTCCCCCTCCCCCCACCACTGACAGCCCAGTAACTGTTGTTATTGACTTGGAACCCCTGAGCACCCATTAGCCGTTAGGGGTCTGATTCCGATGTGAATGTTTTATCTTGTGTTGTTTTTACTGAAGGAGATTGAAATTTTGGAGTTATTGTACTGACTTTAGCAAGACCAGCCTCCTCTCTGGAAGCTTTGGATTAAAAGGCTGCAAGGATCAGAGGGTGATATGATCCGTGCCCCTGTCCTCTCCCCAAATTTTCGTTGCTCCTGGAACACTGTTAATGGATCTGTCCTGCTCTGCAAAACCTGAGCTGTACGACTTCATGAGCCAGAGAGGGGCAGAAAAAGAGTCCCAATGGTCCGAGCATCCTGCTTCCAAACACTCCCCCACCCCCACCCGGGGGAGAGCCCTGGGCAGCAGCGGCACCCTAAAGCAGGAGAGGCAGCGTGGAGGGAGTGGCTTCTCCTCAGCTCCGCCCCCCTGACCTGCCTCTCTAGGGGCCCCGGGAAGTCTGCGTGAGGCCGTTTCTGCGGTGGACTGCCAGGGATGCTGAGCAGAGTGCCACGGTGCCACGGTCCTCCTTCACCGCGGCTGCCCCAGCGGCTCTCAGGGGTGGCTCTCTGTCCCTCTGGGACCCGGCTCTGCATCCTGCCTCTCCCACTGCGGAGTTTTGTGACAAGTGAATTCATGGCCCTAAGCCCCGATTTTCTTGCTTGCCAGATGGGACGAACACTCTCAGGTGTTAGGGTCACTTAGGAAATGAGACCTCTGGCTTGCAGTCTCCTCTCCCCAAGCCGTTTCTACCTTCCTCCCCTTCTTTGCTTCCCCCGCTCACAGCGTGCCCCTCCCAAACCACCAGCAGCAGCTGCAGAGAGCTTGTTGGGGGCGGAAGGAGAGATGCAAACGCAGGGACCCCACCCCAGCTCTACTGAGGGGCACACGGTGGGGCTGGGTTCAACAGGCTCTCCGTGGATTCTGATGACATCAATGTGGCAGCATCCTCCTGGCTAAATCTCTGTATTCTCATCTCGGTTGCGCCAGTTAGGTGACCAGAAAGGTGCTTCCTAGCCCCTTGGGCCATATTCAGATTCCTTCGTTCTGCCCACAGCACATCTAGGACTTAAATTTTTAAAAAATATTCAGCACACTTCTAGTTATTTCGTATCTTACTATTTGAGGAACAAATGAATAAATCCGTGGTTATTTATGGAAACAATACCTTTCTGTTATGGTTAAGAGTATACACCCTGAGACCCGACCCTGGGGTGCAAATCCTGGCTCGCCCATCCGCTTGCTGTGTGACTTGCTTCACCTCTCTGTGCTGCCTTCATTCTCGCAGTGGCAAAGTGAAGCTAATGATAGTATATACACCCAGGGTGTTGAGAGGATTAAATGAGTTAATCATGTAAAGTGCTTGGCTCCAGGCAGGGTGCATTTTAGCAACCCAGGGCAGCCCTGCGTTAAGCCTTTCACATTCTCTTGTTTATTCCACTTACTTCTTGACAAGAAGAAATAGAAACGTCCAGTGGATGGGAATTTGTAGCTCCCTATGAGGACGAAATACAGCCTAGAGTCGCAAACTGAGGATGTGCATCTAATCTGCCTGCAGAGTTGTTTTGTTTGGCCTGAGGAGTGTTGTTTTTTTTAAAATGTTTGAATTCATTACTAACTTTTAGAAATAAGTTTTTTTCCCCCAAATACTTTTATTTTATTTTTTCAGTGTTACAAGATTAATTGTTCATGCACCACACCCAGTGCTCCATGCAATACATGCCGTTCTCAATACCCACCACCAGGCTCGCCCAACCCCCCACCCCCTCCCCTCCAAAACCCTATTTGTTGCTCAGAGTACACAGTCTCTCATGATTCATCTCCCCCTCTGATTTCCCCCCATTCACCCTTCTCACAATGCCCACCTCCATGTTTTTCCTTATGCTCCACATGTGAGACCATAAGATAATTGACTCTCTCCGATTGACTTATTTCATTCTGCATAATCTCTTCTAGTACCGTCCATGTTGATACAAAGTTGGGTATTCATCCTTTTTGATGGATGCATAATATTCCATTGTATACATGGACCATATCTTCTTTATCCACTCATCTGCTGAAGGGCATCTTGGTTCTTTCCACAGTTTGGCAATTGTGGCCATTGCTGCTATGAACGTTGGGGTACATGTGGCCCTTCTTTGTACTGCATCTACTTCTTAGGGGTAAATACCCAGTAGTGCAATTGCAGGGTCATAGGGTAGCTCTATTTTTAATTTCTTGAGGAATCTCCACACTGTTTTCCAAAGCGGCTGCACCAGCTTGCATTCCCACCAACATTGGAAGAGGATTCCCCCTTCTCCACATCCTCTCCAACATTTGTTGTTTACTCTCTTGTTGATTTTGGCCATTCTAACTGGTGTAAGGTGGTATCTCAGTGTAGAAATAGGTTTTCATACAGAATGCAGATTTCTGGCTTCTCTTGCTCAAGCAGATATGGGAACAGTCCGCTGGAGCTGAGGACCGCTGCCCTCTTCCAGAGTGCCATAGTCTGCACCCTGCTTGGGCCTTCCCCATGGGAAGTTGACTAGCCCCACGGCCACCGCGGAAGGGAGGTTCCTGGATGCCAGCGCGTGCGGTTACCAGCCTGTCACGTCTTCATGAGTTCAGTGGTTTGCTCAGGCTGCCATAACCATGTACCAAAGGCTAGGTGACTTCAACAGCAGAAATGTATTTCATCTCAGTTCTGGGGGCTGCTAGAAGGCCAAGGTCAGGGTGCCGGCAGGGTTGGTTTCTTGTGTGGTCTCTGCTTGGCTTGCACATGGCCTTCCCTCCATGTGTGTCCCTGTGTTCATCTCTTATCAGGACGCAGTCCCATTGGATTAAGACCCACCTTGATGGCCTCATGTTAACTTGATTGCCTCCTTAAAGACCCCCTCTCCAAACAGAGTTGCATTCTGAGGTGCTGCAGGTTGGGCCTTCAGTATTCAAATTTGTGTGGGGGCACAAATCAGCCCATGACAATCGGTATTGATTGTCTCTCACAGGGACAGACCCGCTTTTGTAGAGTCCAATGTTTAGACCACGTTGGAGGGCTTCCTGATTACGAAGGATATACAGTTATGAGTGTAAAATTAGGTGCAGGGAGCAGGGCTGCTGGTGTCCTGCCCACGTCCCACAGGTCCTGGCATTTCCGTACGTTCTAGCCGTTTCGGCTGCCAGGACCTCTTTCTTTCTCCAAACAAACTTGCCCACCAGGAGTGTTGGGGAAATAAATCCGCCCACTACCACTACCCCCAAAAGCCCTCAGCCAGGGGCTGCCTCGCCCCTGCGGTGGGACAGCTCTGTGGTCCGGTTTTTACCCTGTGCATTAGCTGTGTCTTTATTTTCTGTGCTCCCATTGTTTTGACTTCTGGGACCTCACTGACCCTGGTGGGATTGGCCCTCCCAGGGTTAGCCAAATAGTGAAAACAAACTCCCCCTGGAGTGTGTCTTGCAAATGCAGACCAAACAGTCTAGAGCTTATGCCCCCAAACACCTCCTTTACTGGGTTCTGACGCTCTAGGCCACTCTCCACTCTCCACGTGCCCTCACCCCCTGAGGGTCAGGTACCAGACAACTACGGACAGCCCTGTGTCCCAGAGCCCGCCGGGATTACTCAAACTGGTCCGGCAGAGGCCTGCTCACCCTGCCCCCCCCTTTCTTCCCTGCAGAAACCCCAGTACAGGCTTTGCACAGCTCCCCGTCCTCCGCCTCCTCCTCGAAGCTGGTGCTTCCTCGTGTGGCCCATCATGGCGTGACGGGCCCTGTCCTCTTGCGCTTTGGGTGACAAGCTGTCTTTTCAATGGCAGTCATCCGCTCATCTGCTGCCTTCCATACCTAAATAATAATAAAATCTATACTATAAAACAGCCTGTCCCACAAAGGGCCCCATGGGATTAAGCTCCAGGTGCTCGCCCAGGGAGCCGGCCCGGGTTGACCGACTGCCCTCGGTGGTCGCCTTTCCCACTTGCCGGCCATGGTCTCCTGCGCCTCCCAAGGAACCCAAGTGTGCGGTTGTCCTTGTCCTGGGGGTTTCTTCCCAGAGGTCCAAACTAAGTCGGCACAGATGAGACTGTTCATGTTCGATGCTGAGGAAATCGAAGTGGAGACGGTGGCCTTCCCTCATGGCTGTTGCCGTGTCTTAGCCTGGCACACTTCACAAAACCGGGTGGTCGCATGAACGCACTATGAGAGCTCTTGGAGGGCCCCGCTGCTCAGGCTTCATTAGTTCACGGCGAAGCTGCCTCCCGAGGAGGACCTCAGCTCCGCGAGTGTCAGAACAGGGCTCGGCGCACTGGCTGGCACACAGCAGGTGCTCTGAAGAGAGGGCGAGGGAATGAGTAGCCGCGCGGTAAGCCGCTGGGCCGAGCAGACTCGGCGTGCCCACCCCTCCCCTGGGTGGTGCTTGGATGGGTGTCCTTTAAATCCTTTTTTTTTTCAAATCCTCTTTTCGAAGGCTTCCACTATCCCCTAAGCTTCCTTCAAAGGGACACAATTTTGTTTTCTTTAAATTTTTCTTGAAATATGCAAATACTTTCATTCCTACAGACCTAGATGCGATAGTATCCTTTAGAAACACCTTGCACTTTGCTGATCTGATCTTGTATGGACTGACTATATGGTTTAACTCCCAGGTGGTGATTTTGTCTTCCTCATTTCCGAGTTCTCTGGGGCACTGGGATGGACAGAGGGACATCTTGCGCCTGCTTCCCTCCCCCAGCCCACCCAGGGATCGGTGTACATGGTATTGATTAATAGACCGCGTGGAGCTGCACAGACCCAGGTGGAGGCCCCTCCATTCCCTGGCAGAGAGACTTGGGCAAGTTACTTAGACTCCTGAGCCTCAGCTTTCTCATCTGTAAAATAGGGATAATGCTGGCAACCACGTTCCAGATTAATGTGAAGAATCAAGAAGATGATGCGTGCAGACCTTTCACCACAATGTCTGATCCATAGTTAGAGCTCCATAAGGGGATACCATTTATGGGAAATGTAATACTATGCCCAGAGACTGTTAACCCCATCAAGCTGTGTTTCAGTGCTATCCATAGGCCTGGGGCAGCATGGAGTTGATCCTACAAGTGACATTTTACCAGTCTCTAGGAACTTGTGAGGCAGTTGGGCAATGCTTTGATGTGAGCAAGCCACCGTACATGCTGGGCCTTGTTTCCTGTAAGGTGGCTTCCTGGGGCCTCTCTCAGGGCCCCTGGCCCCTCCTTCCCAAACAGTGGGCTTCCTGAGGGAAACTGACCCCTCCTATGGTCAGTTTGTCAATTATGTACTGTTGGCCCAGGGTGTACTGTTTACCACCAGCAGCTTCTGGTAACACAGAGAGGTAAACTTGGTGGAGGATCGGTAGGAACAGAGAGGCAGAGGCAGAATGAGAGACCAAAGGAGTGAGAGAGAGAGCAATAGAGAACTTTCTTGGCAAGCTAAGTACAACGAGAATGTAGTCTGTAGAAAACTATTTAGAGACGAGAAGTGTATGTGAAGTACGGAAGCAAAGAAAGAGAAAGTGAACCCCGGAGA
This sequence comes from Nasua narica, assembly GCA_028533885.1. NCBI lineage: Eukaryota > Metazoa > Chordata > Mammalia > Carnivora > Procyonidae > Nasua > Nasua narica. The sequence goes on along the minus strand of CM052799.1, from coordinate 34,727,781 downwards.
GCGTGAAGAAGAAAGGAGCAAAAGAGAGAAGAAGAACAGGGAAAAGCACATGAATCCAGCAGGATCTGACCTAAGGACAGCCAAAGCCTGGAGATGGAGTAAATAACAGAATCGATAGGCATACATACCATTTTCTTCTGTTCCTGTGTCTACAGCAGACATCACTAATCAATCACAGCATTCTTTCGAATGATCTCAAACCCAGCCTCAGCATCCTCAGAGAGCCGGGTCACTGGAGTCGGTGTTTGCATTGAAACCTCTTCCTGTCTGGGTTGTAAGCTCTTGCCTCACATTTAGGGAGAAGGCTTAGATTCAAAAAGCAGACCAAGGCACAGAGGACACAGAGGGGTAGGTAAGAGGTCTTAGAACTAGTGCATTCTTGGCGGAAGGACAGAAGAATGGGCTCTTCACATTCCCGCAGTCTGAAACTCTGTCTCCAGCCCTGCTCCACTTGCCAGCCTGTCCATTTCTCTGACAGGCAAGTAGAGAGAGACTGGCGCCACACTGAAACCAGAGCCTCAGAGTTCCGTATATGAAATCTGTGAAGATGGAGCATAGGCAGAAAAGGATTTGTTTTAGTCATTTTTAGTAGTGTTTGGAAAACAGTAGGTGCTCAATAAAAAATTGTTGGAAGAATTGAACAAGGAATGCTCCGTGGTCGTAAATAGAGGGGAGAGAACTATCCATTCACCACTGCGGGGAGTGATGTGCCCTTTCTGGAGGGTGCAACGGTCCTACATAAATCCTAAAAAATGTGTAGAACTTTTGACCTAGAAATTCTATTTCTAGGAGTTTATCCAAAGGAAATAGACCATGGAAGTGCCTAATATCTTATTTCAAGAATGTTCATTTTAGTGTTGTTTTTAATATTGCAAAAATAATGAAAGTAACCTACATGTCCAACAGCAGGGGATCAGTTAAATGAATAGCAATATATTCAGGACATGGAAGACTTATGTAGAGGTTTCATGGGATCTTGTCTAGGGATGACATGTGATGGTATTTATGATATATCACCAGTGAGTACAGCAACTTAGAAGAAAGCAAGTACTTTACGAAAAAAAGAATTAAATATATTTATGTGCACTAAACAGCCCTGGAAGTATATTGACCAAATGTTGAAAATGTTTTTCTGTAGGTCCTTAGATAATAGGTGGTGGATATTTTTTCCTTTTACGTTTCCATATTAACATTTTTTCTAGAATAAACAAATTACTCTTAGAATAATTCAGATGTTTTAGAGGGATAGGCAGGGACATACATACCCGGTCATTTTACACTTAGATATGTACCTGTCTACATCGTGTATGTGACTCCTTAGATGTTTGAACTCTAGGCTACTTAATGATAACAATACGGAAATATCTAACATTTGATAAACACGAACACTAAGTAGATAAGTACTCGGTATTATATTAAGCTGTTTTCATATTTGCCTCTTGTAACTTCATGGCAGCCCTGGGAGGGAGGTTCTGCTTCTCTCTCCGTTTTAGACCTGACTTAACTGAGCATGGGCCTGAGTTACCCAGGGCCTCCCAGCCACTGAGGGGTTGGGGCAGGACTGGAAGGCAGGCAGGAAGGATGTCTCTATAACCCCCACTTTCAGCCTCCTCGCTACATTGCTTCCAGCAAAACAAAATCTCTGCCAGAAATTTTTGGAATTCTAAGATCGAACCAAGGGATATTCAGAAATCCCATTAACAATAATTCTGAGAGCCCCAAATTAAACGAGATTCACATTTTTGTGTATGTGTGTGAGTTCTTGTCAGGACAAAAAAAAAAAAAAAAGGGAATTAAAGTGTCTTGAAAAGATTCCTTTTTGTAATTAAGTCTTCCTTGCCTGCTTTCTGTTACCCACGCTGACACATTATAGCAATAAGTAGCGTCGGCGCGTCACGGCGGCTCCTGTGTTTTGTCAGGGGTGTGAGGGATGAGAGATGTCACCCAGGCAGCTCCCTGGACTGGGCAGCGGTTTTCTGGGTTCTGCATGCACACCCTTAAAGTGGCCCACGGCGCTGGAGATCCACCTGGATACGTGTATTTTTGGTCTCTGAATGGTTTCCATAGTTCTGGTATCTCCCTGAAGCAGTTGGGAGGGAATTGGGCCTGAGGGGTGGAGAGATGGAGGAAAATCCTCTCTGGCCTGTGATGAGTCATCTCCCCTTGAACAATCCAGAGCGGCCACGGAGGGAAGGCCGCTCTGTTAGCGCCCCGTTCAGGGCAGCCTCTGCTGGAAACCGGGGTTTCTCCAATCGGGAGTGAAGGGTCAAGGGCTATATTTGGGAACTGGGAAATGCACGGCTGCAGGCTTGCCTGGGGAGGGGCATTCATGGGCCCAGAAGGAAGAAAGTATGAAGGAGGTAAAGCAAGGAGGTTTCAAATCTTGACTTTTGCCCTCGTGAGCCATGTGACCTTAGACAAGGCTCTCATTTCTCTGACCTTCAGTTTCTTCATCTATAGAATGAAAGAAATGCTTGTCTCCTAATTTCCCTTCCCACGGCTTCTTCTGTACTCACCTCTCCCCTCCCTTCCTTCCTATTCCTCCTTCCTCTCCTCCCCCTCCCCATCTTCTTCTCCTCTCCCTCTTCTTCTCCTCTTCCTCCTCTTTCTTCTTCTTCTCTCTCTTTTAGGAAGTGAGTAAAATGCCACGCACCAAGGAGACACCCAACAATAACCAGTAAAACAGTATACATTCATGGATATGGCTCAGGGTTCTGGAACCCAAGCAACACAAAAGTATGGTAGACAGAAGAGACTCTGTGATATTCCTCCCCCTGAGAGGTCACCTCTGTGTCCCTGCCCTGGGTCTGACTGGGCTCTCTGACAGGCTTGAAGCGAAGCTGTGCCCGCGTGGGCCCAGGCCTCAGGCAGCTTCCACGAGGAGCCCTGAGCGGCCCCATTAGGGCTCTCTTACCCTGAGATGGCTTCTCTGGAGAGAGCACTCCTCTTCCTTCCGGTGACAGTCCCCACTGAGCCGCCCGGCCTCCCTTCCTGCCAAGGCACCGGTTACACGAGAGAAGCCATCTCGGAACCCTCAGATGAACCCCTCTACCAGTGAGAGACCCAAAGCGACCCCAGTCTACATGGCACGGAGCAGAGCCCTGCCTGCATGGCTGTTGTTTGAACTGTTATGTTTGGGGGGTCATTTGTTACACGGAAGCGGGTGGCTGGAGCATCGGGGTTCACGTCCCTCCTTTACCACTTGCCTAACCAGCAGTGTGATCTTCAGCTATCACCTCCCCAAACTTCCGTGCAGTCAACTTTAAATGTGGACATGAACATCCCTGCCTGGGAGGAGCTTAGCGAACGTTCACCGAGGCAACTCCAGCAAGGTGCTTGCGGCAGGGTCTAGGATCTAGTGAACACTCACAAATGCTCTCACTGCTACTGGTCCCTTCGCAGACATTGCCAGCAGCGGCCAAGGGAAGAGCTCAGCCCATGTGCATTTGAGGGCAGTGAGCCCTGGGCAGCTGTCTCTTTTCCCCAATAAATAGAGTTGTCATAATCATACTTAATCCTGTTATCAGGAAGGTATTTAAAATTGGAATCGTCATTTATTTGGTTTCCTCTGAAAGAGTTGCCCTAATGAACCCATGTCGTTTGCTAGGGAATTGAGAGACCCTTCTCTGTCCTTAGCTCACAGAACGCCCCCCTCCTCTCTCCTGTTTGATGTGTTAGTGCCCATGCGTGGGGCTGTTGGCACAGCTGCCTTCTTGGTTTTCTTCCTCTCTTTCGTCTAGGGACTGTTCTTTGAGGGGAACAGTTGCTGCTGACTTCTGGCTGTAGGAGGGGACCTGGGACATCTGCCTGGCTCTGCGGCCTGGGACCCCAGCCCTTGAGACTGTCCCTGCGTCCTCCTGAGGCAGCTCACAGCTTGCTGTGGCCTCCTTTGACGACTGACTCTAAGTCTCTGAGAGGTGTTCTGTCAGGTCATTTTGCTGGGTAGTTTCGGGGAAGGCAGGGCCTGAGATCAGTGGGAGGCTGGGACTGAGGGAGAGGCAATAGCAGAATACTGTTGAAAAAACACCGCAAGGGTGTCTGGGCGGCTCAGTCAGTGAAGTGTCTGCCTTCGGCCCAGGTCATGATCTCAGGGTCCTGGGATCCAGCTGAGCCCTTTGTTGGGCTCCCTACTCAGTGGGAAGCCTGCTTCTCCTTCTCCCTCTGCGCCCACTTGTGTGCTCAGGCTCATGCTCTCTCTCTCTCTTTTTCACAAAAATAAAGAAATAAAATCTTTTTAAAAACTTATAAAAAATCCACCATGAGCATTTGGGGGTCATTCCTTAATTCAACAGCTGTCCCTTTAGCACCCTCCGAGTGCCCAGCACTGGGCTAGGCATGGTTCTAGACATGTTTGGGGCTGATGCTCGGCCCCTGTCGCAAAAATTATCTGATATCCACCCAGCAGAATGTCTGGAACAAAAACGAGAGCCAATCTCCAGTCTCCCTGAGGTAATAAAACACCTGGAATTCTCCTAACCGGCAGTGGGAGTGTCAATGGGTCTAGCCACTTCGGAAAGCAGAAATGGATATGTGCACACACCCGTGCACCAGAAGGTACATTCGGGAATGTTGCTAGCCGCACTGTTTGTAAGAGCCGCCAGCTGGCAAACACCCAGATGCTTGGGTCTGGAACTGAGAGCCACGCCACCGAGTACTACACGCAACCAGCACGAACACACCAGAACCACACGCACAACCTGGGCAAAAACCACAGACTCGGTGCCCCAGGGCCTAAGTTATGGACAGAGCAGTAAGCACGGCATGTTCCGTTGATGCCCATTTGAGAACAGGCAAAACGAGTGTATGGTGTAAGTCTGGGCAGTGGTTGCCTTTGGGGGTTAGTGAGTGGCTGGGACAGGAGAGGAGTTTCTGGGGGGCTGATCAGGATGGTCTGTGTCTTGAAATCTGCAGTTGAGCTGTTGGTCCCACGGATGTGTTCTTCCAGGAAATCGATCCAGCTGGTAATGCGTACCCTTATAATGTATGCTTTTTCAAATGTATACTTGCATAGAAGGTTAGAAACACAGTAGCCAACGTTGATCAAATTGTTTTACCTCTTTAGGCTTGGTTTCCTTATCTATAAAATAGGGATACCATAGCCTTCATCTTAGGGCTATAGCTCTACAGAGATTCCATGAAGGTGAAGTGGGTAGGGAATTACCTGAAAATGAATGATGGCTGTCATTATTGTTATTATTTTTGATACTAACAGTCTCTTTATCTTAGATCTCTCTGAATGCCTGTGGGTTTTTTAGGTTTTTTTGGTTTTTTGGTTTTTGTTTTGTTTTGTTTTTAACAATCTGGGGAAAATGTCATTGTTCTTCAGCAGAGGAAGAAATTTAAATAGCAGTCTTAAACAAGGTCTTTCTGTGGGTTGAAGTAGTTTCGTGATAGGTGTCAAGTCCCTGAAGAAAATGAAATATAGCTTCCTCTTTTGAAAATGCTCATTTTCTATGTTCTTCAAATCCCCTTTCCTAAATGTTCTCTGAGTGTAAAACTTTGGGGAGAGAAAGTCATACCACCTGGAAGAAATGTACCCCTGCCTTTTCTCCACACTTTTAGAAAACGTGACTCAGAGCAGATTCTCCAATTCCTCGGGAACCAAGAACATGTCGTAATAAAGTTCATCCCTCTTGGCCAGAATTTTCCCTCATTTTCCCGGGACCATGTGTCCTGAAAGGGTTTAGCAGTGGAGACCCTGGCTCACCGTGGTCTCAACGCGATCTTCAGTCCCTGGAGAAATGCGCCATGCTTCACTGCTGGGAGCAAGTCTTAAGCTTTTACACTGTGGATATTACATTTCATCAACTTAGAAAGTGTAATCCTGGAATTAGCCACTGGCGGCTGAAAAACAGACCAGCTGGTCCCAGCTGAGGGAGGAGGAAGGCCTTGGAAGGAGGCCCGGGCCGCAGCGCCAGGAGACCCAAGAAAGCATCACAGCCGGGCCACAGTCTCTGCTTGGTTCCAGATGCACGGAGAGACAGAGCCAGCCTGGGGCTGGGGCGGCCTCTGCAGCGGCCGGGATAGAGATGCCTGAATATTCCGCTGATACTCTTGGGCAGACGTGACTCCAGTGTCCTGGCAAGGTTAATGGGGTTTGGTGACAGAGCGAGAGAGGGTGGAGGCTTTCCTGCTCCCCCGGGGGCACTAGCCATCTCGCGCATCCTTTCGGAGGTGGGACTCCAGAGCCTCACCTCTGTGGCCTCAGGGAATTGCTTTGACAGTCCTTTGCTCTCCCTTCCAACGGCGGGACAAATTAGCTCAGAAAGTGCCCAGCTGTGTTTGTGAGGGCCAAGAGAAACCAGAATTCTTCCATCTTGCGGGGGTACAGCATTTCTGGAGGCCAATTTGATAGTATGAATTACGTCTTTAAAAAGTGTAGCCCTTCCGAACTTAGGAACTTACCCTAAGTTTTGACTAACGCGCAGCAATATCTAGTGACATTTCCGTTCACTAAATATTTGGTAAGTGACTGAGCCCTACCAGGTGCCAGGCCCCCCGCGGAGACTCCCCGCATTCCCTCAGACCCTGCTCACGGTACCCATTGTACAGACCCGAGACCGAGGCCTTTGGCAGTTAATGAGCTAATTAGTGGATTTGAAGCCCAAAGAGTGGACTTGGAAGTGTAAACTCTGTGACATTTGGTCTCTGAGATTCAGCACTGCAGGGGAGGCTGACGCAGCAACCCTCTCCGTGGCCGTCGTCACGGAGAGAAAAGCACAGGACCCCACAGAGATGGGCAACTGGTATCTTCCTGCAACCTTTGATCATCGGCCTGTGAGCAAGGAAATAACCTGAATGTCTGACGATTAGGGCTTGGCTGAATCACATTATGGCCATACTTCGGAACACTGAGTAGCATTAAAATGAATGTTACAGGGCGATGTTTATTCACGTGGCAAGATGCTCCTGTCACATTATTAAAGAGAAAACGGTGATTACAGTAAAAGAAAAAAAAATCGGTGTGTGTGTATGTGTGTGTGTGTAGGCATAGAAACAACACATTACTAGTTATTTTCTCTGGGTTTGGGGATTATTTATAGTTTTTTTTTTTCTTTCCATCCCTGACCTTTCTGATGTGGGGGGCGGGTAATTAGCATGTTTTACACATCTATTTGGAATACTAAGCTATTTCCATTTGAGGGGAAAATAGCTGCAGCCTCTTCGGGCACATAGATGGCTTGGTGACACACAAGTGTCTCACTCCTTGTTTCTTACCAAAGGGAAAGGAGTGGCCTGCAGGTGAGGAAGGCTGGTCCACGTGTTGGTAGATCCGTGGTCCTCCACGTGTGGCCTGTGGATCTCCTTCTGAATCACTCAGGGCTGCTTGTCCATCCCCCAGGGCTTCCTGGACTCCACCCTAATATTAATAAGAGGCCACGTTTATTGAACACATATCATATGCTGGCCACTGTTCTAGGTGCTTCATACTCACTAACTCATTTTATCCTCACAAACCCTATGGTACCTACACGATTATACCCACTTCCCTGACGAGAAGGCCAAGGCACAGAGGATTAACTGGTGTGGTCTCAGTTTCAGTTACAAAGCTGCAGGTGGCAGAGGGGACACCAGGCCCTGTTCTTGTCCCCAGGCCCCAACTCAAAGTCACTACCCTGAGAGTGTGGGAGTTCAGGAATCTGGATTTTTAATAAACTGCCAAAGGATCTGGGTACACATGAAAGTGAAGTACCGCTGCTCTGAAGTATCTTTTTTTTGTTAAAATTTTATTTATTTATATTAGAGAGAGAGTGAGAGTGGGGTGGGGCAGAGGGAAAGGGAGAGAGAGTCTCAAGCAGACTCCTTGATGAGCACTGAGCATGAAGCCCAACGTGGGTCTCGATCTTACCATCCTGAGATCACGACCTGAGTTGAAGCCAAGAGTTAACAACGATTAACGACTGTACCAGAAGAAGAGTCTTTTACCTCAGAACCACCTGCATTGTTTACGATGAAGAAACAGCTGCTCCATTTATCCTATGTCAGCTGTGAAAGGACTTTCTCTTCTTGAAGCCATTATAACAAAAATGCCGGTTGCAAGTTCTCAGCTATGGGGGAGTCATCAAACTTAAAAAGTAGACAAGCTTTAACAACCCACTAGCCTAATCATCCCCCCCCCCCACTTACACTCTTCCAAACACATCCTTATTTAGAATCCCACTTCTAAAATGTTGAGGAGTTGAGCTGCCCTCCCTGAAGTTAGCATGTGGAGGGGGTGTGTAGGCAGGGCCCACCTGGGCGCCCTCCCTCTCTGTGGGGACTCTGACACAACCTTGGAAACACTATTTGGAAAGATGCCCGTGGGCCCTCAGACTTGCTTTCCTGACTCCTACTTTCAAAGACCGACCTAGTGTGGCTCCTTGAGGTTGTCCCGATGTGTTGAAACACCCACTGGCTCAAATGGTGGTTGCAAAACTTGGCAGAGTGGCCATGTTCTAGTATCAGCCCTAAGCTGAATGGCACAGTTCCAGAGGCCCCAGTCACATCCTCTGAATGGAGCTGGCCTTTGGACACAGTTCGCACATATTACAAGGTGGCTGGTGAAGCACCAAGAATCTGTTCCCAGCTCCTCCATTTTGGAATCAAGGTGAAGGTCCTGGTGGCTGAGTTGCTCCTAAAGGAGCAAATAAGCTTCAAGCGGTGGAAATGATGCCCATGAAAGGCAAGTCTTCTCAACCTGAGGTGGCAAACCACAGCAATGGCCCTTCCACTTCACCATGTTTGCCCAGCACCTGCTATGGAAGCTGCAGTGCTGGACACAAGATCAGGGCATGGGCAGTGGGGTCAGCAAAGAAAGAGCATGAGGAGAGTCCGTCCCTTTGCTTGGGGCTGGAGGATGGGGCCTGAGGGCCACTGTTGAGCAAAGGTGTGCCACCGCAGGTCACAGCTTGATAGAATGAGCCTGTTGACATATTCACTGACTGGATCACCTCTGGGGCTTCCCTGAGCCCTCTGGGGTCATTCAATCAGGCAGATGTTATTAAAACCTATCAGATTTTTTTATTCTCATTTCATAGGTTAAGAAGCTGAGGCTCAGAGTCTTGTTTGTGACCACATAGCTAAGAAGAGACAATGGCACTGGGACACTTAAACCTAGAGGTTTTCTTCCTTCTGAGTAAATGAATGATGCCAGAGAACAAACATCTCTGGGCCAGATGAGAAGACAGCAGACAGTGTTTTTTTTCTCTCTGAGAAGGTGTTTAGTTCTACATTTCCTGGAAGGTTCACCCTACATACAGAATCTCTCACTGCACTGATGATCTGCACTGGGCCGAGAATTCTTTATATCCCTCCCCTACCTCAGGACCTGACTCAACTGCTCCAATTTACAAAGCAAGTGAAGGAATTAAAAAGAAAACCCTCTTGAACATGAAAGAAATCAGTGTTTCTCCAGAATTAAAGACTTTTAGGGAAGTACAGAAAAAAAAAAAAAAAAAGCAAACAACAACAACTAATAAACCAAAAGACCCTGATCATTCTTGGGAGCTTTTGAACAAATCAGTGTACTGAAAGAATGGATGAAAGAGTAAGGAGTGTGTCAGAGAAAAAGGAAATCTGTGAACTCCCTAAGTGAGTGCCTGCTCTCTGCTCTGTCTGGGAAGTCAAAGGCTAGTGGTGGAGTTCCCCTGGAAAACGTAGCCGTTTCCTTTCCCATCTCAGTTTGAACCACACCACCTCAGGGGGCCTCCTCTGACTCTAGACCAGACTGGTCACTCCATCTTATGTGGTCTGCCAGTCATCTGCACTTGACCTTTTTTAACTCAGAGTATACTTGTAATTTTTTGTTCAGCACCTGCCTCCTCTATTTGACTTTGAACTCCATGAGGGCAGAGGGTGGGTCTACCTTGTTCACCACCTGTATCACTTGGGAATCTTTTGGAACAGAAGACCCAACCCAACCTAGATTAAGCAAAAAAGACTTTTTTTTTTCTGCCCGAGTTTAGAGCTGGCTTTGGGAAAGCCTGGATTCAAGGGTTCTGAATCCATATTTGATCTCTCAACCTCTCTATTCCACTTCATTTTCCTCCTTGGGATGGTTTTATTTTCAGGCTTTTCATGATGCCAAGACAGTTGTCACAACTCTGGCCTAGGATCTTTTCAGGGAGTAAGCACCCCTTCCTGGTGACCAAAGCAGTATTCTCAGGATTAACTCAGATTGGCTTGGCTTGAATAATGTGCCCATCTGTGAAGCAATCACTGTAGTCCAGAGAGCTTGGTGCTTTCTGACTGGCCAGCATCATATACACAGCTCATCGTCCACCTCAAAGCCATTCCCTCTTCTCTCATGCTAATAGAAACCCATCAGATATCAAGCAGGTGAGCAAGATGCTCAGGTAAAGTGACCCCTCCTTAATCTAGGTAACCATCTACAGTAATCCTGTCCTCTTGGCATCGATTGGTTTAGAAGCGTGCACTGACCCACTCTGGCAAATAGGACATGATGCCAAGTTAGAGCCTTCCAGGAGAAATCTTCCTTCCCTTGACAAGTCACATCTGTAGGGGGAGAAGCTTCTTTTCCACCCCTTCTTGTCTTTGGTTATTATTGTGAGCAGGTGGGAAGTTTGGGGCTGCTTAGCCATCTTCCAACCACGAGGTAAGATAATGCTGATGTATTGGGGATGGCAGAGTGGAAAATGTCTGCTCTTAGCTTCTGTGGTGTTTCCCTTCTACTGGCCTGCACCTGTGACTTTTTTTGAAGGACTGTCCACAGGCTCTTGGAGCCACTTCGCCTGCACACACAGAGCACCAGATTGCCTGGGATTTCGGTTCCTAGGGAAGCATCCCATACCAAGAACAAATGCACAGGTGTGAAAGCCCAGCTCCTTGGCTTTGAACTGGGACAAATCCTGAGGCGTACTTTTCACTCCAGAGTTCCCTGTAGGATCAGGCCGAGGCTTGGACTTGCTTGAAATCAACCTTCACTTGGCATCTTCTTCCTTGTCCCGCCCTCCCCCCATCTCCCCACCAGAAGCCCCTGGGAGCACTTCCTTAATCAATCGCTTGCACACAAATCGTTAGCTCCTTCTGGGGGACCTGTCGCATCACCGGGGCTTGCACATCCCAGCTGCTCTGTAAATATTTGTTGCCTGAGTGAATGAATACATGAATGGATGAACAAGCTGGGGAAATCACAGGCAGGTGGAATCCGAACAGGTTATTATACTAATTACAGGCTGTCTACTTTTTTTCCCTTTGCTCCGTGAAACAGGTTGGCCCCTTGGGGAATTTCCCCAAAGCTTTTGAAGCAGACAGGGTGTCTTCTAAACAGTCTCATGTGCTTCCTAATTGGGCAGTCCATCAGAAGGTGAGGTCATCTCCCCCGGGGAAGGAGAGGCCTTATCACTCAGGACCAGGGGCCTGGGGCAGGGACAAATCCTGCCCCAACATCTGCAGTCTGTCTGTTATGGGAGCGGCTGGAAGGAATGACCATTCTGGAATGAATCAACGAAACCTTTGACCTGAACTCTAGTTTAATTCACTCTTTCCCCTCCATTAGCTAGTGTAAGGGATGAAGGAGGCAGAAGGGGAGGGATAACATATTTTATTTTTATGGCATTTTTATTCCAAATGACCTGCTGGGTCAAACCCACTCTTCTTTCATGAATTATACATGAGAGGACTCCTTTTGTTTTTCTAATGGCTTGAGTTGAGTTCACCCTCTAGAAGGATTTTTAAACAAAATCAGGAATTTCAATTAAAGAGTTCACCTCTTGCTATATCAGTTGACATGGTTTTGATTGGGTCATCCCATAAATGCATCTCCGTTAGTAGACTTTTCAAGCTTCCTAGGGTGTTAGAAATCCTCCGGCCCCATCCTCTTACTTTATACATGGGAAGACTAAGAACCCAGAGATGGGAAATGACACGCCCAAGTTCACACAGCCAGTGAGAATCAATAGCTATTAAAAGACAGAAATGGTAGTGTATTTAACCCTCTCTTTATTTCTAGCCCCCAGTATTCTTTTCTGCAAGGAAGCCTAACCAAATAATATAGTTGCCATGGCTGCAGAAAAAATTGCTCTGAAACCTAGTGGCATAAAGCAATCCCTTGCTACGTTCCTAGAGTCTGTGGATTGGAAATTTGACAGAGGACAATGAGGATGGCTTCTTTCTGCTCCATGGTGTCTAGGCCCTCAGCTGGAAGAGCCAAAGCCTTAAGGCTGCGTTCATCTAAAGTCTCGTTCATTCACATGAGCAGAGGTTTATGCTGTCTGTCGGCTGAGACCTGCTGTTGACTGGAATGTCCATATGTGATCTCTCCATGTGGTCTGGGCTTCCTTACAAACATGGTGGGCTGGGTTCCAAAGGAAGAGTTGAGAGAGGGAGATGAGGGGAGTGGGCAGAGATCCATAGATGGATGAATTGGTGGAAACTGTGTCACTTTTTATAGACTGAAAGTCACCCTGTATTCCTTGTAAAATATTCTGTTGGTCAAAGCTGTTATGAAGTCCCCCTGGTTTTAAGAGGAAGGAAGGTAGACCCCATATATCAATGGAGGAGTGTCAGTTACATTGTGAGAGAGCATATTGAATTGTGTCTATATACTGGTGCAGCCACCTTTGGAAAATTCACTGTGCTACAAGAGGGTTAGGGCTAGTTCCCATTAAGTTTTGCTGAATTGTTTATTTAGGATCTATCTTTTCTGCTAGATTATAATTTCCTAAAGGGCAAGATATGTGTCTGTCTTGTTTGCTAATATGCCTCAGTGTCCATCATAGCTGCAGCTGACTCGGGGGAAGAACTTAGTGCATTTTGGTTTGGAAAATACATGTCAAAAAGAAAGTATTTATTGGCTAAAAATAGACTCATAGATTTCCCTTCTCCTCTTGTGACCTTTCCTTTTCATTAAGAACTTGAATACTAGGGGCATCTGGGTGGTTCGGTCAGTTGGGCGTCTGCCTTCCACTCGGGTCATGATCCCAGGGTCCTGGGATCGAGCTCTGCATCGGGCTCCCTGCTCCATGGAAAGCCTGCTTCTCCCTCGCTCTCTGCCTGCTGTTCCCCCTGCTTGTGCTCTCTCTCTCTGTCAAATGGATAAATAAAATCTTAAAAAAAAAAAAAAGTACTTGAATACCACCACCATCTTCTCTAGAGAGTTGATTGATTGATTGATCCATTCATTCATGTTTGACACATGGAAGAGGTGCTTAATTAAGTCTTGGAGTGGGCAGAGAAGTTGTGCTGTGGGGAGTGATGGATGTAAGAGGAGAACTAGAGGATGAACAAAAGGAAGCTGAGTGAAGGGGCAGGAGGAAGGGCACTCTGGGCAGAGGGAACAGTCTATGCTAATCGGAAACAATCATTTGGTGTGGCAGGTGTGTAGAGTTTGAGAGAAGAATGGCAAGAGGTGCGTGAAGCTAGAGAGGCAAGCAGGGGCCAGGTTGTAAGCAGGCCTTCAGTGCCACGCCAGGGAGTCTGACTTATCCCTTAAGAACAGCAGGAAGCAACCCAATAAAATCTGTGTTTAGAGGGCATGTCTGCAGAGTGGGTGATGGATTGGAGTGGAACAAGGTGGGAGGCTAGCTGGGGCATGGCTGGCAGAAATCCAGACATGAGATGATGGGGGCCAGAGCCTCAGTGGGGATGGTGAGAAATGGGCAACATTTCCAAGGAGACCCAAATGATGAAATGGATGTGGGGGTGAGAGAGAGGCTGGGCCAATTCTTGGTCTCTGGGTTAGGCAAGAGCATAGCTGGTGGTACTGGGCTGCAAGCCAAGAAACCCTAGGGAAGAAGTAGCCTTGGGGGGCAGGCTGCTGTGAAGAGTTCAGTATTTGGGGCATGATGAGTCCAAGATGCTGGGTGATTGCCTGAGTGAAGATTCCAGGAGACACTTGAATTCACAAAACCCAAACTCAGCAGAGTGGTCTGAGCTGTGAATCTGGCCTGGGGACGGACGGAGAGATGGAAACTGAAGCCAGTGGGATCGCATGGGCTCGCGGTGGGAGAATGAGCACATCGGAGGGGCAGAGAGCCACGGAGACAGCAGTTTTCAAGAGGGAGGCAGTCAGTGATACCCAGTCATCTGAGAAATGACAGAAGGAAAGGAGGGACATTGTCCACAGGACTGAACAAAAGAAAAGTCATTGGCAACCCTCACGAGGACAGTGCCCCCTAAGAAAGATAAGAAGAAGCCAGATGACGGATGAAGAGGAGGTGAGCGTGGTGGATTGAAAGCATGAATGAATAGCATTCTAGTAAAGTCTTGACTTGCCTCCTTCCAGGTCTGGTCATCCTGGAAACACTGGAATGGATTTGTCAAATAAACTCCCAAAGAGCAGCCAGGAGGGATCTTTCCCACTCAGCTCTCCCTGTCCCAGAACGTAACCTATGCGTGGGCTGTCTTCGGTGTCCCTCGCTAGCAACCAGCATTTGTATTTAAATTCTTGGAGGAGGGGCGTTCTCATTTTTCAGGCATCAACACAGTTCTGCGGTCACATCTGTTGTTTTTGTCTGCACAATAGCCATTTATCAGCATTTGGCTAATAGCATCCCAGTCTGGGGAGGGCTGACCCTTTTTCTTTGGTTCCACTGGTGGCACCTGTCCCAAGGCCGATCAATAAGACTCAGGCCTGAGATTTTTTGGAAACTGTTGGGAAAGGGAAGCACTCTTTAGGCAGGGGTGGCTTTCACCTAGAGGAAGCCTGCCTGCACCAAGGAAAGCGAATCAGGGACAAAGAGAGAAAAACAGTCTCAATGACAATTCTTGAACTCCTGGATCCAGCCTTGCCTGAAGATACTTAATCCCTGGATTTTTCAGTTACCTGAGCCAGCAAATTCTCTCCCTTTTAAATTCATTCATTCATTCACTCACTCATTCATTCATTCATTCGTCAGAAAGAGCTATATGAGTTCCAGTGCTGAATGAGTGGTCCCAAGAGAAGCAAACTGCCAAGACATGGGGCCTCAGGGAGGGGTTGGTGGAAGAGGTTTATTTGATTCTCTCAGGCATTTCACTGGACATTTCACTCACCAAGTTGCTCCCACCTTAGGAATCTCCCCCGCCTTTTTGCAGTCAGCCCCTTCATTGTTTCGACTTGTATTCCTTTTTGCACACCCATCCTTGCTCAAAAACATTACCTGAGGTGCACGGATGCTGTGCTGAAGGCAGGCCCTCTCTCACCCCCAGAGGCACACATACTTATTATCTCTAGGAGACGCTCCCAGAGCCCACGCTGGGAGATGGGGTGTTTGCAGGGACCCCTCCGCGTCCAGGGTGTGTGTGTCCAGTGACTTGCTGACAGCCAGTGCCCGATTCCAGACCCCCTCCCTCCGGCCCCACCCACCCCACGTGTACAAAACCATTCCACCAGTACAAACTCGTGTTCATTTGTTCAGAACATGAATTAATCATGCCGGGAGATTCCCAGCCGCTGGACCAGGTTTTGCTGTGTTAGAATAAACATCCCTTCATCCTGTCACCACAACCTGAAGGGAAAACAGAGGTCCAGAAGTCTCCGAGGCAATGAGGGGACTCCATGGGTCACCCATGGCAGAGGGAGGGGGAGGAAGTGACATATTTTTTGTTTTTTCCTCCTCCCTCCTCATATCAGCTGTGATCTTCGTTTCCTCTTTTTTTTTTTTTTTTGCTTGTTTCTGAGTATGCTTCCTACCTAAAGGCTTCAGTTGCACGGATCACGTTTTCTGTCCAGCCTCCAGTCCGAGGGCTCGCTGTTGGCACGGGCCCATAGCATGACATCTCCTGGAGGGCGGGGCTTGTGTGTTGCAGCTCAGGGCTTGCCAGAACCACCCGGCATCATTTCCTAGCTCTGCTCACTTGGAATTCTCAGGCTTAGGGGGTTTTCTCCCTCCTCCCTCCTTTCTTGCCTCCCTCTGACTCACTCTACTTACCTCCTCCTGCTCCTTCTCTTCCCCCTCCCCCCTCTCCCTTTCTCCTCCCTCCCACCTCCTCTTACAGCTTTATCTTTCCTCCTTCACGTCTTCTCTCCTCCCCTCCATCCTCCTAGCCTCTTTCCTTTGCCTTATTTACTTTTCCTGCCTCTGTCTTCCCTTCTCTCTTTCCTTCTTTTCATCCTTCTTGTTCCTTTTCCTCCGCTTGCTCCCTCCCCCCACAACGTTCACCCTGTGGTTCCAATGAAATGTGAACTCGGAATAATACTGAAAAGCAGCCAGGCTCAGCCAATAAATCCTCTAATGCTTGTAATAGTTTCATGTTCTTCATGTTCATCCTAGTTTAAGAGTTTAATCAACATCTTGGAAATACTTGTGATTTACTCCATGAGCTCTAAATTGAGGCATGGCAAGTCCCTCCCTGTCCTCCTCCCTCCCTTCCTCCCTTGTTCCCATCCTCCCTTCCTCCTTCCCTCCCTCCATCCCTTCCTCCTTCCTTCCTTCCTACCATTTATTCAATAAATGTTTTTTGAGGGTCTATTCACATCAAGCCCTGGGCTAAGTGTTGTCTATAATAAATAGAAAAAAGGACATTATCCCTCCTCTGATGTGTTTACAGTCTAGTGTGAGTGGCAGATTTTCACCATAGATCACAAATGAATGTATTCTCATGACTTCAATGAAAGTTCTGAATTTCCATGGGGGTCTAAGTGGAGGGAGTGACCCTGCCCATGGAGGTGTGGAGGTTTTCTTGAGGAGCTCATTTGAAGGATGAATTCTCTAGGTTGAGAGAAGAGGAATGAAAATGCCAAGTAGAGGGAACAGAATATGCAAAGGTCCTGGGGTGAGAGGAAGCAAGTCACTTTCACAGAATTTGACAAGAATAGTATGGCTGGGACAGAGAGTGGAAAAAATGAGCCAGAAGTCAGCAGTGCTCAGATGCTCAGAGCTCTTATCTGAGGTGAGAGTTTGGGTCTTAGCTCCAAAAGCAAGGGGGTGTTATTGAAGAGTTTCACTTGGACACAGAGATGTCATAATTGGTTTGACTGCTGGGGTAGTCAAGCTCAGGACAGGTTCTTTGGGTAAGACTTCTCTAGTCTTGGTGATCTAGGTAAGCAGGGAAGAAGCAGATAGGGTCAGACATAGCATTAGTGTCCCAGGGCCTGGATTGGGGTCAGAGAACTGCTCAGGCTTCCTCCAAAGGGAGATTATCCTGCCTGCAGACCTCCTGGTGGGTCAGAGGGCCCTATCAGATGGGGAAGATGGAAGGAATATAGCTAAGAACTTTGGGCCTGGACTCAGCCAGATCTGGCTTTGCTGTTTATCAGCTATGAGACCCTGGGCAATTTTACATCTTTTTGGAGACTGTTTCCTTATCTGTAAACAAGGACAATAATAGTAATAAATGTGTTGTTTTTGTCTGCCTATAATCCCTTTTTTATGGTAATTAGGAAACTAACATTGCATGTGGTTCTGGTGGGACTGGCCATCTCTGTGCCCCATCTACCCATTGGACACATGATCCAGGCCCAACCAAGCATCATGCCCAATCTTCCTGTCCCCAGGGACTGGTCTAAGGGAATGGCCCAAGTAGGCCCAATCAGAGACCTGCCATGGGATCTGATCTTGGGCTGTTAGGAGAAGAGGGTCTCTTTTGGTTTTAGATTATAAGCTATGAGATGAAGTGCCTGGGTGGCTCAGTTGGGTAAGCATCTAACTCCAGATTTTGGCTCAGGTCATGATTTCAGGGTTGTGAGATCATGCCCCACATCCAGGTTCTACACTGGGTGTGGAGCCTGCTTAAGATTCTCTCTCTCTCTCTCTCTCTCTCTCTCTCCCTCCCTCTCTTTCTGGCCCTTCCTCTCTCTCTCTCTCTCTAACCCCCCTAAACAAACAAACAAACAAATAAAATCA
Organism: Nasua narica; assembly: GCA_028533885.1. Taxonomy (NCBI): domain Eukaryota; kingdom Metazoa; phylum Chordata; class Mammalia; order Carnivora; family Procyonidae; genus Nasua; species Nasua narica. Next base: position 34,710,016 of record CM052799.1, on the reverse strand, counting down.
TGAGCTATAAGAGCATAGGCTTATAATCCACTTTTCCTGGGGAAAAAAATCAGGGAAATTAGTAGAAGAGGGAGAGAAGAAGAGAGAGAATAAGGGAGGGGAGAGGAGAGTAAGAGACAGAGAAAGAAAGAACTTTCACACTCTGGTGCAATAATTCATGAAGCCTGGAACACCCCTTGCACTTCTCAGTTAATGAGCGCATCAGTGCCCATTCTGGCTTAAGCCAGTCCAAGTTGGGTTTCGTCACTCACAATCGATATGCTGTGACCAAGACACCATGTCACTGGGTTTTTGTGAGTGTTAATTTAGCGAAAGCACCAAAAGCAAAAGTAAAGGGCCTAGCATGCAGAGTGCTCAGTCATCACTAGCTAGGGGTTTTGTTCGGATAACAATTCATAGCTGTAAGATATATAGCTAGAGTGTATCCTGCCTCTCCCTCTGGTGTGTGGTCTCATATTGCCCCACAAAGGGCTATGTGCCACCTTAGAGATCCTATGTAAAAGCCTCAGATAGTGACTGAGTTCCTCTTCCCAACCTCCCCTTCTCCCTCTGGAACTGGTGACTCCTGTGTCCCTTGGGGCTTTCTTAAAGTGACAGTGGCAGCAACAAGAGAACACAATGACGTGAAGGATGTGACTGTGTTTAGACCATTCTCCTACTTCAGACCAGCTGGTTTCCCATGACCTTTTTAATAAAATGTATTAGTTATCTCTTGCTGTGTCATAAACCGCAAACTTTCTGGCTTAAAGCAAGCAGAGATTTATTATCTCGTGGCTCCTGGGGCTGAGGGATGCAGAAACAGCTTTGCTGGGTGCTTCTGTTCATGAAGCAGAAGTGAGAACATTGGCCTGAGCTGCCATCATCTGAAGGCTTGAGTGGGGCTGGAGGAGCCACTTACAAGGTGGCCTACTCACCGGGCTGTTGGAGGAAGACTTTAGCTCCTGGCCACCTGAACCTCTGCACAGAGTTGCTTGAGTGTCCTTATGATATGCTGCCAGCTTCCCCTAGAGTGAGTGATCCAAGAGGGAGGAAGATGGAAGCAATATTTATATGACCTCATCTTTGAAATCATGAATGTCATTTCTGTAACATTCTGTTAATATACAGTTGAGCTGTATGCTGGGAGAGGGTATGTGAAGTTGTGAATACTGGAAGGCTGGGGTCATTGGGGGCCATCTCGAAGGCTCTGGTGGTATTTTTAAGTGTCACTAAGGTGTCTTCGTAGCCTCATGGGAATTGTCTTCCTCAAGGAGGCCTTTGGATGCTTGAAATAACATGGCATCGTCGAGGCACCAAAAACACCCCTTCCAACAACCTGTGCTTGAAAGAGCATTTTTCAGAGCTTGAAAAGAGCTCCTTAAACTAGTGAAATGACTAAACTAATTTGCTGGTCTGTAATTTCCTGGCATGTCTGGAGATTTCCTAATAAATACTGGCTTCAGGTTGGCGACCTGCCAGTGTCACTGCCTTCCCCTGAGTGACAAACAAGGGATGTGTAAAGCATCTGGGAGGGTTGGGAAGGTTGGTACATTGCCAGGACAGAGCACAGGACCTGGAGGCTGGATGTTGGGGTCTGAGAGCCAGCCCTGCTCCTTACCTACCATAATACCTGCCAGCCCTACCAATATCTATCATATTTCAAGCAAAACAGTTTCCTCTCTATGCCTCAGTTTCTCTGTCTGGAAAATGTGGCAATGACCCTGGTTTTCCATGAGTCCCACGGCTATTACGAGGTTTGAATGAGCCAATACAGCATTTCTAAGAGGGAGGTCCCTGGGACACTAGCACCATGGGCTGTTAAGCCCAAAAGGGGTTCCGTGCTGAAGTGAGTATGGAGAACTGTATAAAGTCCAACTGTTTTCCATTTTTCATGATGGCAGGCAGGGCCAGCCCATGGCTGTGCTGCCAAAGTAGCCACACTGGGCTGCTTGCTGAGAAGGATCCTACGCTTGGGATTTCATGTCTAGAAATTCTTAATTATTTTATCTTTGATGATGTGCTTTGTAAGTGAAACTTGATGGGACAAGAGTGCATGTGCCAGGGGCTTGGTGTCTCAGCTCACAAGAGTGCCCCTCTCCCGCCTCCTTGGGGTGAGCACTTGGCTGCCGGCTTCCGTTCCCTTCTCTGGGCTCTCCCTTCTCTGCCATTCCCAGAAACCATGTCCCCAGGGTACCCAGATCACAGGGCTCAGGACAGCGACTGGCTTGCATTGGCAGAGCCTGGGAGGGAAGCCCCATTCTGCCACTACCCTCTGCCCCCCAAGGGGGCCTGGGCACACGGGAAGGGAGGGCTAGAGTCAGTGCCCACCCCATGGCGTCACAGGGCAGGGCAAGGAGGTGGCTCTCCCCAGGCTGGGCTGGCAGCACCCCAGCGTGGTTAGCAGGCCTCTCGGTAGGGGGCATGTCACCTACTTCTGACCCAGGTACCAAGGAGGTTGTAATTCCTTGGGGGTCACCCATCTGCTCTGGGTTGGAATACCATGGGAAGAGGAGATCCGCTCCCCCGCCACCAGCCAGGGCTGTGCATTCTCACTTTGCTTTTGGTCCTGCACATTCTATAGCTGGTCCTGCCTGCGGGATTGTCAGATCCTTTAATAGAAGAGAGACTAAACTGTGGTGAGTCAGAGTGCCGACTTGCGAGCTAGACTGTCTGGGTTTGAGGTCTGGCCCCACTCCTTACCACTGTCATCACCCCATTTTCCTAGCCTTTCTGTGTCTCGGTTTCCTCCTCTCTGACACAATGGTCATGTGGTACCTACCTCAGAGGTTGCTGTAAGGATTAAATGAGGATGCCAAGCATCGAGACTAACCCCCACCATGTAGCAGGTGTTAGTGGATGTATCCGATGCCTGCTCCTCACAAAGTGCTCCTGGGGCAGGGGTGCCGTCGGTAACATGCTGCAACCCTGTAGGCAGCACCATGGGACAGCGACCCTGTGAACACTGGTTGAATGAATGCATCTCCAAGGGAGGCTCCCCACAGAGTACCCATCCTCTCTCATTTTATTCCAGAGAATCATGAGTGATCAGCAGTCCAGCCTCCAAGGCCGTAGAGACACAGACTCTTGTCCCTGCTCATTCCCGGTCTCCAGACGCTGCGCACACAGACACCCCAGAGACTTTCGCCCAGCCTCCTCTAGGGGCCCATCTATCCTGCCGGGAATAGCTTTCCTAGACCCCCCACGGGCCGCGCGATAACTCACTCCGCCTCCCTAGCCTCTCCGTCCTTAATTGGGCCAATCTGTCTGCCTGACACCCGCTCTGGTCCGCTTTCTTCCCAAAGCTCTCTCCTGTCAGTTGACAGATTCTCGACTGTCTTGAGCACATATTTCAATGTGTGCTCTTTCATGATTTTCCAAGCAGGTTTCTGCTCTTTTTAAATCTACTTAATTTTATAATTTCCAAATGATGTTCTTCACCTGCCACGATTCTTCTCCACCCCCACTCCTTGGCTTTTTTCCCATGACTTGCATTTTCTCAGCCCTGAAGCCATGCAGCTGTGGGGGGGGGGGGGAGGGGAAGCAGGGAAACCCTTAAAGGAAGCCTGATTTTTTTTTTCCAGCTAGAGGGAGCATGACCCTCTTAGTTGGGGTTCCTCCTGAGATGAGGGCAGGGGTGCAATAGTGTCTTTGGGAAGTGATCCAGGAAGCAGGAAGGAGGGGGAATGAGACCAGGAAGGGAAAAGAGCTGAGAACGTGCCTTATTTTCTCGTGACCCACTGGGTAATGTGCAGGTAATAGACATGGAATGTTCCTTTGCATCGTCCCACGGGAGAGAGGGGAGACTGACTGCCCCCCCTCCATTGGAGGGTTGTCCCTGGGAAAATTAACTTCCCTGAACTTCTTTCTGTGCATGTGGAACCAAGTAGCCTCTTCTGGATTTGGAGAAGAGTGCGATTAATGCTAGACCCTTAGAAACAGCCGTGGAACGCTCTATCTGAGCTCAAGTGCCACCGAAGTTGGTGACAGCCAGTTACACATTCCAGACTCCCCGGAGTTGAGATTGTCTCTTGGGATGTGGCCTCTTTCATTTCTTCATCTTCTTTGGAAGCCCCCGATTGCTGCGGTCTGGGCAGACTCCAGCCAGCTGCTGCCCCCCAGGGGGCCGGCTGGGGCCCCTGTAGGGAAGGGCTGTTCAGCCAGGCAGTCCTGACGGTGTTTCCATCTCTGGGAATCCGGCTCTGGAGAGGAAGGTGTTGATGTTTCCTGAGGCGATGAAGGAACCTGCCTTCCCATGACTTCCAGGGCCCCTGACAGCATTTGGGTGGGGGCCAAATTGCAAAATTGATGAAAGGTCCAGTACTCCATGTCCTGACGAGTCTGAAGATGATGAAGCACAAATTGAATTTGACAGTTTTTCTCCAACTGATCTAACTCCTTTCCATGTCCCTTAATGATACCCTGGATGGATCCCATAGGCCTCTGCTCTCTTTGGATACAGAAAGGTCCAGTTTAAATTTCTAGTCTCCTCCCCGCTGACCTGCCCAGGTTTGACTCAACCCAAGGGGTCTAAGGGGAGCGAGAACTTCGTCTGCCCAAAGGATCCCTTTACCTCCTCCCTCTCCTCTTTCGTCAGGGAACTCCAGGGAGCGTCACTGACACGGTGACCTGGCCCTGGGACAGCCTTCACCCAGAAGACACTGCAAAGGATATTCCCCGGGGTCTGTGACAGCCCTGTGTGCTGGGACAGGGAAAAGGGACTGGAGAAAAGAAACACGTTTATTTTTCCTCACCCAAAACTGCTGGAGTCCTCTCTCACCCAACATGGTTCGCCTGCCTGCACGGTGAGCTCCAAATGACTCCATTTGAGACTTTTTTGAGGTGCGTTTGGGGGTTTGTGGTCAGAGTGGGATGTGGGGAGCTTCTCAACGTGCCATTCTCCAGCATCTTGCCTGACCTCCTCCTACTTTCCCTTCAGCAGGAACCCATCCCCACCCCTCCCCCAGTCGCTGGCTTCTGGGGTCTTGCCTGGGGGCCTCCTTCCCAGTGTAGACTCAAGCCTATGTGGTCCTCTTCACCAAAGGAGATTCCCTGCCTCGTTCCCCTTAGTGGTGGGAGGGCTGGCTGCACCCTTTCTGCACCTCACTATCTCCAGTTCTCTCCTGGTCCTTCTTGAATAGGTCTGAAATTCCTTCTGTTCATGGCAGTCCAACCAGGAAATGAGGCCCCCAGCTCCCCTTGCAAGCACCCTCCCGGTCTCTATAAGCTACTGTCCTGGAGCGTTGCTCCCTCGACTTGACGGAGGAGACACCCACCACTTGGATCTCCTATGTCTGTTTGTACAAGGTAGAGAGAAGGAAGGGAGGAAGGAATGCTGGCCAATTTGGAAATCTTTTGATATGCCCAGATGCACTCCTGGGCTCACTCTTTCTGGCTCTCCTCCTAGGAGGGAGGTTCTTACTTTGGGGGAGAAAAAGCCTTATTTTTTATATTTGCTAATCTAGAAGTGGAAGTCGGCATTTCTTTCTGTTCAGAATTATACTAGTCGTGCCTATGCCTTGGCTACACGTTGAAATCAGAGATCTTTTCATATCCTATTACAGGTGTCACAGATATCTGAAAATGACATTTTATGCGTATCAAAATTACAGTAGTAATTAGACCCGCTGCTGGATCTTGTTTTTTAATGTGTTAATAAAGTAGCACCAGTATTACTATATTGCAAATTTGTTTAATATTTCAATAGCCATATAACTGGTTTGCTCCGTAATCCTACGTATTTTATTTTGTGCACTTAAAAACCATTATTCCGCAAAGGGATCGTCACTTCAGTGGATGCCAACACAGGAAAGATCAGAAGCCCTGCTCTGGAATATGTGTTCTTTGTGTCTAATGTCTAGCTTTGGGACTTTGAACGCTAGAACTCACATTTTCTTCTAGATAATTTTCTACTCTGGCTTTCTTTTCAACCAGGATCCTGTTGTCCCCAGTCCGAGTCAGTAAGAGCTAACAGATTTTAAGTGGACCTTAAGTGGTCCACAGAGTGGACCTCTCTGTGCAGGCACACTGCAAAACCCTCTACATGCACTAGCTCATTTAATTCCCATCTTTTAAAGAGGCACAGAGAGGTTCAGTGACTTGCCCAAGGTCACACGGCTAGTAGGTAGCAGAACTGGGATTTGAACCTGGACAGTCTGACTCTAGAGCCCATATTCTTAAACCTGTAGACTGTAAACTAGGTAAGAGATAGCTAGTTTTCCAAAAATCCCGTGTTCCTGGCTTTATATAGTATGGGGCCCGCTAGTTTATTCTTTTTCACTACAGCGGGGGCCAAAAAACCTTTTCAGCTCCCCAATTGAGAAATGAACATTGAATCACAGCGCCCCCTGGCTTATGTAGCAATTCTGATTGCTCACTCTAGGGTCAAGCTGGTCCACAGAAATTTAAGACAAACATTTATTAAGCACTCATAGGAAGGCAAGCCCTCTGTTGGGCACTGGGGATAAAAAGAGAATAGGTATAGCTTCCACCTTCCAGAAATTACTGCAAAGTCAGGAAAGACATACCCAGAAGTTGTGTTCGAATAAGGAGAGCCAAGCTCTGGTGGAGGGTGTGGACACAAAGCCCCTTGGATGCTATGGGGGAAGGGATTTTCACAGGATTGGGGAAAAGGCTTCGGCTCTCTTCCAGCCCCCTGCCCTGATGCCATGTTGGTCCCTCTTTGCCTGGCCGAAGTGCCTCGATTTCCTTTGGCCCTTCCTCCAAACTTTGGTCCTTGCAACTTCTGTGTCTCCCTGCCTCTTCCCTCAGTATGCTCCCACATGGCTGCTTAGCTTATCTCAGGGCCTCATTCAAAGTCAGTGGCTAATGACTCCTACATTTTTTTTAAAAGATTTTATTTATTTATTTGACAGAGAGAGAGATCACAAGTAGGCAGAGAGAGGGGGGGAAGCAGGCTCCCCGCTGAGCAGAGAGCCCGATGCGGGGCTCGATCCCAGGACCCTGAGATCATGACCTGAGCCGAAGGCAGAGGCTTTAACCCACTGAGCCACTCAGGTTCTCCGTGACTCCTAAATTTTAACAAGAGTTCTCAGTGCTATAAACCAGGGATCACAAACATGAGTGGCTGAGGGTCGGGCAGATAACGTCAGTGAACTAAGCAGGCCAGTATTTGCATGTTAAGGAATATTCTTTACTCCCACAAAAATAGACTCTCACCTATGGTTTTCTGAAACACATTGTCTTCCAGAACTATCTTTCCTTTTCTTTTCACTTTTAATAAGGCTGAAACACAGATAAGTATTTCTTTACCAAAAGAGAAATGATAGTGCATGGTGATAAAGGCTTGCTATTGCGTGGAAGACTAAAGGGTCTGGCGACTTGGGCTGCCCCAGAAGCAGACTCTGAGAGTAGGAGCTGAGTGCAGGTCGTTTATTTGAAAGGTGATTCTGGAAAATGTTGGGAGGGAACTGGGAACCAGGACAGGGAAGGGAAGGCAGCCAGTTGATAAAAGGTGCATTACGGAGTGAGTTCCACTCTGGACAACTGGGACGCAAACTCTGGGGGCCAGTGTGACAGGTGTCCTGGAGGTATCCAATCTGAGGACCAAGGAGCTGTGATATTTACATATCATCTCCCATCCGTTGTTGCTTGGGGCCTTTAGTGGTGATAGTGCTTTCACTTTCTAGCCCCTCTTGCTAGGCAGGCTCCAGGGGTTCTAGGTCTTGGAAGTCAGGTCATTGGCCCCCAAACTGGCAAGACCCAAGTGCACAACAATGTCTGTGACAGGCATTGACCATGATGAACTGAAGCAGGCTAGCAGCTGCATTTTTCCAAGCAAGAGTGTGTCCCAGGGTTGCCAGACCTTCTGATTTCTCAGGAAAAACTGAACATTTAGATTTTCAGGTGAAACTTCTCAATTTTAGAAATGTTGACAACAAATCTAAAATTAAAAAAAATACACTATAGAAATCAACCAAAGCATGCTTGTGGGCTGGATCTGGTTTACAAGGGACCAGATTTTGAAATCTGGTCTATCCTAAAGGTAGATCTGATCTTGGCTCCAGACGGTTCTTGCTCAAGGCAAGCTGTAAGATGAATTCCAAGAAGGTAAAGTAGATGTATTAGTTAGGGAGTAGATTGCAAGTTAGGGAGTAGAGCTAATTGATGTAATAAGAGACCCCCCTCCCCCCCGCCAAGCAGGGGATTTGGAACCAGACAGAAGTGTGTTTCTTTCTCATGCAATAGTCTGGAGGTAGGTGGATGGTCCAGGCCAGATGTGTCGCATGGCAGGGACCCAGGTTCCTTCTATGTTGTTGCTCAGCATGTTGTCTTCATTTTTGTGGTCAAGGCCTGCGGACCAGCTCCTTATTCACATTCCAGCTAGTAGGGAAGGGAGAAGAGAAGCTCAGTCAGTCTCAGTAAGTGCACAGTTCACTTCCTCTCACATTCCGTTGGTGAGAACTTGGCCACATGGTCATCTGTAAGGGATGCTCAAAAATGTTGTCTCTCTCTCTCTCTCTCTCTCTCTCTCTCTCTATCTCTCTGTCGTTGGCCGTATGTTCAGCTTCAACTTGGTGTGTTTGTGAGAATTTGTATTATTATAGAATTAGGGGAGGGCTGATATTAGGGGACAGTGAGAAGCCTCTGCCACACTGAGGGAGGGTCTGGAAAGGGTCTGGAAAAGAGGATGGCTTTCAAGCCTGAGGTAGGATCTACCTGAGAGAAATTATTTTCCCATGAGAATGAGAAAAGTCTGGCTTTCCTCATGAGCTCTCTTTGTTTTGCCTTGGTCAGTCATGAAACTAGTAGAAGAAACCTCTCTGAAACCTTAATAGAGGATTAGCCCAACTGGAAAAAGTCTGTTATAATGTAAAAGAAGCAAACATAGTGAGTACTTACGAGATACAAGGGGCTTTCACATATGTGATCTCAAGTAACCTTCACAATTATCCTGTGAAATCAGTATTATTATCCCCCCATTTTGCGAGTGACAAACTGAGGACCAGAGAAGCAGGTTGACACTCAGGCTAGCTAGGGTCAGAGCAGGGACACTGGCCAATCAGAGCCACTGTACAGGTTTGTCCCCTCCAAGAAGTGAAGGGCCTTGTCCAGGATTTGACACGAGGCCCATAGGATTGTAAAGCTCACATTCTTTCCCCTGCGATCTGATTTCCTTACACCAGCTGCTTCCCCAGAGACAGCGACAGCAAATCTACTGGGTTGTTGAGAGGGTAAACAAACCGTGATGAATGAATCTCCTCTCCTAATATGAATGCCTTATTGTTGTTATCCTTCATGCCCCGACAGAGTATTTACAGCCTCTGCTGTTGCATGGCTTCTATCTGGTGGATTAAGGAAACTCAGAACTCTGGGCTTTAGCACAAAGTTGCAACTGGGATTTGGGGTAATGAAGAGTTGAAGGCTCAGCAAGTGGCCCGTGGCTCCACTGTTAACCTGGACAAGGCCATTAACTCTCCCGTAATTAATTGGCTTCTTCCAGGACACCCTGTTGCTGGGGAAATACCCATCTGGGTGTACCCCACATTAAACAAGCCCACCTACGAAAATAGACTTGGTGAAAACGAAAGTGGGAGATCATCATTTAATTAACTACAAAAGACTTGGTTTTGCACAATGGGATTTCTGTATAGCTAGTTTCCAAATAACACCGAAAATCTGATTCTGGAAGAAAGGGAAGATACAAAGATGCATTCGTTCCCTCCTGGTCTATCTGAGAGTGTTCTGGAATAGATTAGATTTCAAGAACTCTGTAATGATGTATTAGAGGGAACTTGTGACATCTGAATGGGGCTGAGTGTGGTTTGTGGTGGATACATTCTGGGAACCTGACATGCCCGGTCTCTCCTCTGAGTATCAAGTCACTCACAACCCCATTGGAAGAAAGGGTGTATGGGGGGGAGGGTCTAAGCAGCCCTGTCTATACCATGTGTGTCCCACCCCCAGCCCTCACCACTAGCTGGATCCCGGGTAAACTGAACCAGTGTCAGTCCATAGGCTCAAGCCAGCTTCTGCCTTTTAAACCTGTGAACTAGAGACACACAACTCCAGTTAGCTAGTGCACAGTACTTGAACTAAGAGATCGTGTGGAGCTGGGTTGCGGGACTGTAAAGCCATGTGCACTTTCCCAAGAAGGCAGAACGAGAGCACACCAGTCTGTAAAGGCAGAGGGGGAATGAGCTGACAGCCAAGCAGTGGTAGGGCCTGGCTTCTTTCGTTTCCTGTTGTTGGGCGTCTATCCACGAGACCGCCTGTTGCAGCCTTCCAACAAACATGTTCAAAGTCCTCCCTCAGCAGGGATTCCCAGCCGGTCCGAGCTCATCCACCTTGGTCAGGGTGAGACCTATTTTTATGCCCCTGTATGCTTTCAGTGGATCTGGAGGGGTCCAGGGACCCCTCTGTCCTGGGAGGCTTTTGTCCTGGCCATGGGTTGGGGAAAGGCTGTTGTCTCTGGGACACATCCTTGCAAACTGGGTGATTGATAGGGTTTGGTGGTCTCTGTTGGGTAAGAGAAATGCCTTGATGTCAACTCGAGGAACTCCCAGCTCTCTGGAACAAAGCTGGGGAGGTGTGATCTTCACCTTCCCACTGCTGAGTATAAGGGGGCTTTGCTTTACTTCCTTATGGAGTAAGCAACTCACTTGTGGCTGTGTTGGATTGGGGGGCTGGAGGCAGGGAATGAAGTCCTCAGGATGCAGCAGGGAAATCTGTTGTGTACGGAAGGGTTGAGTGAACCGACAGTTAATGCCTCGAATGTTACCCTAAGCTTGCAAGCAAATGTGGCATGCAGCATACCAACATAGTAGTCTGCCCCTTGCTTGTCCCTTGCTTCTCTCCTGAATTTCTACAGGAACCAGAAGCCCTGTCTGCCTACCCAGGAGCCTTGGGAAAATCCTATCCAGATTTACTGCCTGGCTCACTCAAAATCCACCCTGTCTTGGGCTCTAGCAGTTGTCTTTTGTATATTCATAGGTCTTTATAGACACAACTAACTTGCATTTCAATATTATGAAAGTTTCTTATCAAAGCGGTTGGCTGCCCCCTGACCTGTTTATCTGATCTCTTCCCCCTTTAATCTCTTTTGGTTGAACAGCTTCTCTCCGCCAGTCCTTTACCCTTCAGTTAACAGTATTCCTTGTGTGTTTTTGTTCGTGCTTTTTATGCGCCAGCCAGCCACTGTGGTTAATGATTTACAGATAACCTTGCTGTTTAATTGTCACAAACCCCCACAGGGTAGCTACTAATGACCATCCCCATTTTACGGATGGTGCAATTGAGAGGCTAGGTCACTGATGCACTGCCACGGCCAGAGAGTTTTACCACCCTGCTTTGTTGTCACTCCAGCTTCCCTGCAGTGACAGTGAAATTTCTCCCCATCGTTCGCGGTAGCTGAGGGGGAGAAGGCCCAGGTATCCTGCCTGGCAGCAGGGCCCCCAGAACTTGGCTTTTCTCTTCCCTCCTTCCCAGCCGGCACAGCTGCCAACCTGGAACATAGCCCTTTCCAAGAAAGCCCAGGAGAGAAGCCAAATGTTGACTCACCTGCCAGACGCGGGGCACTGCAGCCAACATGCCTCAGGCCCCATGCAGGAGGATTGGCAGGGCAGGCCCATCGTGGGGCTCCGGGACGCAGCTCTATGGTGCCCTTCACAGAGCCAGGCCTTCTTTCCCAAGGGCTTCAAGTTCCAGAGGCTAAAGGGATCCAGATGGGCTTGTCCCCTCCCCGTCCTGCTCTATCCTGCAGCCTTGGAAGTTTCTGGAGGAAACTGTCTCCTCCTCATTTCCATCTGGATGGCAGGCAGGATTCTAGGAAAGTCCCCATGATCTTCTGCCCCCACCCCCAGCCCGGTACACTCTCCACAGGGTCGCTGGGACTGAGACTGTAACGGAAGGCATGGCCAAGATTAGACGGTGGTGTGCGATGCAGTTGGCCTGAAGAAATGCAGATGATCCTGGCGGGCTGATCCAATCACCAGAGCCCTTTAAAGGCAGAGTTTTCTCTGGCTATTGGCACAAGAGCACGTGAGAGGTTCCAGGCTGGAGTGTTTGAGCTGCCCTTTCTAGCTTGGAGATGGAGGGAGCCCCGTGGCAAGGAATGCAGGCAGCTTCTAGAAGCTAAGAGTGGCCATCAGCTCACAGTCAGCAAAGAACCAGAGACTTCGGTCCTACCAGGCAACGAGTTGAATTCTCCCAACGACAAACGTGAGCTTGCAGGTGGATTCTTCCTCAGAGCCTTGGACAAGAGCTCGGTCCCATGGCCACCTGGACTTCAGCTTTCCGACAGGCTGAGCAGTGAATCCAGCAGGGTCCCCCTGGGCTGTGACCTACAGAACTATCCGCTGATAGGGTTGTTCCAAGCTGCTCCGTTTGTGGTAACTTGTTACGCGGCAACAGAAAACCAGTGCACCTGGGGTGCTTAACAGGCTTCTCAAACTTCACAGGCCCAGCATTCCCCCTGCTCTTCGTAGTCTTCCCCATCTGCCTGACGACAACTGGCTTCTTCTTGGCTCGAGCTCCAAACCTTAAGTCTACCTTGACTCCTCTCTTCTCGTAGGCCCTGTATGGATCCATTAGCAAAATCTTTCGACTCTCTTTTCCTGAAGTATCCGGCCTTGGACGGTGCCGCACCACTCCTAGCGTGCTGTCTTCCCTCTTTGCCCTGGCGGCTCCAAAGTTTGTTCTAGCCTTTGGGAGGGAGAGTGCTCCTGGGCTGTGCCTGGCTCCCCTCCCCCTCAGCGCCAGTGCCCCACCCCTGGGGCACCTGTATTCAAACACAGACAGTAAGGAGAAGGCTGCAGAAGAGGAGGCTTCCGTGCTGAGGCCTACCAGGAAAAGGGGGGCCGGGATTCAAACTCTGGCCACCCTTGGCCTTGGGAGCTGTCAGAGCCGGCCGCCCTGCATGGTTCTGGGTAGAACACAGTTACCACCCCAGAGGAGTTCCCAAGCCTGCTTCAGAACCAATTATGTTCAGAAGTCATACTGTGGAATATTTCCCAGGGATTGGGATTTTATTTATTGTTCAATGTTTTGAGCCAAGAATGAAAAATTATTGTTGATGATGACTGAAGAATTCCCAGGAGGCCTAGGAGAACTTACACACAACCAGTCTCCTGGAGTGGTTAAGATTTATGGCTGTCAAGTGAGCCAGAGTGTAAGTCCAGCTCATCCTTTCTAGTTGGGTTTCCTGGGGCCTCAATTTCCTCAGTGACAATTACATGAGATCAGTTTTCTCTCTCGTCAAACATTTAGCACGGTACCTGGCATACAGTGAGTTCTTACTCAGCGGTGGTTATTATGCTGATCTGTTGTCCATGATTTATTTCTAAAGCTAAAGCATAGATAATGTGTTTCGTGTGCTCGAGTGTGTGCGCACATGCGTGTGTATGTGTGTGCATGTGCGTGTTAGCTTTCATTCACACTGGAGGGGCAGTTAGCTAACATTTGAAAGATCACAGTCCCACACTCCAGAGGAAGTTACCATAAGTGCTCCAATTATCTGTCTCAGCTCTGCACCCACGGGTGTGTTAATTAGCATAATGGATTTCTAAAATGGTTTTTCATTGATGAAAATAATGGTGTGCAGGAAAGGTAGATGGCTGGAAATGTTCCATGGTGCGTCTACTTTGCCTGAACTTTGCAAATGAATCTAGCAAGACCAGTTGCTTGTTCTCTTGGAAAGGCACTGAGCTCGGATGTCCAACCAGTCCAGTGTCTGGATGTTTAAAGGTTGATTTTATCACCCGCCTGAGTAGGTTAGCTAAATACTGCACTGACAGTATTGTCACATCTGCCTCAAATGAACTTTTCATGTAGGAGGCTGTTGAAGTGTCTCAAAGGACAGCTCCCTGAGATGTCCCCAGGCTCGCGGAAGGCTGGAAGGGCTGTGTGTGTAACTGCTTGCTAATCACCGCTCCCTTTTTGGTGGAATTCGGGCTGAGATGGGCATCCAGGTAGGAGGGCAGGGGAGGAAACCTGTAGCCTCCGTGGACTCCTGACTAGTGGAGGATGGGGACATCACCATCAAATACCTTGTAACTTGAACAGCCAAATTGCTTAGGATGGTTTGCAATGACTACTTTCAAATAAGTAAGAGAATTACAATGGGATCAAGGAATACTGGTTTCCTGTAGCTTAGGAAAGACGTGTTATAACAAGAAGTCAGAAAATTGTGAGAGAAAACCTCTGTATAGAATGTCCTGGGGGTAGAATTCTGTTGCTGCTTTAGATGCAGCTAAAACTTAAAAGAGGGTGTGTGTGTGTGTGTGTGTGTGTGTGTGTGTGTGTGTGTGCGCGCGTGCGCGTGTGCGCGCATGTGTAGACCAGTGGAGAAGCAGGTAGAGGATAGAAGATGAGGAAGGTGAGTGGGAAATTCTGGTACCATCTTTCTCCCAGGAAAAGGGAGAAAAAGCTGTGGAACTTTGTAGAAGTGGCTTAGCTGATTGAGATGAGCTAGCATTTGGGCCTCAGACCAGCATTCCAATGCTGCCTCTCTTCCTTTCTAAGCGATCTTGGGCAAGTAGAAACTTCTTAACCCCACTGAATCTATTTCCTCATTGACAAAATGGATAGAAGCATACTTTGAGTTGTACTTAAGGTGAATGGACTTGAAGCCACTTAGCAAAATGTTAGGCACAGAATGAGCTTTCGATAAATACTTCCCTTCCTGGATGCTTAGAGCATCAGGGGTTGTGCACACTGTCTAGGTTACAGCAGCAAACAGGCATATAAGTTTCCTAGAACTTACAACCTGGCTGTGATGATGAACTTGATGGAGGCATCCCATGAGAATCCCCTTGTGTGTCTGTTAAAAATGTAGGTCCTAAGAACAGTTCAGGAGATATCAGGGGATCCGTGGGTGGGGCCAGGAGCCCTATTTTTTTGAGGGAGGAGAGAGAGAAAGAGAGAGAGAGAAAATCCCCAGCAGGCTCCACACCCAGCACAGAGCCCAACTCAGGGCTCGATCTCACAACCCTGAGATCATGAATGGAAATCAAGAGTTGGCGCTTAGCCCACTGAACCACCCAGACACTCCAGGAACCCAATTTTTAAAAAATATTTTATTTATTTATTTGAGAGAGAGAGAGAGAATGAGTGGGGAGAGAGAGAATGAGTGGGGGGAGGGGCAGAGGGAGAGGAAGAGAGAAGTAGATGCTCTGCTGAGCAGGGAGCCCAACACGGGCCTCCATCCCAGGACCCTGAGATCATGACCTGAGCCAAAGCAGACACTTAACTGACTGAACCACCCAGGTGACCCCCACCCCCAGGAACCCGATTTTATGAAGCTTCCTGGGTGACTCTGATTGGCAGCCAGGTGAGGGAAATACACACTTAACCATTAATTCTCTACTATAACCTCAGGCTTGGCAAAGCTTCAGTCTCCTTTCAAAGGCTCCTTGGCCATGTGTCTGACTTGACTGCACCCACATTTGTGGGAGGCACTGCCTACTTCATAGCTTGGACCATTCCACTGCAATGGGGACAGGAGAGTTACCCCTTGTTTTGCTTATTTTATAGGCAGTGCTCATATATCATTATCAGAAACTTCAAAGACCTTGCTGAGCATGGAACTGACAGGCTATAACTTGCATTATGCAGTCTTCCCTGGCTAAACCCTCTAAGCCTGAATAAGGCCCTGCTCTTCAGATCGGTGTCTAAGAATAATGAAAATCTCGTCCTTATCTGCCTGTGATTTTGGAATCATATTTCCTCCTCCTCCCCTCCTTAAAATCATGTGTTGTGCCTTCATTTGCCTAAAATACAATTCCTACTTACTGTGGAAAATGAAGGTAATATAGCATTGGCACAGAATAAAATGTGAAAAGATCCTGGGGATCCAGTCCCGGGGAGATGAACCCCCCTGGGTATCTTTGGCGTATTTCCCTCCAGGCTTTTCTCAATATATATGGATACAGATGCTATTCCCCCCCACCAAATTCAAGATAGCATGCGTGTGCGGTTCTTTGACCTGCCCTTCTCATATTATAACATGTTTTTTTTTTTTTTAAGATTTTTTTTTTTATTTTAGAGAGAGAAAGAGAGCTAGTGTGGGGAGGGACAGAGGGAGAGAATCTTCAAGCAGACTCCCCGCTGAGTGCAGAGCCCAATGCAGGGCTCGGATCTCATGACCCACGAGATCATGACCTGAGCCGAAACCAAGAGTTGGATGCTTAACTGACTGAGTCACCCAGGCGCCCCTCATGGTATAGCATGTTTTCAAGTAAAACGTTAGTGATATTTTTTCATGCCATTAAATAATCCCCTACGATGGTGGTTTTCACGCTGGGGTCCAACAAAAACCTCAGGGTTCTTAGGAAGTGCTCAGTGGTTACCCGAGATGGGGGAGGGTTGGGGGGGCTGAAGGAAGCAACGGAATGGCCAGGGCTCCAGCCCCAGAGCCCTGTTTTAGTCCGCGCAGCTCCACTTATATCTGGTTATAACTGGAGGAGCCATGTAGGATTGCATCACAAAAAGATTTGGAGGTTTAAAAAAATGTGAAAACCACTGCCCTAAGTCATCATAAAAGACTCTTTAAAACTCTGATTTCTTTCCTTCTTATAAAAAAACTTCAATGAAAAGGACTCCTTAAAAATTGTAAGACAAATATTTGTTAATTGTTTTTAAAAACCCAAGCTTTTGTTACGTATTTTTAAAAATGTGGACAAATGATATGTGTTCTTTGTAAAAACTTCAAATACAGGTTTGGTGAAAAACCCATTCTCAAAAAAATCCACCCCCTAGATACCTAAGAAACTCAGCACTGCCCTACTGCCCAACTCCAGAGGGCTCTATTCACAAAGAATACCCAGATAATAGGCACCTCCCATTCTAGACTCTTCTATCTGTATGGATTGTGTTGGGTTCAGGTACTCTGGAAACCAACCCTGGGACTAGGATTTGAGTGCAAGTGGTTTTTTTCAGGGGAAGGTAATGTATCCAACTGTCCTGGTTTATCTGCGCCTAGGGGGGTTCCCAGAATGAATGAACTGGTTACCCTACAGTGGGAGGCGATGCCAGGAATCACGGATGGATGACGGAAGAAATGGGATGGGCCAGGAAGAGCAGCTGGTAATGAATAGGTTAGCTCTGTGGACAACTGGGGCTCAGGCCTGTCTGAGACCTCTGGGGAGCACTGTAGCACAGCCCTCAGTTATCGCACCTGGGGGGGCTTTTC
Organism: Nasua narica; assembly: GCA_028533885.1. Classification (NCBI taxonomy): domain Eukaryota; kingdom Metazoa; phylum Chordata; class Mammalia; order Carnivora; family Procyonidae; genus Nasua; species Nasua narica. The sequence continues at coordinate 34,692,891 of CM052799.1, read as the reverse complement.
TCCACCAACATGGACCCCTCACTGGTTGATCCCGGGGGCGCTGACTCTGACTCCAGGGCTGCCCACCTCCCACAGCCCTGCAAAGGGTGAAGACACGGAAGCCGGAGCGCCCTGGAACAGGGGCAGAGTTTCTTTTATGAGACTAGTTCCATGCATATATTTTTAAAGAAGTAATAATAGGATCACTTCATTCTTAATTTACCAGCACCTTAATTTATGTAAGGTGTCTAAAGAAAAACCATTCAAGGCCACACATCTAATAATGCAGTCACTTCCAAGGACCAGGCTTGAAACTCCCCTTAGGTTAATTTCACAAGGCTCATCATGTAACTAACCAATATTGGAACCAGATGAAATATAATAATCGTAATAATAATAATAATACCTCAGATGAGTTCTCTGCTGGATCCTGCTGAACCATTAGAAGAAACTAACAAGGGAAGTCTGGAGAATCAAATTCTTCCAGAGCTGCGGTCAGCCCAACTCCCCCAGAAGTGCGCTAATCCCCGGTACTGACAGCGGCTGGAGGAGCCCTTGTGGGCACTCCCGACCCCCCTGGGGCCGCCCAGCAGTACACTGTCAGGTGTGTGCCACCGCCGCAGGCAGCATTTGCCTCCTCCCTCCATGCTCAGCAGCTTCTAGATTGCTCTGTCTAAACAAGGGAGCAAGGAATAAGTGTTCCTTTTGTAACCGCGTCTCCATGGTTATTTGACACGTGACCGCCTTTTTGGAGTTCTTGGCAAAACCGGCTGTGGGTTTGGCTATGACGTTCCTGTCTGTGAAGAAAAGGGGGATGGAATTATTCATCCGGACAGGCTCAGGCTGTTTCCTAAAACAATTTGCAAGGTGCAAATACCATCCTTGATGTATCAAACTGGATGCTGCGTTAAAAAAAAAAAAAAAATTGGAACACTGATTGGCTTTTTGATGACATTAAGGAATCATTACTTTTTCCCAAAGTTGTGATAACGGTCCTATGTTGTAAAAGAGCATTCCCCGTTTTGAGAAACACAGTTATATTTGCAGATGAAATGATAGGATCTCTGAGGCTTGCTTGGCTCTGAGTTGAGAACAATGAGTGCCTGGGCACTGGCAGGCCTGTTGGGTCCACTTTCATATATGTTTGAAGTTTTCCATAATGCAAAAAAAAAAAAAAAAAAAGGTTTTTTTTAGCAGATTTGGTTACAGGGGCAATATGTTTACATGTTAGACATATGGCTAAGAGATATACATGGCAGAGCTCCATTCTATTTACACGCCTCTGTAGAATGGAAAACCCAAGTGTCACAATTACGAACAAATTTGTGAGTATACACAATTTTGTTAAAAGAAAAAGGGTGGTAGCTGAGAACCGATGCTGCTTTTTTTTTTCTTTTTTCCAATGATCATGACAAAGATCCAGTGAATGGGTGTGACTGCAAGATAAACTGTGTCAGTTGTTGTAGGGCAGTGATAGGATCGAGAATCCTACCCTGTAGACAGCGAACGTGGTGGTAGTGAGGGCCGAGTGTGCTTGGGGGGAAGGCGGTGGGAATTGTGGGGTGAGTACAGGACAGCTCAGAGGGTCAGTCTCAAACAGAACTGTCCACCTATGACTGCGCAGCATGGGCTTTTGAGATGTTAAACCACACCGCACCCCCAAACTCCCCATTTGTGAAGCCAGACCATTTCCTTTTATTGTCTCAGGAAAGAAAGGACCTACAGAATCCAGGGAATGAAAGGGTTAAAGTTTCAGCATTTTGAATTTAAAGTTACTGTCCAAGCATCAGACAAGGACTTGCTCAGTGAGAGTCAGTGTTTTCTACCCTCCCACCCCCAATGACAGTTAACTTTAGTCGAACGTTTGCGATGTGCCCGCTACTATTCTAAGCACCCTACGAATGTCTTCTTTTCTAATCCTCTAACATCCCTGTGAGACCATTGATTTGACAGATTGGGAAACTGAGGCACAAAGCAGAGTCACATAACTAATCTGACTCCAGAGGCTGGGTCCCTAACCATTCCCTGGATAGATGAGGGAAGACCCCAGGGTTCTGTGCCCAGCTCAGTGTGGGAATCAGTTAGGGAGAGAAGGCCCATGGGGGAGTGTACGTAGAAAGAACCTGAGAGACTCAGCGTGCCAGGGAGAGCAGAGAAAGGGGCATTTAAGCCTCGAGGAGGTTGTAACCACGCCAGCCTCTCGTGCCTTGGCTCTCATGACAGTCTCCGGAGCTGGCAGTCGGCCTGGGGGAGAGTAGAGCAATTCCCAAAAGAGAGCGATCTTGTTTCTGCCACCTCCAGGATGGGCGGCCTGACAGAGAAATTAATTTCAGTTGTCAAAAAAAAAAAAAAAAGGAAAAATAGTCTTTAGATTGCAGCCTGCAATTTTACCTGCGTAACTGTGTGCTCTGGTTTGTGCTATTGTGATTAAATTAGGCGTTCTGAAGGCAGCAGGGTTAAGGTAGAAGATTTCCAAGTCACACTACCCCAGGTTTGAACCTTAACTCTGTCACTTAGTTGCTATGTGGCCGTGGCGTGAGCCTCAATTTCTCATCACCAGAACTGAGATGAGAGCAGTAATGGTTCTGACCGTGCCTCCCAGACAGGGCGGTGTGCGGACGAGGCCCAGCTCAGTGCCTGACATAGGGCCACTCCTCGCTACTGTGTAACCTATGTTTTCAAGTGTCTCCACTCAATGGAGGGAGAGATGACTTTATTGTTTCTAATCATTGCCCCTAACCCAGCTACCTGACATTTTCCATCAGGAAACACATCCTTAGAAGTCAGCTGAATTCTATGATTTACCAATTCCTTTACTAAAACCATCGCTTTGGGTTTTTTAGGTGCTGTCCTGTACATTTTAAAACATCAGTCTCCTTTTGGATTGAAAGCCCTTTCCTGCTCTGGCCCAGGGTCGGACTTGAACTGTGATTCTGAGGGTCTGGAGGGAAGGGGAGAATGTTTACCTTTGCCCTCACCACCTCCTCCCTGCATTGGCTTGTATAGGGGGAGGGGCAGCAGGAAGGAGAGGAAGCACAGTCCACGCCTCTTTCCTGGACCTGGTGAATTTGCAGGCTTCTCCCCAGTTGCCCGGTGTTGCCATTGCCCCAAAGTTCTATGGGCTTTGTCCAGTTGGCCTTGCAAGACGGATATTTCCCAGCGCTCCCCTGCATGCTGTTGGTCCCTTCCTGGATCTGGGCACAGCTTCTAGATGACCCCACCATCACACTCTGCATGGGAACCTCTTGTTCTCCATGGTAAAGAATCCTTGCTCTTCTGCCTTCCTTGGCAAACTTCAGGGCCTCTGGGCATGTATGATATCAAACATCTGTACTTCTCAAGAACTAGGGACTTAAAGCAGGGTGTTCCCTACCCCCTTCTTTCCTGGTAGACCCCGCTATGCCATCCTATTCCAATTCCATCATCCTCTTTCTGGTCACACAAAGGAATGCCAGCAGATCCTCCAATTAGCAAATGGAATTCTAATCTCTTCTGCCTGCAGATACCTGCAGTCACCAGGAGGTCTTCTCTCTGGGCCTCCCTTTCCTGGTGCTGGAGGTGGGAACACAACTCCTTATTAAGGGGAAGAAAAGAAAAGGGAAGGGCCTCTCTTCAAAAATCCTGCACTGTCCCAAAAAATGACTTCCTCTCTCCATGGCAGTGGTCATGGTAATGGTGGTGGCATTGACAGAGGTGATGAAGGTGATGGTGATGGAGGTTATAAAGGTAGTGATGGAGGTGTTGGAAGTGATAAAAGTAATGGTGGAAGTGATGGTGATGGAGGTGATGAAAGTCATGACAGAGATGATGAAGGTAATGATGATGAAAGTGATGAGGTTGGTGATGGAGGTTATGGAGGTAGTGATAGAGGTGTTAGAGGTGATGGTGGTGATGGTGGAGGTGATGGGATGGAGGTGATAGTGGAGGTGATGGTGGAGGTGATGGAGGTGGAGGTGATGAAGGTGGCGATGAAGGTGGTGATGGAGGTATTGGAGGTGATGAAGGTGATGGTGGAGGTGATGGGGATGGAGGTGATGAAGGTGATGGTGGAGGTGATGGTGGAGGTGATGGAGGTGGAGGTGATGAAGGTGGCGATGAAGGTGGTGATGGAGGTATTGGAGGTGATGAAGGTGATGGTGGAGGTGATGGGGATGGAAGTGATGAAGGGGATGATGAAGGTGATGGTGGTGGAGGTGATGGTGGAGGTGATGAAGGTGATGGTGGAGCTGACAATGCTGGAGGTGATGGAGGGGGTGATTTTCCTGAGAATTACCCCAAAGACAGCTCTGATGTGGCTGTTTCTTTCGACTCTCAAAGATCAGCTCTCTGCACTTAGAAGATGGGCATTAATATCCTTTGTCCTTAGCAGACATTCAGAACAACAGGAAGAGTTCCACTAACCACGAACACCATCTTGTTACTGTAAATGGTGTTATAGCACCATTTGTAGTGCTACCAATAAAAATAGTTCTTGCTCAACCATTTTTAAAGTGGTACTGGGGGGACGCCTGGGTGGCTCAGTGGGTTAAGCAGCTGCCTTCGGCTCAGGTCATGATCCCGGGGTCCTGGGATCAAGTCCCGCATCGGGCTCCCTGCTCTCTGCAGGAAGCCTGCTTCTCCCTCTGCCTCTGCCTGCCACTCTGCCTGCTTGTGCTCTCTCTCTCTCTCTCTCTGACAAATAAATAAATAAAAATATTTAAAAAAAAAAAAGTGGTACTGGGAATATTCACAGCCTCTTCTTGTGTTGGATGGGAGGTCTGTTCAGTTGGTGGTACAGGCTGTGGTCCCAGAGGAAACACAGGTCAGTGACCAGAAAGAGGATGAACCAGGCAAGACCCCTGTCCTCCTTAACTCCACAGTCTGGTGAATAGGGTGAAGCAGGCTGGAGGTGATTAGCTGGATGAGGAGGGAATTCCAAGTCCTGGTTTTCTTTACTAGTGCCTTATGATAGGTTATTTTCTTTCTGTACAGCCGGGACCACCTCTAAGCCAGGGTTTCTAGACATTGGTACTACTGATATTCGGGAGGGTGTCCTGTGCCCTGTAGGACGGTTGGCAGCTTCCCTGACCTGTACTCCAGACGCCAGTAGCACTCCCCAGTTGTACCCAGATGTCTCTAGCTATCACCAAAGAGCTCTTGGAGAGGGATCACCCGCTCCCAGTTGAGCACCATTGCTGTAGACCCTCCTAAAGCCAAGGCTGATCTTTTTCCTGGGAAAGTCTGGATACTGATGTAGCAGGGACAATATTTTTTGAGCCATGTATTAAAGATGCATATCAAATTTAACTTCACTTACTTTGTATTTTTGTTCCGCATTCTTGTATACTCCCTTTTGAGCCTTCATTCTTCTTGACGACATCTGTGGGAAAACTCCCTTACTTTTAAAGTTTAAAGTCAGTCAATTCAGAATTCTTATATTCTCTTTCCACCCCTTTGTTGACCAAAGAAGACTTAGGGGGTTAAATATTATCATGGCATTGGTTAGGGAAGTGTGAGGACAAATTGCTATTCTTATGGAATGTATAATCCTTCTGGATGTTTCCTTCATGGGATACTAATGGCCAATGAAGTTCCAGCAAACCTCTAGGAACCAATGGTCAAACCTGTCCTTATCTTCTTTGACTCCATTTGATTCCTCTTCGTCCTTAACAACTGTATTCCCCTAGTGTCTGTGACCCTTATAGACCCTGGGTTTTCTTCCTACCTCGCTGGCTTGTCCTTCTTTGCCTCTGAAATCCCCTCCCGCCTCATTGCTAAATGTCAGAGCCCCTGGGAGCACATTTGGAGAACTGTGTACCATCAGGCGAGTTCTTCAAACCAAAGATCACAGCGTTATCTTCAGCCGCAGTCCCACCGCACTCCATCTAGCAGCGTGTCCTTTTGACTCTATCACCAAAACATGACGCGAATCGGTTCACTGAATTGCCACTGCCACCCCCTCGGTTCCGTCTCCTGCATTCCCACAGTGGCCGCCTACCTGTCTCCTGGCTTCTTCTCTTACTCTCTCCACCCCACGGTTCACTTACCGCTCAATAGTCAGAATAGGCTTTAAAAATATGTAAATCATCAGATCACATCATGCCCCTTAAACCTTCTAGGGGCTCCTGATCACATGAGTGACGTCTCATCTGCTCACCCCAAGTCATGGGTCCCCCCGGATCTAGCTTTTGGTGGAGAATGCTTTCCAGCTTCATCCTCCATCCACTGCCCTTTGCTCTACTCAACCCCAGTCACACTGGCTGCTTTAATGACCTGTTCCTACACAAGAAACCATCCCAAAGCGTGGGGACTTGCGCCAGCAGCCATGGCTCTTTCTCACAGTTTTGTGGCTTAGCTGGGGGCTCACCTGGGAGGCTCGTCCCTGCCCCACTGAGATGTCAGTTGGGGTCGCACATGTAGCCGCCTTTGGCCGGGAGCTCTGCTGGGGCTGGAGACCTTCTCTTGCAGGACTGGCTCCTTAGGCGGGGGGGCCAGCCTCGTGCCTGTTTCTTTCCGTATGGTCTCTCCGGCAAAGTGCCTGGATCCCTTTACATGTGGGTCAGAGCTCCAGGAGGGTAAAAGAGGAAATTGCCAGAATCTTAGGCTCAGAACCAAAATGCTGGCCCTGCACCACATTCTACTGCTCAAAGTAAGTCACGAGGTACCCACAGATTCAAGGGGAGGAAAATAGAGGAAGAGCGGAGGCAGGTGCGGGGGGCCTGTTTATTCCTTGGGGCCTCTGCACCGTCTTTGCTCTTGGCGCTGAGTGTCCTTCTCCCTCAACTCAGGAGAGCGGGCGCCTTCTTCCTGTTTAAACCTCAGCTCACATGCACTCTCGAAAGAGTTGCCCATTAATAAAAGATGCCACCAGTCACTCTCCCGGTACCCTTTGAACTCTCTCTGCAGAGCGTTATCACTCTTACTTTGTCAGTTGTTCATTCGCTTTTCACTGGACTCTGCCCTGCACTGAAAGCCCCATGAGGGCGGGAACCTGGCTGTTTGGGTTTCCCTGGTTTAGCCCTGGAACAGCTGGTGCAGAGGAGGTGAAGGCCCCCAGTTGGTACGTGTGGAATAAGTGAATGCCAGAGGCCTCTCCACCCTGCAGACGTGAAGAACTCATCTTTCTGAATGACACGGACTTGGGTTCTGCGCTTTCCCTGCTGTGTGACTGAGGGAGAAGTTACCTAACTTTTCTGTGCTTCAGTGTCTAACACAGTGAGAATTCAGGGAACCTCCCCTCCTCCTCATGGGAATTGTTAGGATAAATGAGAATGATCAAACTTATCAAGGGACCTAGAAGTCCTCATTATTTTGGTGGAAAATCTCATTGAGCCACTCCTCTTTACTTCCTTTCCCTGAGCTCCAAAACCAGGAGAGAAAAATTCCAAGTAACTCTAGAAGGTAGGAATCACATTACGTTGTGATCCTCAAAATGCTTCCACGTGGCTGCCTGCTGGCTCCAGGCAAGAGTAGGTCCTTATCTTGCGTCCAGAGGTGCAGGGCAGCCTGACCAAGGTCAGGGAAGAACCAGAAGGTGTTAAGCCCACTCTGCTTTTCCAAGGAGCTCTGAGCTCCTGCTACAAGAGCCCCCAGACCGCTAAGGAGTTGTTTTCAGATCTGCATTCTGCCACAGGCTGCACTTGACCCTGGGTTCCTTACTTTTATTAAACTGTTCGGCCCATCCCAATTAGAGCCTTTGGAAACCACTGTACTCAATTTACCACCTAATTACTCTTACCTTGTTTGTTTAATGAAGCTTACCTAATGATTCTGGTGATTTTTTATGAAATGCTAGGTGGAGATTTTACTTTTCACTTTATAATTTGTGATTTTTATATTAATGTTTTATAACCTTGGGCTCTTAATCATAGAGTCATAAGGAGCTTAATTGATTTGAAACTAACCATGCCCCGAAGTGTGTACATGTCAAATTGATTCAGATTGATCCAGTGAGTTTAAATAAAGCTTAGGCCAGAGAACATGATAGCACCTGATAGAAATTTTCCTGAAGTGCTTAACTTGGGTGACTCAATTACGCTGCCATCTCAACAGAGTAAATTATTGGAGAGATATATTTTTTTTTTTTGCATTTATCACAGACTGAGAAGATAGGACAGTTAAAAAAAAAAGCCTAGGAAAAGTTAGACAAGTGTAAAATGTTCTATTCATAGTTCTTCCTTCTGGAAAGCTGTGAGGAGCTCACATTTTGAGGGCATGATGATTTGAAGGAAAAAAAAAATATATGTATATATATATTTATATGTTTTGTTTCAAAGCCTGATAGTCAACATCACTATCTTAAGTTGAAAATGGTTAGAAATTAAGGGCTGATACTAGAAGCCCTGGACAAACACAAAAGTCATTTGGGATGATTAGGGAAATTAAAGATTTCCCTAAGAGATGATCGATACCAGCACTTTCCTGTAGAAAACTTATGGTAAGCAAATGAAGTCACAGGAGAAATCCTCAGTTATCCAGAACAGCATGAGTTCTATTTTGCATCGCTGCCAAATGACAGGTCAATTTAGTCCTAAGTGGCCCTAATTGGCACCCCTTCCCTCTAGAGCCTGCATTCTTTTACCTGCCTCCCAGCAGCCCTCGAAAAAGTGTGAAACCCTTCTGGGCTTTGGAAAATATCAGACATAATTTCCCAGCGGATCCCTGTAAAGCAAAGGAAACTGATGGCTGGGTACAGAGCGAGGAGCTTGACTCCAGGAAAGATGTAGTTCCCAGAGCTCGGGGCTCCCGGAGGTCCCAGTGGTGAACTGTCACCGAATTTTTCCATATCTGATCTCTCCAAAACCGTTTTCCTTTGCAAACAGTTCCAATGGTTCCTGACTTGCTTTTA
>CM052799.1:34562759-34683585 GCA_028533885.1 Nasua narica | reverse complement strand
GGTGACTGTTAACTGTATATTGTCTCTCTTCCTTTCTGGTCTATGTTCCTTTTAGGCTCTCTCTTTGCTTAGAGGACCCCTTTCAATATTTCCTGTAGGGCTGGTTTGGTGTTTGCAAATTCCTTTAGTTTTTGTTTGTCCTGGAAGCTTTTTATCTCTCCATCTATTTTCAGTGACGGCCTAGCTGGATATAGTATTCTTGGCTGCATATTTTTCTCATTTAGTGCTCTGAATATATCATGCCAGTCCTCTCTGGCCAGCCAGGTCTCTGTGGATAGGTCTGCTGCCAATCCACAATTTTCTCTCTGTCACGAAGACTTGTAAGTTTTACTATTAGATGAGGGGGTGTAGACCTATTTTTATTGATTTTGAGAGGAGTTCTCTGTGCCTCCTGGATTTTGATACTTGTTCCCTTCGCCTGATTAAGGAAATTTTCTATAATAATTTGCTCCAATATACCTTCTGCCCCTTTCTCTCTTTCTTCTTATTCTGGTATCCCAATTGTTCTAATATTGTTGCATCTTATGGTATCACTTATCTCTCAAATTCTCCCCTTGTGGTCCAATAGTTATTTGTCTCTCTTTTTCTCAGCTTCTTTATTCTCTGTCATTTGGTCTTCTATATCACTAATTCTTTCTTCTGCCTCATGTATTCTAGCAGTAAGAACCTCCATTTTTGATTGAACCTCATGAATAGCTTTTTTGATTTCAACTTGGTTAGATTTTAATTCTTCTATTTCTCCAGACAGGGATTTTATTTCTCCAGAAAGAGATTCTTTAATATCTTCCATGCTTTTTTTCGAGCCCAGCTAGCACCTTGATAACTATCATTTTGAACTCTATTTCCGACATATTACTAATGTCTGTATTAACTAGGTCTCTAGCCGTCAGTACTCTCTTATTCTTTTTTTTTTTTTTTTTGTGGTGAGTTTTTCTGCCTTGTCATTTTATCGAGATAAGAATAGATGAGTGAGAGAGAAAAATACTCTGGAGTTCCACAGTTTTCACTGATTGATGAACTTGGTCTTGGCTGGATATTCTCACTGATCTTCTGGGGGAGGGGCCGTTTGCCTTGATTCTCAAATGTCTTTCCCGAGGCAAAGTTGCCCCGCCCTTGCCTGGGGATGGTCCAAGCAATTCACTCAGGTTCACTCTCGGGAGTCTTTGTTCCCTGAGCGCTTTCCATATCACCCTGGAGGCCAGGAATGAAAATGGCAGCTCCCAGTCTCTGACCGGAGGATCCAAGTGCTTGGGGCCGCTCCTCAGCGCGCTCTCAGAGGAAGGCAATCAATCCCTCCCGTCTACCTGGTCCCCACCCAAGCTCCGAGCTCAGCCGCCCGTGGCTGAGCGCCTCTATCTCTGGCACGCGGCCCTGTGTGGCATCTCCAAACCCAGCAGATTCCTGCTGCATGCTCCCGCGCCGCTCCTCCCTGAGGAGGAAGGAGGGAGTCTCTCCAGAGCTGCCTTCCTGCGGGGTCCCTGCTCGAAGAGTCATGGCCTGACTGTGCCTCGGATTGTAGTTTAAGGTAAGTCTGAGCTGATAGCGCACTGCATGGCTCTGTCTCTGCCGCCAGCTTCTCTGCCCCGATACCTGGGAGCTCAGCTGCACTTAGACACCCCTGGTCCCTTTGTGACCTCACGGGTCCTGAAACCACACTGTTCCCACAAGGGCTAAACCGCCCGCTTAGCCTCTGGAGTGAAGTCCCTCAGTGGAGCAGACTCTAAAAGTTCCGATTTTGTGCTCCACAGCTCTGCGGTTGTAGGGAGCCGGCCCCTCCCCCAGCGGTTGCTCTTTCCGTCGCTTTGGATTCACTTTTCCATATGTCCTACCTTTCAGAAAGTGGTCGATTTTCTGTTCCTAGAATTGCTGTTCTTCCTCTCTTCTCTCTCCTGTTGAGTATGCTGGCTTTTAGAATGGCTTGATAACTATCTAGCTGAACTTCCGGGATCCGACTTTATCTCAACCTCCTACTCCTCCGCCATCTTGCTCCTCCTCCTTTCCATATCAATTTTAAAATAAGCTTGCCATTATCTGTAAAAAGTCTTGCTGAGATTTTGATAGAGGTTGCATTAACCCTGTGTATCCTTTTGGGGAGAATTGATATTTTTACTCTGTTGAGTCATCCCATCCATGAACATGGTATATCTCTCCATTTATGTAAATGTTCTTTGATTTCTTTCTTCCGTGTTTCATAGTTTTCACATACAAGTTCAATACTTGGGGGCATCTAGATGGCTCATTCAGGTAAGTGTCTGCCTTTGGGTCAGATCATTAACTCAGTCCTGAGATCAAGTCCCACTTCTCTCTTTGCCCTCACCCAGCTTGTGCTCTCAATCTCTCTCTCTCAAATAAATATATAAAATCTTTTTCAGTTCCGTACATTGAGTTAGATTTATACGTATTTCTTTTTTTTAGCAATTTTGAATTATATTGTATTTTTAATTTTGGTTTATATGTGTTATTGCTAGTATACAGAAATATAATTGATTTTGTATGTTTATCTTTTATCCTGCAAAGTTGCTGAACTCATTTACTAGTTGTAGGAGGTTTTTCTAGATTCCTTAAGGTTTTCTATATAGTCCATCATGTCATCTGAAAATAGGGACAGTTTTATTTCTTCCTTTCTTATCTGTAAGTGGGGGCTTCTTGTACTTTTCTGAGTCTAAAGTAATGGTGTAAGTAACCACTGAATTAAAGACTATTTTGATTTCAGAGGATCCTAGAAGTCACCTGATTTAATTAGCCTCCGCTTCTTCAAAGTAAAATAGAGATAATCAGGGTATGCATCCCATAAGGGTGTGGGCTATTAAGTTCTGATGTAAACTTGTGTGCATTCAATAGAAATACCTTATTTTGAGTAGCGTCAGTAATAGGACTTTATTGTTTCATTCTAGGGAATCCAAGGTGTACATCCTTATAAAATTATATGTTTTAAATATATAAATGGTTTCAATATCTCCCCCTCTCCGGGTCTCAGTTTCCTCTTCTGTAAAATGGAGGCATTTAGTGTCTACCTAGACACTAGGTAGTGTCTACCTCATAAGGCAGTTGTGGAAGATGAAAAGAATAAGGCCATGGCCCCTCCAGATTCACTTTCCGCTCTTTTCCATTCTGCTATGTCTGGAAGGCTGACCTGAATGGTCATGGGTGATACTGCTTCTGCTTTCAAGTTTCTGAAAAGTTTCATCCCATGAAAAACATGAGGTTGGAGCGGGAGAGGAGCAAGGTCAGGTTCACTTCTGTAGGGTCATTGTGAGCTGGCTGTGTCCTGCCATTAAAGGCCCTGCCCTTTGCCTGTTGGCCCTCTCTATGGGATCTGGTAACTGCTCTGTGTCCTTGTGGCTTTAGGCTGGGGGGCTGGGGTGACAGCCCCATTGTTACTGACCCCCAGGTGCTGTACTCTCCATGTGGTTTCTCTACATCTTGCCCACACCTTTGCAAATGGCCTCTGTACTGAGCTCTCAAATTTTCCATTTTGAGTGTGCACTCTGCTTTTGTTGGCCTTGACTGAGTCACTCCAAGGCAAGACCTAGAACAGAGCCTGGCACAAAGCAAGTACTCCATAAGTTCTCCTGCTATTGCTTTGGTTATCTACGAAGCAAAGAAGGAAACAAGATGGATGTGTGGTTTGACGATTGATTTCATTATTTGAGTTCTTCTTTCTTTAATCAGATGATGTGGTTTTACTCTCTTGAATTAGTAGTGGCTTTGATGAATGGCGGGCCCTCCCATCTAATAGCTGCTTGGAAGAATGGCTTATGGACACAATCTCGAATCCCCATTGATCACATTGAACTTTTGTTTATCCAGGATCCTGACTTCCCTTTATCATAACCTCAGGATTCTTAACTATAATCCAAGAGGTTTCCTATTCATGCTAATCTAATTTAAGCAAAACAACTGTAATTAAAGCTTCTGCTAGGATCCATGTGTGTTATGAACTGATGTCCATATGTGTTATGAATGATGTCCAAGAAATTGATAACCCCATAACCATTGTGATGGTATTGGACATGAGGTCTTTGGAAGATCATTAGTTTTAGATGAAGTCATGAGAGTGGGGCCCTCATGAGAGGATTGGTGTCCTTTTAAGAAGAGGAACAGAGGCCAGAACTTTCTCCTTTTCTCTATCATGTGAAGCCACAGCAAGAAGTTGGCCATCTGCAAGCAGGAAGAGGGCCTTTTCCAGAAATCAAATTGGCCAGCACTTTGAACTTGGAATTCCCAGTCACGGGCACTGTAAATAATTAATTACTATTGTGTAAACCACCCAGTCTAGTATTTTGTTATAGCAGCCTGAGCTGACCAAGACAATGTAAATATTTCTTTTTTTTTTTTAAGATTTTATTTATTTATTTGACAGAGAGGAGAGATCACAAGTAGGCAGAGAGACAGGCAGAGGGGTGGGGGGAAGCAGGCTCCCCGCGAAGCAGAGATCCCAATGCGGGGCTCGATCCCAGGACCCTGAGATCATGACCTGAGCTGAAGGCAGAGGCTTTAACCCACTGAGCCACCCAGGCGTCCCGACAATGTAAATATTTCTTATGTGTACAATGACAGTGTGAACTCTTCTGTGTTCATTGTGGGTGAGGCACTGGGCTCACTGCTCTACACAAATGGTTTCATTCAATTCCCATTGTAACACTCATAGCTACTTGTATTAGGGATTGCCTTCAGTTTTTCAGTGAGAAACCAGAAATAACAGTTATTTTAAAAGATACAATTTTTCTCGCACACACAAAAAGCCCCTAACTTGGCAGCCATGAGCTTAATAGTAGCTCCATGATCATCAGAGTCTTAAAGTCTTCTTCTGTTTTTCTTTATGGGTTTCATTTTCAAGGTTATCTCATGGTCCAGTATGGTTGCTCTAGCGCCTACCACTATATCTATATTCCTGAATAGAAAAAAAAGAGAAAATCCAACAGATTTTTTTAAGTGCCAGCTTGCTGTATGAACATGCTTTGCAGCCAGTGCTTTCACAGAAATTCCACCCAACAACTTCCCTTTCCATCTCATGGGTCAAAGATTGCTCCCATGGTCACACCTAGCTATAAGGGAAGCTGGTCAAGGTAGTCTTTTAGCTGGGCTCACTGTGGCCCTCAGTAATGCCAATACTCCGTTACTAAGAAAAAGGGAAGAGTAACATAAGGAAGGCATTCTCTGCTGTGGTACTGCCTTTGTCTTCATTTTACCAAAGAGGAAACAGGTCTGAGAGTTAGGCATCTGGCCCAAGACCACACCAATGGTCAGACAGAGCCAATAGCTAGAGGTCTGCCTGACTCCAGTGCCCACATTCTTCACCTCTACATGCTAAACCCTGTGTGTGCTCAGATGTCTCCACTGCCACTTTTTGGATACCTACTGAATGGGTCCAGAGTTATAAATGATTCTGGCTTATGTCCAAAACTGACTCATGGAGGGTTTTCCAGAGGGAGCCCTTATGTAAATGGAGAACTGTCTTAACCTGCTTGCCTGTCTCTCCTTGCTGGTAGACTGCAGGCTTTGAGGGGGGCTATCTTATTCAGTCGCATGTCCAGTAGCCAAAACTGTGCCTTGCACCCCTCAGGGACCCAATAAGCATTTATGGATAAACGAAGGGAGTGAGTGAGTGAGTAAGTGAACTAATGAACTTGTATATGGCTAACAATCTCGAAAACAAGTCAACTTGTTTTTCCTGTATGGTATTTACCACCAGCTGACCAACTGTGTCGAAACCACCCTGTAAGAGATGAAATCTCCCTGAGAAAACCACTCATTGTTAACTGTGAGTCCCACGGGTGTTGATCTGTGAGAATTAGCATGTGTGGCCCCCATGAAACCTTTTTTTTTTCCTGGCAGATTTCTGAATATCCTTTTTTTCTGATTGGCCTATAAAGTGCACTAAGGAATTATGCTAATGCTGGTATCTCTCCAGCCACACCCTACTGAGGATTGAATCTATTTTTCAAAGACAAAACTGAGTTTTAATTTAGTGTCCCCATGACATTTTCCCTTTTAAGCATATGAAGGATGCTCTGCAAAGGGAGAGGTCTTGGGAGATCTTTCACGGATGGCTGCACTTCACGCCTGGGTGGAGGAACCCTCAGCGCGCCAGCTTTCAATTAGAAGTAAATAAATGGAGACAGCTTTGCAGTGTGCCGACAGTCTGAAAGATCAACCCGGGGCCTTGGGCCTGGATCTCTCCCACTGTGGCTGAAAATTTTCATTTACATTTTTTTTTTGGCATTTTCTGAGCAATTTTAGTGTACTAGATTTAACCTTTAAGACTTTGTCTCTTTCTCTATCCCACTTATTCCCCCACCCCAGGCTTTGAGAATGCCGTGAGATTGGAGGCACTTTTGGGGAACAGGGACATTCTCTTTTTCCATACAAGGTGGATTCTGAACAGAATTCTCTAGATGGAAGTTTAGCCCTGTTGGGGTCAAGTAATGGAGTGGTGCTTTGTTTTTTTGTTTTTGTTTTTGTTTTTCCGCTTCAGCGATTGTAATTCTGTTTGAAGTTAGGGCAGATGGGGATATGTGTCTCCTCGGCCTACTACATCCAAAGGCACAGGTGCATTGGTAAAGTGAGGGCATGCTCTGGGGAGGGACTCCTCGCTGTGACATTTCCCCACATTTTGAGACCTGAGAGGAAGGTCATGGCATCATTTTGACAGTTTTCTATAGGGAATTGTACCAGTTAGTTGTTGCTGTGCAACAAACCATCCTAAACTTAGTAGCTTAAAACAAGACCATTTACCTAGCTCACAGTTTTGTAAGTCAGCATTTTAGGCGTCCCTCAGCTGGTCAATCCCCTGGTCTGGGCTGGGCTTGTTTGCTCTCAGGTGGGCATGGTCAACTGGTAAGTTGGCTTGGTTGGGGTGACTGAGGCCACGGGATGGTTGGGATGACGATGATGGCTTTGGCTGGGATGATTGAGGCCACATGGGCTCTCTCACCCAGCAGGCCAGCCTGAACTTGTTCGCATGGTGGTAGGATTCTGAGAGCAAGTACACGAGAGTGTAAAGTCTCTTGAGGCCGGGACTTAGATGACATTACTTCTACAGCATTCCACTGCTGAAAGCAAGTCTAGCTCCAATGCTAGGAGTGGAGAAATGGACTTTACCTCTTGATGGAAAGAGCTACAAAGAATTCTGGCCACTTTTGAAATCTATAGCAGGGAGTGATTTTCAAAATATGCTTTTCAAGTTGTAGGGCTTCCATAGACGAGCTGCAAGAGCCAATGCAAGGTCAAGATTCAAGTTCGGGCTGCCCCTCCCAACTTCAACCAGAGTAACTTGCTTTTATCTGCAGATTATATTGGACATCCAAGTAACATTTCACTTGAACAAAAGCTATCATGGTGAAAAGACATTTAAATACCAATTAGTTAAAAGTAACTGTCAGGATCTCTGCAGTATCCCTCTGCCCTCTGTGACTCATAGAATTGCACTTCCTACTTTCTGGTGAAAGAGAAGTTGTGCCAAGGAGGGAAGGAGTGGCCATTCACTCATCATTCTTCCCACCTCCAGTCCCATGCAATCTCAGTTTAAAGAGTAGGTGGAAAAGACAGTAATGCATAATAGAAGAGTCTAGAGCCTGAAGCCAGACTTTCAGGGTTCAAACCCTAGCTTCCTTAGTTGCACTATAGCCTTAAGGAAATTACTTAACCTCTCCAATTTCTTCATGTATCAAATGGGAACGACAATCACCACATGTACTTCCTAAGATCATTGTATGGATTGAATCAGATAACATCATTAGTATAGCATAAAATTTACTCAATACATATTTACTATTGTTGTTCTTACTATTGTTATGTAGTCTCCAAATTCCCTTAAAGTTCCAACAGACTATGCGTTTATGAGATTCTGGTTGGCAGTGTTTGTTTTTACTTTGAGAACCCAGTTCCCTGTTGCTAGGTGATCTGGTTTGGGATTTTTTTCTAGGGAGGCATTAAACAACAACAACAAATCTCTGACTACTGACCTGCTACCACATGGTAAAATTTAGCTGTTGGGGATTCACTCCCTTGGCCTAATAAGTTAGGTGTTTTTATTCATTAATACTTAGTATGACTTGGTTGATTAGATCTTTTTCTTCTGTGAATATCAAGCTGAACCTAGGCACTGAGAAAATGTGCACTTTGATGGCAAGTTTTGAAGAGGAGGGAAATAGAATGTATATGTGTGAGAAGTAGGGGATAGGTGAGACTGGCCACTTGAGGAGTGGAGGGCGATCAAGGAGCTTGGTGCCTGGATGAAGGAAGAGACCTATTAGGTTGGTGGGAGAAGGGCCAAGAGGCACTGGGCCTGCTTTCCTGCTGTGTCTGGAGCTAAGCGTCTTTGTATTTGGAGCACACGGAAGTATAATGCATCCCCCAGCCTCACCTCACCCATCATGATCCTCTGATGATTCAAGCCCCCTGCCCCAGACTGTGCAGGAGTATTCAAAACCACCATGGCCACCATCCAACAGGAAAGCACTCTGTGGCCCCAGATGATGGAGGAGCTGGGATTTTCCCACACTCCCATGGGGCATTTAACTTTGGTTTCTCAGGGAGAGGAGTCTGTCCCGCAGTGATACTGAGCAGGCTGCCCATCAGGTTGGCCCTGCCCGATAAGATCTGTTGCAATCACTCAGCTATCGAGGCTTCCGCTGGGGTAGGCTTGGTAAGACACTTGCCACTCTGGGCCCCAGACTGTAGGCCTGCTGGAAAAGGCAGGGCAAGATGGATGCCAGACTGACTCTTTGGAGGCAGACTAGGCACCCCTAGACTGGGGTGCACAGAGTGGTGGTGCCCCATCTTGAGATGACACAGGTGGTCAGGAGAACAGCTTAGACTTGGGGGTTGTGTGAGTTCAAACCCAGCAATTTCCTTGCTTTCTCCAGTAACAGGGAGAGGTGTGCCGGGCTGGAAGCCAACAGTCTAAGTGGAAATATCCCACCCCTCCTTCAAACTGTGTTTTTGTACCCCACACAAACTGGGGAACCGTGCTGACCGTACTGGAGGGAGCTTTTGTTTTTCAGGAGGATTTGCCTCAGAATTCTTTTACCTGGCAAATTCTCCCATAACTTTTAGGAACTGCACTGTTTCCTTTTGGGGGAGTGTCCCATCATTTTTGTTCAGCAAATAATCTGTGTGCGTTATGGGAAAATCTGAGAAAGAGCAGACAAGTAAATGTTTTGTTTGGTGTGAAAAATTACTTGTAAATAATTACTTTTAAATTCTCTCTCTCTTTCTCCATGGCTTTCTCTTGAAAGCATAGCCTGTCATTTGTTTATATAATCCCCTATTGTTGGGCATCTAGGAGTGTGGTTTTTGCAGGCCTCCAGCACCTGGAAAAATGCCTATGGGATTAAGCTTCAGTTGCCTCCCCTGGTTGCTGACGGATAATTCACCCTTTGTTAACTTCCTGTCCTGCCTGTCTCATTTCTTCACGTCCCTGCTCATTTTCCCTTCAGCTCCCAATAAACCACTTGCACTTAAATCCTTGTCTTGGGGGCTGCTTCTCAGAGAACCCACACCGGTGAAGTGATTCACCCCCTTCGGGTTTGTAACATGCCTCCCTTTGCCAGTGTTTGACTTGCATACCACTTTTTAGGAGCAAGTCTCCTGTCTGACGTGGGGCAACCAGAGGTCAAGCTCTGCGGATTCTCCGAGGCTAGTTTGGCTGTGGCTCCCGGCTTTGGCAACTCAACCTTTGGCCTCCAAGTTTCTCCTTCTTTTGCTGCCCAATTTATGTGAGACTTCTGCCAAGGCCCACTTGTCACAGATGCGTAATTCTTTTTCCTCTTGTCACTTTGCCCCTGAGTTAATCCTCTCTTACAATTCTGTGATCTCCTTTCTAGGCTTCTCTTATCAATAAATCGTGGCAGCCTCTGCCTCTAAGCCTTAGCCTAGAAGCAGGAGGCCCTGTCCAAACTCTGTCGTAGCTCAAGAGTTTGGGGATTCTCTTTCCCCTGCTCCAAGAGCCCTGCTTTTTCTTATAATTCTCCCTGGAAAGAATGTTTTGTTATTGGGCTGTCCCCTGAGGTGCTACCTCATCTAAGCAGAGTTTGGGGCTTCTTTTTTTTTCTTCTACAAAGCATTGCTCATACTCTTTAACTTTGATAAAGGAATAGACGCTTTCCCTTCCATTTCCCCATACTTGCCATTTTGATGGTCCAAAGTCTCGGAACCCTGCCAGGGTGCAAAGTAGAACATACTAACATATGCGAGAGCTTGGCATGTCTTGATGCTGTCTTTGTTGAAGGACATTTATAATCTGGGGACCTTAATCAAAAGACATGAATGTAAAAGTGGAAATTTCAGGCACTATGGTAGGAAAAGTTTTGACTGACCCTCCAAATAGCAACATTCACATTTCATCAGGGGAGTGCCTTGGCCTGGGATAAAAATTATATTCCCTTCCCTCCCTCCCTCTTTCCTTCCCTACCTTTTGTCAAGAAAAGTACTATGGTTAACTCTACCAGTTATTAGCTCTGTGATTTTGGACAAATCATTCTTGATGTCTATTTCCCCACCTGTAAAATGGAGATTATTCTGATCTGGCTTCGTGGAGTTTTTGTGAGGCTTAAATGAGCCAATACTTATAAAACATTTAGGATAGTACCTGGCACAGAGCAGCCCTTCAAAACCTATTTGCTCTTTTTTATCAATACACTTGTCAAATAAATAAAGCACCCATTTCCTGGAAGGTCCTGAGGCAACAGGGTGAGTAAGTAAGACCCAAAGAGTCTAGTGAGGAAAAAAAGTTTAGAACACATTTATTCAGCTTGCCCTCAGGAACCACAACTTTATGTTCTTCTTTTTCTTTACTACAAATTCTGTAGAAGAATTTGGCCTGTTTTTGGAAGGAAGGCAAACCCTCCTCCAGGAAGCTACTCATGACCGAGTATAGGCAAGGATGTCATCTCAATGCCAGAGTGGTGGAAGGAGGGGCAGCTTTCTGATAACTAAGGATTTTGGCACTGGTTTTAATGGCTCCCAAGGTCTACTGGGAACAAAACAGGATTAGGATGTGGCTAAAAGAGAGGTGTTAGAATGGACTGGAGTGAGCTTGGGGCCCTGGGATGGATGTCCATGAAAGGGGTTCAGGGAGCGTTGGGTAGACAAGAGATGGAGCTCTGGGCCCATACTCAGTGCTCTGTGAGCCTGCTCTCCTCTCCAGCCGACTGCTCCCCTCTCGAGTAAGTATAGCCGGTTGGTTAAGAGCATGAACTCCAGAGCCTGACTATGAGGTCACATCTCAGCTTTATCCCTTACTGTGTCAGATTATATTGTCCAAAGATGGCTGCAACCCCCTCCCTCCCTCCCCTCCGCCAATGCTCCAGGCTCTTCTCACAGTGTGACTGGCACATTCACTGAGAAGGATGGTTCTACTCCTTCTCCTTGGACACAGACAGAGGCTTGTGACTGCCCTGACCAAAGGGGTAGGCAGAGGGAATGCCTACTAAGGATGAGTCATAAGAAGGGTCTAGGTTCTACCTGGTAGTCTCTCTCTCTAGGGACACTTGCCCTTGGAACCCAGCCACCATGTTGTAAGGAAGTCAAGGCCATGTGCGGAGGCTGCATCCGGGCACTCCAGCTGACAGCTCTCGCTAAGCTCCGGGCAGCAGCTAGCATTAATTGCCAGACATGTAAGTGAACAAGTCTTCAAATTATTCCAGGCTGCAGCAATCTAGGCTTCCATCTGAGGCCCCAGACAGCATGGAGCAGAGACAACTATCCCTACCAGCCCTGTCTGAACTCCTGACCCACAGAAACTGTAAGAAATAGTACATAATGGTTGTTGCATTAAGCCACTAGGTTTGGGGACAATTTGTCATGCAGCAGTAGATAACTAACATATTATGGGACCTCCAGCAAGGTGAATGATTTTTCTATGCCTTGGTTTCCTCATTTATAAAATGGGGTTAATCACAGTATCATCCAGTATGCTGGTAAATCAGCTCTCCTCCCCTTGACCCCCCCCCCAAAGCCATAATTTTTAGCGTTTGCTGATATCTGTGGTATAAATACTCCCTCAGTGGTCAATTGCAAGCAATCAATGGTTTAAACACCAGATGGTGGAATTCATAAATATTTAACAATTGGCTCTCATGAACCAGTACAAGTCACCTCCAACACATTACCAAAATATCTACCTCCTAGCAGTAAATGATTTAGTATCCGTAAATAATTTAGACATAGCACAGAGTAAGTGCTGCATGTGTGCTATTAAAACTCCTGCTCTTGTTTTTGTCGCACATAACCCAGTTGATGTCCGGTTATCTGCAGCATTGTTCCATCTACAGAGGGCTTCCCCAATACTGGCTGGCCGTGCCCCCTCTGACAGAACCAGGAGAGCTCTGTCCTAGCATGCCCCAGGTTAGCCCTGAGTCAAAGAGGAGCCCTCGGCATATAGTGGGAAATATGGTGGTGAAGGGCTAGCGTGAAAGCTTTCATGCCCGCGCTTGTTAGGGGGCGCCTGACCTGGGCAGATGCGAGAGTCCTGACTGGGGTAGTGGTCGGTGATTCCTCATCACACACAGCACAGTGCGGTCTGGTAGATGCTCAGATGGGCTACACCTGGGGAGCTCTGGGAGCCCACGGAGGGAGCTTCTGTCCATCCCTTGGGGGGCTTTAGGAGAGGTCTCAAAGAAGGTTGAATGGGAATTTCACATAGGAAAGAGAAAAAGAAAGGACATTCCAGGTGAAGCGGCTAGCTCAAACGAAAGCCTGGTAGAAAGAAAACATCATTTCTGGGGATATATGCAAATCTGAGTGAGTAGAGTGACAGTCGAAGGGCATTCTCTAGATGTGCAAGTCAGTGTGGCAAGAGAGTAAAGTGACAAGTCCAAGGGCATTCTGTGGAACCAGTGGTCTGCTGTCTTCAAAATGACGCTATTACGAAAGAAAAAGAAAGGCTCAAACACAGTTTCTGATGAAAAGAGACTGTACAACAATGACAGCTAAATGCAGTCCTGCATGGGGAGAAGGAGGAGCCCTACAGCAGACTATCCAGACAATTGGTGAGCTGTGAATGGGGGCTATGTATTAAATAATAGTGCTACATTGATATTAGCTAAAGTCCCATGTTCTCTTAAGTATGAGGAGTAATGGCACATGGTGTCTACACTGAACTCTCAAATGTTTCTGGGAAAAATCCTGGTTAGACAGAAGGGGTAATAAAAGAAAAATGGCACAATGTTAACCATGGAACCTAGGAAAACAGAGTAAGGGAGTTTCTTCTCTTCTTGCAATTCTTCTGTAGGATTAAAATGATTTCAAAATAAAAAGATTCTTTAAATGAGTAGAAAAAAAGAAAGTATTGGCTAAGAGTCAAGGGAGGGAAAAGAGTGGTCTGGAGGTTGGGCTGCTCATTTTATTAGAAAGGGTACTGAGGCATGGACAGGCTAAATGGCTGGTCGAGGTTCAGTGAGCAATTAGCATGGCCTTTGTGCCCCTAACCCTTATTTCTGAGACCCAATCTTGGCTCTTTATAGTAAACTGGAGGATCCCAGAGGGGGAGTGTGTGTGTTAATATATGGCCTCTGATGTAGAGAAGACCTCAGGGGTGTAATTTCTGCTTGCCGTGCAGGAGTTATCCACATAGCTCCTATTATTTCAGGTTATCATTAATGTGAGTTGTGACCTGAATTCCCCATATACTGCCCTGAAATTTGCCCCATATGTTTGTAAAGGTTGATTATATCTTTGGGACCTTTTTCTAATGTGAGCAGAAGCCATAAAGTTTCAATTGTCGCAGCTTGTTGGGATCGAGCGTCTTTTCTTGTGTGCCATAAAAAGGCTCTGTCTCTGATATCTGACGTCAGACCAACACGCATGAGCAATCTATTGATTTCAGATGATGTGGAGTGCCATCATCTCTTAGGAAATCAGGAGCAAATCTCTCCTTCTCCGTTTCAAAGGAGAACAACTCAGTACAGAATAATGGAATCCTGGCTAGCTGTGGGCCTAGAGCTAAAAAGGAGTCCTCACTCTCCCTTGCTTTTGGTGGAAGTATAAACTGGTACAGCATACTTTGGGCAACTACTTGACAGTAACTAATAAAGCCTACCGTATGCTGAATAAAGCAATTCAGTGCTCGTGCATTTATCTAAGAGAATGTGAGTGCATATGTCCACCTGAACACATGTACCAAAATGGTCACAGCATCTTTAGTAGCAAAAACCAAAAAACACCCAAGTGTCCGTCAACACTAGAATAGACAAATAAACTGCTATATACTACTGATCAATCATGAGGAATGAAATGCTGAGATAACAATCTCACAGCCAATAGACACAAGAGAAAACATTCTGCATCATTCTATTTATTTGAAGTTCAAAGACAGGTGAAGTGAATTTAGGATGATAGTTGTCAGAAGAGTGAATATTAAGGAAGGTGTTGACTGGGACAGGGAGCTGTCTAGGGTGCTGGAAATGTTGGCTATCTTCATCTGGGTGGTGGTTACACAGCTAAGATTCGAGCACTTTGCTGCATGTAAATTATATATTATTAGAAAAATAATATATTTGAATATTGAAAGGGAAAAAAAGGGAGTTTCTTTCCACTGGTAGGGTTATCTTGAGGGGCTGCAGAAAGAGCCATCTCAATAACAATGCCGGAGAGTAGCAACCTGGGGTTTGTTGTATTTTCAGGCTGCATTTGGAGATAGCCAGTCACATGTGCTCTTGCTAACATGTGCTGGGTGATCGTCACCAGTCAGCCGAGGCTCAGCCGATGCTGGTATGCCAAACCAGTGGTCTCAGGACTGCTTCCTTCTACAGGACAGAGGTTGAGACCAGTCAAACTCCAATGTGAAAGAATCACCCAGTCATGTTCAAGGGCAAAGTCTGTCCATGCCTTACATGGGGCCTGAGAATTGGCATTTCCAGTAAGTTCCCAGGTGATGTTGATACTGTCAGACCAATTTTGAGCTTTAAGGCTTTATAGGAAGACAGGCCAGGATAGGAACTTGATTCTGCCACTTACGAGCCTTTGATCTCTGCTAAATTCCTCCATCTCTCCGAAGATCTCTTAATTTCTTCTGTAAACTTGAGGAGGGGGGAAGGGAGGGATAGGTGAGACAAAAAATCTCCCAGAACGGTAGTGGTTCAAAGGGGTAAGATGCAAAAAGTGCTTAGCACAGTGTCTGGCCTATAGTAAACACCACTGATTGGCAGCTCTTATTGTATTTATTATTGTTAGTAAAGAAGAAGGTTGGGGCCATGATTTGGAGAAAGGTGAGTGAGTATGGTTTCTAAGGGCAGGAGCTAGCCAGCATTTCCCTAGTAGTCTGTTGAAGGAGGACATTTTTTTTTTCTCACTTCTCTTCTCTCCCAATTCATCCCATAATCCTTCCCTTGGTCTCCATTATCAAGATAGATTTTCTCTTCAGTCTTCTTCCCACACCAATCTACCCCAGATCTAGTAAAGATGGAAGAACTTAAGTGGAACTGAAGTGTGAAACCAGGCGGCTTGTCAAATTGTCAGATTGTGCCAGGAGGTTACTTTTTGAGGAAATATCCTCCCCACTTGGCTCTTCCTATAGGGGTGGGGTTGGTCCCTGGGAGGTGAGGTCCGCAGCCGGGTGTCCATGGATGCCCACACTCAACTACCATCTTCCGAATCTGCCCATGCTTCTTGGTGCACAGGGGCCCCTCTGGAGGAAGACATATGTTCCTCAGTCCGTGGAGCTGCCAGTTGGTGTCTTTTTCAGGAACTGAATTAACTTGTTGTCAAAGAAGGAAAAAGGAAATGCTTGGTTCCATGTTGTCTGGACAGCAACTGGATTGGACGGGGTCTCTCCTCAGTTGGGAGGCGAGAGCACCATTTGATTGGAGTCTTTAGTAGACTGGAGGCAGGTGGAGCTCCAGATTACGGCACAGTTCATAAAGTGAAGCTGTGCTCTGTGAGGGCCAGCCACTAAACCAGGCACCGAAGGCTCAAAACTAACCAACCAACCAGAGGTACTCATAGCAGAGCAGGGAAGCAAAAAAAGAAAGCATGCATAGTGCCATGAGAGAGATGCCGAGCTAGGGGCGTATGTGGATTCGATGGGAGCCCAGAGAAGGGGGGAGACAGGAAAGTGGTAGCCAGTTTTCAAGATGGCTTCCCAGTGACCCTCATGTCTCAGCAATCACACCACTGTGTAGGCCTTCTGTGTATTGAATTTGGGCTTGCCAGTGTAAGCAATAGAAGTCAGTGGAAGAGAACCTGTGTAACTTCTGAGGCTTAGACACAAAAAACCTAGCTTCTGCCTTGGTCTCGTGAACACACGCTCTGGGAGAGGTCAGCTATCATGAAAAGCGTCTGAGTATGCTGAGACCACATGCTGTGAGGGTTCCCAACCAGCCCTGTGAAGGCCTCACAAGAAGACAGAAAGATACCCAGCAAGCAGCCGTCTCAGCCAAGCAATGCAATGGGCAGGTGCATGAAGGAGCTATCTCGGGCGCTCAGCCCAGTTGAGCCTTCAGAGAGCCCAGCCCGGGTCATCTGGCTGCCACTGGATAAAGGACCCCAAGCGAGACCACTCGGCTGAGCTCAGGCAACCCACAGCACCTTGCGTAACCATGAACAATAATACTAAATTGTTGCCTTGAACTGCTAAGTTTGAGAGTGGTTTATTGTGTGACAGAACAGTGTGTGGTAGAAAGGGCACCTGAGAGCAGGGCGTTGAAAAGCAGATGGCTAGCTGGGGAGCAGGAGCATCCCCCAGAGAGGCGTGTCTGGGAAAACAGAATGGAAAAACAGAATGGTGTACCGAGGAATTAGGAGCAGTTAAATATCAATAGAGAGCAAAAGGCCAGGCGGAGAGAAGTGGAGGCTGAGCTGTGACAGGTGGTGGGGGCCGGACTCAGAGACCCAGGGCAAGGGTTTCTAAATGCTACCCCACATGCTTCGTAGGAGCTTTTGAGAGGTGGAGATGTGGACATTCTCTAGAAATCTCTCCATGGCTGCTGCTCGAGCCCTTGGCAGCTGTGGCAAAAACCACTCCAAAAGCTGGGTGAAAGGGAGCACTCATTGGCCTCATTGGATCACAGAAAGAGGGGAAAGGGTTAAGCTCTGTTCACAGCTCTGCAGCCGCTCTTGCCAAGTCTGAGAAATGTGATGTGCCCAGGAAGTCCTAGATTCTTTTTTAGCAGCAGCCAGGAACCACTCTCCTTGGATTGGTGATGCATCCACAAAGTACCTACCCACAGAGTTGGGAAATGTGTGAATTTAACACCAAGCCGGGTTTTCCCTGAAGTCCGGGCTGTCTCTCACTTATGTCCCCTTCCACCTCCCCCTCCAGCTAGAAAGGGAAGAGCCAAAGGGAGGACAATCCCCACAGCTGCTTCTCCCCCTCTGCCATCCCATCTGCTGCGAAATGGGGACAGTAATGCCCACCTCACCGTTGGCTTGGGAGAATTAAATGAAATAGTATGAGTCAGGTAGGCAGCCCAGAACCCATCCACGGGATACGCTCCGCAAAGGCAGGCTCTCGTGAATGTCATCCTTGTCGGGGTGCACTGGTCTCACCCCGAGCCCGCTCTTGGGGTAGCGGATACAGAAGAAATGAGCTGTCACTGGCCAACATGGCTAATGGACCAGGTCACTCTTTGCCCTTGTGTGCAGATAGCCTTTCAGTTTCTGGCAGCCACTAATCGTAATTAATAGCTAATATTTCTTGAGATCTCACTATGCTACAAATGAATTTTTCCCTTTAATGCTCATAAAAATCCTGCACTCTGGGAGCATTTTACATTCACAGAAGTTGAGGTGGAGTGAGGGTAGCTTGCCCAAAGCTTTGCAGCCAGGAAGGGCCCAGGCTGGAGTCGGAACACTCCAGAGGCTGCTGTCTAACTAGTGTCAGTGCCTAGCACTGTCTCCCCAAGGGCCCCATCCGAGAAGGGAGCCCCGAGATGTGTACCACCTCTTGTTCTCAGAAACTGAAATGAACTGAGCTTCGTCTTTGCTTAGGCATAGCCCTTTCAACTAGCATGTCTGGTTGACATGCCTCTGTCGTCTCTTCCCAAGTCCTGGTGTAAGAGGAAAGAAGAAAGAATCCTTTTAATCCTGGTTCCCTGTAATTACTAGGGGGGAAATACTCAGAAAATTCCGTTGCTTTTTTGAGGAATGATGTGGAGCTTATGCTAGACAATTAGCCCAGTGATGGGACTGTTTTCTCACCATTGTATCACCTGTACTAAGAGAAGTGTTTGGTCCTTCACTAGTAGATGTTCTCATAGTAGATGCTCAGTAAATATGTAATGGGTATAGGGCCAACCTCTCCATCAGGCCCAGTAGATGCAGTGCCTAGGGCCTAGAAACTATTAGGGGCCCATGATAATGTTGCAACTTTCATGTCTTATAAAAACAGAGGAGAAGAATAAATAATATTGAATATATAATAATGAATCCAGCCCAGATTATGTTCATCTTTATACCAATGCAGTTATAAAGTACAACTTTTAGCATTTTTTAATTTTCTGCATTTATTTATTTTTAAAGATTTTATATATTCGACACAGAGAGAGAATGAGAGCACAGCTGGGGGAACGGCAGAGGGAGAGGGAGAAGCAGGCCCCACGCCGAGTAGGAACCCCGACCGACACAGGGCTTGATCCCAGGACCCTGGGATCATGACCTGAGCCAAAGGCAGATGTTTAACAGACTCAGCCACCCAGGGGCCCCTTAGCATTTTTTTTTAATGGAGGAATGGCCCCCAAGAGTTCTAATGCAGCCCTGAATGGATGATGGTTACCCAGCACAGGCTGGTACAGGGTAAAACTTAGACAAGGTTCATTTCCTTCCATCTGTGCTTTAGGGAGTAGAAGTGCAGAGGGGACATTTGTGACACCGAACATATATAAGGGCTCAATCCATAGCCACAGGCTCCTTCTCCCTCCTCTCCACCCTGCAAAGAGGCAGGGCAATGCGTGTACCATCGGCTCCCTCTCCTGTGTGCCATGGCTGACTGGATCAGAGGGCACTGTTGACCAGGGACAACCATAGGAGCTGCTCAGGGGGAGGAAAGGCCGAGAGGTGCTACTGTGAGCAACAGCCGAGCCAAAGGACTTGAAGCAGAGATATAAGGAAGGAATCAGCAGGTAGAGAGAGGAATACCTAGAGAAGACAAAGAAACATGGAGATGGAGTCAATGAGGAATGGAAATGGTGGTAAGGAATAAGGATCCATCAACTCACACTGTGGGGAGGGCTAGGTGATTATATATATGATTGCATTTAGCCTCCCAATAACCCCATAGAGTCTGTTTTATCTTTATCCTATCTCCCAAATGTAGAAACGAAACTTAATCCATTTGCTCAAGCTCAGGCAACTAGTAAGTGAAGAACTAGATCTCAAACCCAGACTGTTGGACCAATAAACCATCTTCCTTGGCTAAATCTCAAAGTCCCTTCCAATCTCCACAAGGCTCAACAGTTCACCTTTCCTGGGTTGTCTTAAGATCCCAGGCCCCTACTGTGCTGTGTCTTTGCAATCCACTCCCCAACCCCATGACTCAGCATAGTCATGGTCTTTGTCTTCAAAAGGCAACAGCGCAGGGAAAGGTCAAGAGGGAGAGAGTAGGTGGGGTAAACAATAGGGAATAGACTTGAAAAAGAGAAGCCAGTGAGAAGCAATGTGTTGGTGAAGAGAAATAGCCCGTTTGCCAGGTCGTGGTGAGAATGAGCTTCAGTGGATTAGAAAATGCCATATCATGAGGAGCCTGCAGGGCCAGCAAGACCAAAGAGGTTGTTTCTCCCCCATAGACAGTGCCTTAAATGGGAAGAAAAGTGTACAAAGTGGAGTTTAAGAAACTTCATCTGGTGGTTTAGCGAGGACGAATTTGTCACAGAAGGGATGAGGCAAGAGGCAATTTCACAATAGGAGAAATAGAACCTTTGAACTTGGGCAGTAGCATGGGGGTGGGGATGGGGGGATAAGGGACACTGAAAAGAAAGACTGCCCAGGAGTATTTAGATGTAGGCAGAGTGGGAAGCAGAAGGAGGAGTCTCTGTGATTAGGTCCGGACTCGTGTCCTGAAAGTTTGGAAGCACCAGATAACAATGGCTGAGATTCCTAGCTGTCCGCAGCATCCTCCTGCCCCTTCTTTAGTATAAAAGCTCAACGTTTCAAGCCGGGCCCATGGTTGCCCAGGAGACACACCGTGTTCTTCAGTCTCCCTTGCAGGGTGATGTGGCAATGGGCCTGTCTCCCACAGAATGGGGCCTGTGCTAGTGTCCCAGACATGCAGCCATTGGCGGAGAGCAGCTACGGGAAGAGAGGTGATGATAGATTCAGGCTGCAATGGCTGGGCCATCAGTCCATTGTCTTCGTCACAGCAGGAGCTCTGAGAGGAGCATTTCATAGCCACTATATGCTTTCCCTTTTGTTTTGTTCTGTTTTTATTTGTTCCATTTTGTAGCTCCTGTACTGGTTTCATGCTTAGGCAGCTTTCCCCTTCCTGGCTGGAAGAGAGCTGCCGCAGTTCCGGTATCACACCTCACCGCACAAGCCAATGGGAAAGAGTGTTTGCCATTTCCCAGCAGGCCTAGCAAAAGCTTTATTGTGTATCATTGGTTCTAACTGTGTCAGGTGCCCACCTCTGACCCAATCACTATTACTAGGGAAATATGCCTTGCTGATTGGCTGAGGCCCAAACCACGAGCTTCATTCTGGAAGGACGAATGACCCTACAGTCAGGTTCTTCGGTAGGTCCCCAGTCAACAATGGAAGAGCGAGGAACCAACGTTGGAGAGATGACGGTGAAATGTTCTCAGTAATAGCATTCAGTGTCTTCACACTTATTTCATCCTAGAGCCCTGTTTTCAGAAAGCATTTTGCAGAGTTACGCCTGCAGAGCACAAAGAAATGCTGCATCTAAGAAACATAAGAAGTGTATCATATCTACATAATTACAACTTCTGGATAGTCTTTGGAAATGGGTCATTTGAGTGAGGGATTTTAGCAAAGAGAAAAAGAAGCTCCAAATTAAGTGAGGTCACACGGTTGGTTGAAACATTCAGTTGTCTTTTCTTGATATATTCTATTCTCTTAGAGATTGTATTACAAAACAGATGCAAAATTTGCCAGATGTTACATATTTTTAGGAGAAAGCATACTTTGACCCCATACATTTCCTCCTCAGTGTCCTTAATCACTTTTCCATTGCATCCTGAAGCCTCCGAAGTAGGAATCAATTAGGGGTCTTCATTCTACTCTTATCACAGATGACACCTATGGGAAAAAAGGGTCATGCCCTTCCCCTCCCTCCTTTCTCTAGGGAGTAATGCCCAGATGAGTTCCTAACAGAAAGAAGCAATTCAGACCCAGCAGATGTGAGCCAGTACGGCTAGGTGGCCAGTATTTCAATATGCTATGTCCTAGGCATGTGTGAAATTTTATCTTCATTAGCTCTGAAGAGTTACATGAGAATAAAACCATGTTCAAAAAATCCATCTCAGAGAACCGTACTTAGCAGACCCCATTCTGAAGTTTATAAAAGACAAATAGTACCATTCTTCCTGTTTTGTAGTTTCTCATTAGAAGAATTGATAAGATTATCAATAATAAGAAAAAGGATACGAGCAACAGCTATCATTTATGGATCTTTTTCTATATGTCAGACATGCAACTGAGTACTTTATATGCACTATCTTGTTTAATATTCACAGCCATCCCATGGGGTAAGTAATGTTATTGTTTCCTATTTTAAAGATGAGGAAATTGAGACCTAACCAAATTAAGGGCCAAGTTCAAGACCACGTAACTAGTATGTAATAGAGTCAGAATTTGAATGCAGGTCTGTATAGTTTCAGTATACGTGTTCTTTAAATTAACATGCTGCCCTGCCGCTTAATGAGGGGTTCTTGTCTCCACCTTGCATAGCTATCTCATAGGGATGCTGGGAAAATCAAATGCATTAATATGCATGAAGACATTAGATATTTTCTTATCTACAGGGATTGGCCCATTGGAAGCTGTGGGTTTTGTTGGGACTAAATGCTTTTTCTTTGTTATCATCATCTTTTATCTTATGTCGAATGGCATTGCCAAAGATCTCTGATGCTCATGGCTGCCTTGAGCTTCCAGATCAGCACTAGCGACAGGTACCAGGGTTCTGTTCGCTCTGCCCCCCACTTATAAGTCGGGACCCTGACTTCTTATAGTATCTCCTCCTAATGAGCATTCATAGAAATCACCATATGCATGTGCTCATGAATGTGGCCAGTCAGTACTTGATAGCATAAGCCACTCTGTGTCCCCTCTGCTCTGCCCCTTTTCCTTGGCACCCGTGGAGAACAAGGTACCATTACCGTGTTCTCCTGGTGAGTGGAAAATGTCCTCACTCCTCTGTCTGGTTTGCTGGTATTCTCCCAGGAACCAAAGCTCCTGTGTTTTCCATTGTCCTCAAAGGGCCAAAAGGAAGTGGGAGAGTGTGAAGAGAACATTTTTGGGATAATCGTTACTGAAGTGTAGCAGGCATATAGAAAAGTACACAAACCGTAAGTGTTCGGCTCCAGAATTTTTTGTAAAATGAACCCACCATGTAACCAGAACCTTTCTGCAGCCACAAACTCTTCTTTGTGCCCCCTTCCAGTGAGTAAGGTTATCCTCTGCCCCAGGTAAATCCCTCTCCTGACTTCTGACACTAGACGTTCATGTTGCCAGTTTATGAACTTGATCTAAATAGGAACCATAGAGTATAGGCTTTTAAAAGTTGAATTTCTTTAACTCATAAATTATGTTTGTGAGATATATTAATGAGTATAGCTGTAGTTTATCATCCTCATTTCTGTATAGTATGCCATTGTATGAATAACACAATTTAGCTATCATTCTACTGGAGATGGATATTTGGATAGATTCCAAATCTTGGACTATAATAAGTGGTGCTGCCATGATAATCCTATCTTTTGGTGAAATTATACATATATTCACAAATATATGCATTTTTGGGGTGTGTGTGTATGTGTGTGTGTATGTGTGAAGGAGTGGAATTTCTGGGTCATGGGCTATGCATGTTTTTGAACTCTAGTGTTTGTATCCACCCTTTCAGAGGGATTGTACCAATTTGCACTCTCCTCAGTGGTATAGGAATTTGGATAAAATTGTGTAGTATAAGGCACTATTTTTATTTTTGTCCAGGGGTCCCCCAAATACCTACAGTTTGCCCCAGACCAAGCTACCACTCTCCCTCAGCCTCTTGAGTCTATCAGTTAGAGTTTGTGGTTGCAATCAGTTCTAACTGACATATAGGAGAATGATGGAAGGTAATTGTCCAAAGGCAAATCTAGATGTTTGAAGGGAAAATGGGTTCCCAGCCAAAGGATAAGACGTAGATACGGACACAAAGTGGGGCCCCTGGAGAGGCTGGCAGCACCAACTGTGTTAGCATGCCACTCAGCATCGGATGGCCTCCTCCTCAATCCTTCTTATGCAATAATTCAGGAGAGAAAATCCAGTTGACTGAGCTTACACAGAGGACCTATTCTCCGGCCACACTAGGATAGGGAGAGGGCAGTCTGTCTCTTTGACTTTTTTTTTTTTTTTAAAGATTTTTTATTTATTCATTTAACAGAGAGAGAACACAAGCAGGCAGAGAGGCAGGCAGAGGCAGAGAGAGGAGCAGGCTCCCTGCGGAGCAAGGAGCCTGATGCGGGACTCGATCCCAAGACGCCGGGATCATGACCTGAGCCAAAGGCAGTTACCCAACCAACTGCGCCACCCAGGTGTCCCTGTCTCTTTGACTTTTGTAGCGGGACTTGGTTGCCAGGAATTTCCCTGCATCAAGGAGATGATGTTCTCCCAAAGAAATCTTGGTGTGGCTGGAATGAAAAATGGATACGAGGCAGCCAGAAATTGATGGCTCTTCATGCTCTAAGAGAGACATATGTACGAAGAATCATGGCCAATAGGAAGCAAAGTCATGCTTTTCGGTAGCTGGGGCTGGCGTGCCAAACTATAACACAGACAACGCTAGCAGCTTATGTATTCCAGAACCATGTGGAACACCTTTTTTCAAAACTGGTGTATTAGTTTCTTAGAGCTGCTATTAAAAAAAAAAAAATTACCACACACTAAGTGGCTTAAGCCAACAGAAATATGTTCTATCAGAGTTCTGGAGACTTCACAGGAATAGGAAATCAAGGTGTCATTGGGGCCACACCTCCTCAGAAGGCTCTAGGGGAAGATCCTTCCCTGTCTCCTTGTCTCCTCCTAGCTTCTGGAGTTTCCAGCACTCCTTGGCATTCTTTGGTTTATAACGGCACCACTCCCACCCCTCCCTGTTTTGGTCTTCTAGCCTGTGTGTACCGATGAGTGTCTTCTCCTACCCCAAGCCTACCCCAATCCAGTATGAGCTCATGTTAACTAACTAGACTTGCAAAGATCCTGTTTCCAAGTAACTTCGCAGTCTGAGGTTTTGGTGGACGTGAATGGGGGGTGGAAAACGCTGGGTTGGGTTTCAAACCAGAACAAATGGTGGGTTCTGCCCCTTTTAATTCCCCCACTACTTGCTGGTACCAAGTCTGATAGATTTTTTTTTTTAAGATTTATTTATTTATTCATTCATTCATTTTAGAGAGAGGGAGTGGGGAGGGGCAGAGGGAAAGGGAGAGGGAGAATCCTCAAACACACTCCTGGCTG
Organism: Nasua narica; assembly: GCA_028533885.1. Lineage (NCBI taxonomy): Eukaryota > Metazoa > Chordata > Mammalia > Carnivora > Procyonidae > Nasua > Nasua narica. The sequence goes on along the minus strand of CM052799.1, from coordinate 34,658,982 downwards.
AGCGTGGAGCTGGACACGGGGCTCGATCCCAGGACCCCGAGATCATGAATTGAGCAGAAATCAAGAGCCGGCCACTTCACTGACTGCGTCACCCAGGCGCCCCCCCAGGTCTAATATTTTTTGCATCCTTGCTACATGAAAGGAAACAAAGATGGGAATTACAATCATGACCTTCTCTTTTAATGATCTCTTGGAAACCCACCGGACTGTAAACTTGATCCGATCGGATCCGAGAACTGACCAGTGAGATCCGTATGGCTCAGGGCTAAGGGTCAGAGGCTATAGCCAGACTGCCCAGGTTCAAACCCTGGTTTGACCTTTCTCCTCGCTGGGTGACACTCTTTGTGCCTCGGTTTCCCCTCTGTAAAATATAGTTGACGAAAGACATACTATTTTGTAAGGTTGTAGTAGTAGTAAAAGTTAAACGAAGAAATGGGACTGCGTTCTCAGTTGAGTGCCTGACACAGCGTCAGCACCAATTAAATGTTCTTCATATGTGTCTTCCTAGGGAAGTAGGTATGAGAAAGGAGGCTTAAAATTACTTTCACCTCCAGAAGTCCTTACCCCGACAGCCTTTTCCCCCTCCTCCCTCCTGTCCCAGGACTGACCCAAGCCCATGGGTTTGGAATATCCATCTCTGGGCTGGAATATGAAACCTACAAGACCTCCTGAGCTCCGTGCCCTTCTGAACAATCAAAGCTTTGTTCTGGGGCCAGACTTAAGGCTCTCAGCTCTGTTGTCCCTTTGGATGGGCCATCTCCCCGAGGCTCTCAGAGCTCATGAGCAAGTAGACTTGCAGAGGCCCAAGCCATCAATTTACCAAGCATCATCAGACAGGGCTCGGGCTCAAGCAGAGGGCATGGCTACGCCCACTAACAGCTAACCACATGCCTCTGCTGCTCCCTTATCCCTACCTTGGGCTGGAGACCCAAGGCCCGAGCAGCTCCCCAAGTTGTAAATCAGGCCCTGCCAGGATCACGCAGGGAAAGGATTGGGGGCTGCCTCCTATCTGAAGGCTCCCACCCTCTGCATTCATTTGGTGAATGGCAAATAAGGCTGCCTTCTCCTGAGTAATGGGAGGCTGGCCAGGGGCCAAATTGCTATTGATTTTTCCTGCTAGGGTCTAGGCTGAGACAAGAGACTGCTTTTTGCACCAGCTACGTGGGCCAGCTTGGAAAGGCCGGGGGCGGGGGTTGTGTGGGGAACTCCTTTGCCAGAGCCTGGGCCCCTGACTGATGTCAGTGGAGGAGAAGGCACAGGGCACGTGTCAGAAGCAAGAAAATGACTCTGAAAAAAAAAAAAGAAAGAAAATGACTGCAGCCGTCATTGTGGGGTGCAGTGGGGGATGGCTGGGAGGACACTGCCCTGCGGCACTCCAGCCAAGGGGCCAGTGGCTTTTTTGTTTTGTTATAGTTTGCAAAAGTACCCTCCCGTGTCCGGTCTTGCACTAGGAAAGGGACTGACACTTCCAACGACCCTTCCTTCTCCTGCCAGGATGATAGCGGCTGAACAGAGGACAGAACCACAAGCTCGGTGTTCAGATTGGGCCCCTCATACTGTGGATCCTGGAGCAAGAGTACAAATGGGGGCCCGCATACATTATCTCTGAGCGTTCTAAAATTGTAAATCTCACCAGCCAAATGTTATGTAAAATACATGCTACCCTCCAACCTTGACAGATAATACCTTCCCGATCCCCTGCAGCCCCAGACTGAATTTAGATTTCTCGGAACCCTTGGCGTTCTGTGCCAGAATATGGTATCTGAGGAGAACCACTCCTGCCCAGTGATCTCATTTCACCCCTGGCCCCATCCTAGGTGGTGAAGAGCCTCGCTCCCACCCTTGCTTGCTCGTGGTCGCTACCAGCGGCCCCTGGTAAGTCAACTCAGGCTTAGAGAGTCTGTGTTGGTTGGCAGGTTTGGTCTCCCAAAAAAGGAAGAAAGGAAAGGGTGTGCTCACATCCTGGAAAAAGGGTCAGGGCCACGGGGCAGGACATTTTGGAATCCCAGGTACCCAGAGTGGGGACGAGAAGGAGCCGGGCCATGGGACCCAGAGGGCATATCCCCTCATTCCCGGGGACTCTGTGGAGGGAGGCAGCAGGCCAAGGGCGCCCTTTAACACTGGGGCCCCGGGCAAGACCCTCTTGCCTAATTTCAAATGCTGTTCCGTCCATGCTAACAACACTGTGAAATTCCAGTCCCATGCCAGTGCGCAGACAAGGCTCATACGGCACGGAGCCGTGCTTTCTGAAGTTTGGGGGACACGAGTCCTTGACTTGCCCTCCCCCACAAGAAAAGGTTCACTGGGACAATAGGGATCAACTCAGAATCAGGGAAACCAGAGGTCCGCGGGGCAGCCGCAGGGCGGGAAGCACCCCCGAGAACGGCCGTGTCTTCCTTCTTGCCTGCTCTGGTCGGACGACCGGACAGCGCTTCCCACCACCATCCATGTGTTTTCTGTTGTTTCCTAATCCTCCGTTGGCAGGCCCCCGAGGGCTGCAGCCATAGTTTTGTCTGCTCTTTTGTCTGATGCGTTTCTTCCTACTTGCCTCAGCCGGCAGCGGTGAGCCCGTGAAATGAAGCTCCTCTCCTTCACAAAAAGATTCATCATGTTCTTCTCTGAAAAGGCCTTTCCAGCCCTCATTTTTCTCCCTTTGGCCTGCCATTTCCCTTTTCTCTGGGTCCTATTATGTATTTGTTAGCAGCCTCGGCGTTCCTGCAATTTTTGCCGCCAAGTGGACGGTTACGTAACAGTCTCGGGGCCCCGCCTCCCCAAAGCTGAAGGTCTGTTGCTATAACTACAACGCTCATAAATTCAGCCTCGCTGAAAATTTTGCATTTTCCAGACTCCCCCAGTGACGACTGAAGGGTCGGGCTAGCCGGATTGTTAACCGTAAAGTTCATGTCTAGACCCCCAGATCCGTACTGTCTAAAGGGGCCTGGTTTCTTCTCATTCCCGCAGAGGCCTTCCAGGCTAAGTTTCATTTCCGCATCTGGAATCACTGACACTCTGTGCGGTCCAGGAAATAGATGTCACTTTGCCACCAGATCCTCCAAGAAAGGAGATCGAGAGGGTGGGAAAAGAGGAAATGGGGGATTTTTGAACGAGCCAGCGGCTTTGTGTTTGCAGTCTGTTTCCCTGCTACCCCTGTGTTTCTGAATTGAGCTCCTGTTCGGGAGCTCTGTGTGGAGCCAGGTCATGTCTGAGGCGCTGAGGGGATCTTGCCAATCGGTAAGAAGCACTTGTTCCTGAGCAAAAGGAAGCCGGTTCTGAAAGAAGGAAGGGGTCAGGAATCCATTCTCTACCTGTTGTTGCTTCTGCCACGGTCCCGATCCAAGACTTTAGCTTCCCCTCTCAGGAATACTTTCATGGCTTCTAGAAGACAATGCTACTAAGTGGCCAAAAGCAGGCATCCTCCTCTTCCTTTATAGATAACCCCAATCCATTGGTAATGGCAAGATGCCGCACTAGATACTACCCTTGCAGCCCCCCCTGGGAGATTAGGGAATGCATTCGCTATCCCTTGCTGGGTAACAAATCACCTCGGACTTGGCCTAAAACAACACACGGCTGTTATCGTAGCATTTCAGTGGGTCAGGGGTCTGGGCACGTTCTCCCTGGGTCCTCTGCCTCATGCTCTTCCACCCGCTCACAGGCAAGGTGTCAGCCAGAGCTGGGGGTCAATGGAAGGTTCCACTGAGGCAGGCTGTGCTTCCAAGCTCACATGGCTGTTGGTGGAACTCCGTTCCCTTGAGGGCTGTTTGATGCGGGACTCAGTTTCTTGCTGACTGGTGGCCAGAGGCTGCCCTCGGTTTCTTGCCACACGAAGAAGGAAATATGCTCTCGCATAGGGCTACTTGCATCATCAAAGCGTGCAAGGGGAAAAGGCAGTAGAGTCTACTAGCAGGACAGAGGGTAGAGTCTCTTGTAACCTAATCATGGACATGACATCCTATCGCCTTTGCTGTGTTCCGCAGCTTAGAAGCAAGTCGCTTCTAGCCACCATGGCGCGTTGCTGCTGTTTGAGCTTCTGGGCTCAGCTCTGCTCAGGTTACAATCCTTGGACTTTCCAGCTGCAGGAGATAATAATCCTCTCCCCCCCCCCTTTTTGGCTTAAGCCCACCTGAGCTGAATTTTCCATCACTCACAACCAAAAGAGATTATTTTCATTCTGTAGGCTTTAATAAATATTGGATGAGTGAATTTAAAGGAAGTGCTGAAGAATTGATAAGCAATTTTAGAACTCTGAAGGCTGGAGATCCTAGAAGTAACACCCAGGGGTTGGCAAACTTTTTCTGTAAACAGCCAGCTAATAAATATTTTAGGCTTTGCGGGCCACACAGTCGCTGTTGTGACTGATCAGGCCTGCCACTACAGGGTGGAAGCTGCTGTAGATGATACACAGATAAGCTTGGTTATGTTCCAATAAAACTTTATTTACAAAATCAGGCAGCAGGTGAGATTCATCCCACAGGCTGGGGGTTACTAACCCCTGGCTTAGGATACTGGCGCGTGTGACCAGAACTATTAATGGCGTCACATTAAAAAAAAAAAAAAATCTGAGAAGACTCATGACCTTGGGGAACATCGCTGCAAGGTTAGGTTATGTTTCTTCGCACTCTCTTCCTGTCCGTCTACCCTCTCTTCCTTTCTTGGTACGTTCAGTACCTGGAGTGATCTGGCAGAAGGGAGAGGGTTGCCTCTCGTCCAGTCCCACGTCCAGCCTCCATTGGGAAGTTGGCCACAAGAGCCATCATCCTGAGCCTTTCTCTCTTCCCTTCCCTTCCTCTCACACACAACTGTTTGCCTTTCTTCCCTTTCTCCGCATGCGCATGGTATTCCTTCCCCTCTCCCCTCCTTCTTTCACCCAGACAGCAAGAGGGGGGCCTTCCCCAGGACCTGGCCAAACCTTGCCTGCTTCCCCGAAGTGCTGAGGGAGTGAAGGGGCATCTGAGCTGCTCTCCAACAGAGAGAAGGCCAGAGGACCCCACCCCAAGGGGACGCATCGGGGAAAGGTGGGATTCCTGACAGAGTGGGCACTTTTCCCTGGAGTGTAAGCTGCAGGAGGGCAGGGGCTATGTCCCGAGTCTATCCCCAGGGCCCGGCGGAGTGCGCACACTCGAGAGATATGCAGGAAATCATTGGTGAATGAATCAATGAACTGAGCCCTTGCAGCTGGTATTCTGAGTGATTTCTCAAATGAAGGCTCACTTTATTTTCAGGCTGCTAAAGACTCTGCTTCCTTAGCTTAGCTCCAGGCCAGCTGCAGAGCCTCCCTAAGCTGCAGGCAGGAGGGGCAATCCTGTCCTCTGTAATCTTTTTAAGTGACTTCTTTGGAAAAGGCTTTGCATGCATTAAACACTGGGTTGGCAGAGTCTTAAGCATCTTTCAGAGACAGTGTCAGGCAGCTGCTGCCAATAGGGACCGCAGGAGACTGGGTAAAGGATGGATCAGGGATTATCTCCTCTCTGTGGAGCCAAGGAGGGGCAGAGCCGAGGGCTGCTCAGAGCGCTGTCCTGTCCAGAGTGATCAGGCCCCTCGTGGCTTCCCAAAGCACTGAGTGCCCCTCTTTCTTCTGCATCAGGCACAGCGTGGCCCTGCCATCAGGAACGCAGTCTTGGTACCTCTTTGGCCCCAGTTTATAATCTTCCCACCTCCCTGAGGAGCTGTGGAACCCTGAGCGGGTTGTCTCCCCTCTCTGGGCCTGGGCTCTCTTGTCTTTGCAACGAGATACTGACTGTGCCACGGACCTACCCTTTAATACAGGATTCTATAGTCAGCTGGAATTCATGTGTAGCCCAAAATACCCTTGCAAAATGACTTAAATCGCCATAAAATTTAGTCTATGTGATTTTGTGTATCTACAATGCTGCACAGAATTTTCCAGGCCCATTAAAGGACCAATGGAAAATCTGAGTGCAAGTTTTTGGGAAGTCAGATCGTTCTGCCTTCCAGATAATTATCAAAACCCTGGCAGTGAGTGGAGGTCTGTAGGGTGGGTGGGGTGAAGATTTCTCAAGGGTTCTGGCTTGCCTGAAGACTTTTCTCCATTCTGGTTTCCTAGTAAGCTTCTCAATCGTCATACATGTTAATTATTTTGTTTACAATTGGAAAGATCAAAGATACAGCGGCAGTTGTGTGGGCTGGGGGTGGGGTGGGAGTTAGGAGAGTTGCGAAGCCCCCAGAGAGTTGTCCCATCGATGACATGAGGTACTGTGTAGTTACTGGGTAGGGCAGTGCTTGGCCAAAGCAAGAGCTCAATAAAGGGGAAGTTTCAGCCTCACATTATTACAGTTATTATGCCCTAAGACCCTTGGTTCGGCCTGGCCTGTTATTACTTAGAGAGCAGAGTGGTTCTGGTCGGCGCGGTATCCATACACCTGGATTTCTTTGCGGCTGTCCTGCACCCCAAGTCGCGCGGTCTCACTGCTCCCAGCCTGCCCCAGAGCCCTCACGGGGCTCACAGGCCGTCCTCGGGCTGCTGGAGCCTGCTTAGGCTGTGCCATATGAGAGCTGCAAGTGCTTGGAAGCTTCTGGCTCCCCTTGCTCCCTGGCCCTGGCAGTCCGAGTCAGGACTGAACTGCTCCTCGGGAATGGAGCTTCTTTGTCCCCAGTCCCCGGTCCCACCCCCACTTCCTCGTAAGTCACTTTCACATGAATCCTCATTTTCGAGATCTGCTTCTGGGAATGCGGTCTAAGACATCAAGGGATGGGGATTTTCGCTGCTGTAGGGAAGGCAACCAGAGAGGAGAGGAGCGAAGGAGGGGCGGGGAGGAAAGAGGGAAGTACCTGGAAGAAAGGGAGCTGGGAACAGCAATGTTTGCAGTGGAGCCGATGTCAGGTAACAAGACACAATCATCAGGACTTGACCAACGGAGAAACCGAGGGCCAAAGGGGGAGGCGCTGTGCCTCAGGGCTAACACCATTACTAGGGCAGAACTTGGCATGGCGTTTGGCCCATAAAAGTGCCTCCTGAAAGCCTGTGGAATAAAAAAGTGAGTGGGTGAATGGCCAAGACTGCACCCCAGTCCCTAAACCAACAGACTCAGACGCAGCTTCAGAGAACGTTTTGTCCTGAAGCAGCTACCCTCCAGTGCCTCTGGCGCTCGGCTCCCCACACTCCTGGTTCTGGGAGCACGCCCCAGCCAAAGACCTCTCACGACGCCCTTGTCATCAGCCCAAACACGCAGGGAGGTCATCCCTCTTTCCTCCTTCCTGGCCAGAAGGGCATTTCACAGAGATCAGAGATCGTCAGCCCTGAGCGCCTCAAACCCACCTGCACCTGCTCCTGCTCGTCGTTCAAATGCAGATTCTGACCCAGTGGTTCTAGGTGGCCCTGAGAGTCTGCATTTCAAACAAGCTCCCAGGGGGTGCTTATCCCCGAACCCTACTTTGTGGAGCAAGGTTCTAAGAATGTGGCTTTGTTGACCCTGTCCCCTCCTCCCAAAATGACCCTTTCTCCTTCCCAGCCTTTGAGGTTCAGCTCAAATGTCACTCCCAATCCCCTTGTCTTCCTTCTTTTTCCAGTGGGAAGAAATCTCTTGCCATGCCAGTTCTTCTGTGCCTCTTGTAACATTAATGCCCTGTCCTTTACGGCATAGTTATTTGTGTCCTAAACCTGGAGCTCCTCAAAAAGCTCTGTGATTTTGTTTTGAAATCCTCGTAGCACACACTTTACTCCCCAGCACACTGTCACAGCTGCTCTCTTGTGTGTGCCGGGCACCAGGCTCGGTCCCTGGTGGGCATGATCTCAGTAGTCCTCAAATAGTCTTGGGAGGTTGGCATTAATATCCAGAGTCTCACAGAGGTTGGGTGAATTGCCTGTTATAGCTAGTAAGTGACCAAATCCAGTGAAGGCATCTGTCAATGGCCAAAGCCCAAGCTTTTATGCATTTCGTATGTGTTGAATGAGTGAAGAGTGGGCGGGTGGATGGATGGATGGGCATTTCAGATGCAAGGACTGATTCTGGGTGAAATGTTCCACGTGAGGTTAGGAAATTCAGATGCTTTGGCTTGGGGCAGGGCTGGGTCTCCCCGATCCCTCCTTCCTTCCAATGCGGAGATTCCCAGGAAATTCTGATTCATAATCGAGACCCAGCCAGGAAGAAAAGGAAACTGACATACCCAGCCGCTACTGCACTTTCCTACACCCTCGGGTTGTCTTCAGTATCTCATCTGTCACCAAATAGGGTCTCCCTCCTCCCAAAGTGTGCAAGAGTGCTCCACTCCCTGCCTCCTGGGGGTGGGGCGCGTGGGGGTGGGTGCTGAAACACAGAGCAGCCTTTGAGAAAAGCACAGCGGCTGACGTGGAAGCAGGCAGCTGTCGGCCTTTATTTCACTGGAGCAGCTTATCTCAGATCATCTCCTCAATCACAGGCCCTTAAACAGCTTCTGACAATCAATTCATATCCCCGCTGCTGCTGCTGAGGCTGGGAGGCGGAAAGAATTACCGTATTTACCTGTGTATAAGCCGCAGCCTTCCTGTGGTCAGTAGCTCCCTGAGGGGACCCACCTGCTGCCCCTGCAGGTTGGTAGGGAAACCAGGTCATTCCTTTTAGTCCTCTTAGGTCCTGCCGTGTCCTCATGATGGGCGTGGAACAGGTACTTTTATGGAAACAGGGTGGAGCTGAGGACCCAGTGAGATCAAGCACGGAAGGGGTCCTTACTTCCCATGCCTGCATGTGGATGGTACTCAAGAAAAGGGACATGTGTGCTTGAGACTGATTTCCCGGGCATCACAGTGCATCAGGGCAACTTCCTTGAGTTCATTCCTGTGCTTCCTGCTCATCCTTCAAGAATCTTCCTCCGGGGAACTCCTCAAGTTGGGATCAAGCCGCTCCCATGACTGAGTTTCCCTGTCATCTGGTACTCCGACCCCATGTGGGACACAATGTGGGATTGCTGTAAACACTTGTGTAAAGGGTATCAGATGGAGGAAAGCTGCCTTCCAATGAGGGCAGCGAGGCATGGAGAAGCGCGCGCATCCGGAAGGCACTTTGAACGGGAGTGAGGGTGGGGGTGGAGGGACCTGAGCCTGGAAAAGTTCTTTGCAACCAGATCACAAGTGGTGGGCTGACCCCTGTATGGAGTTAGGACTTGGCCTAGCTGAGAAGCTCAGCTCAGGGTTTAGGAAGCTCTATGGCAGCTGTGTGAAGGATGGACTATGGGACGTGAGGGACAGAGTAGAAAGAGGGAGAATAGATAGGAAACTATTGCTTGAATCAGGATGAAATATTTAACTGTTGGCCCCAGAGCAGTGGGACAGCTGGTAGTTGATGAGACCAGCCAATCAGAAGGGGCTGGAGCAAGGTCTTGGTGCCCCTGCTGTGTTCAGCATTAACTCCTGACAGTCTGGGTATTCCAGGAGAGGGGGAATCCTGTGTTGGGAGGAGTCAGGCCAGTGGATACTTACCAGCAGATTCAGCAATAATGCGTTATTTTAACAATGATAGTGGTCAGTGCATATGTAGTGGGGGTCAGCACTGGCTGGTGCCTGGGGCTTGGAGAGGCAGAGGCCGATTTCAGAGAGATTGCTCAGATCAAATTGACAGGAAGGTTCAGTGACTGCTGCGGCTGCCACATCATCATAAGGAAACTGCCTTGTTCAGAGCTCTCAGGGGTAGGCAGAAGGGACGGCATCACCCCCATGACCGTGTTGGTGTTCAACTTTTGCCTGTTCATATGCACACTTCCTTCTTCTGATGCCTGATGTCAGCCCCTCATTTACTATTGGGGAAACATCCTTCTCCCACTTTTATCCATTTGGTCCCAGAGTTCACAAGTTACTAGGTCCGGCCAGCCATTTGCTGGACAGTGACTGGTTTGGTGAGGAAGTTGTAATCCTGGCCAGCTCCACGAGAGTCAATCCTAGGAATTTGATCGGAACTTCTGGCAGAAAGAAGTCCTCTTTCTACTGAGACTACCAACATGGAGGATCTAAACTTAGAGGGAGCTTGCCTGAGAATGAAACCCATACACAGCAAAATAGGGCTAAAAGCCAAGAGTTCCCAATGAAAGAGCTTGAGCCCTTGGATCCAACTATGCCTGAAGCCTACATCTACCTTTATACTTGAACCAACAAATTTGGTTTTGTCCTAAAGCCAGTTTGAGTTGGATCTTCTATTATTTACCAATCGGATTACTCTTTCCTGAGAATTAGGAACTGAGACAAAGACTGAAAGCCATTTATATTGGCTTAAACTAAAGCCAGTGATGCCAGGTCAGAGTGGCCTTGTGCTCACCTAAACAGAAATCCTAGAGAGAGAAGAAAGGAATAAGAGCAAGAGAGAGACAGAACAGATGGACAGAAAGAGGGAAAGACAGGAGACCATGGGGCCTCAGAGAAAAATGAGAAAAGCCTTCTCTCCTCCTGGGGGCTCTTCATGGTCCCTGCTTCTGAACCGGCAAGGAGCCTGACTGTATTTCCTGCCCTCAGTTCCTTCCCCACCTTTATCTTCCAATAATTTAGCCTCTTGGATTTAAGTTCATTTTGAATGGATTTCTTTTCCTTGCCCTGAATGAATTCATAAACAACAGAGCAGCTGATTTGATGGGGCTTGAGAAATTGGACAAGGAAGAGAAATGGACCAAGGATAATGTCGGGGATGATATCATGGGGAGAGGAGACAGAAGGCATGAGATTGGGGCTGGGGGAATGACCCAGAATTAAAGCTGGTTCAGAATAGCCCATTAAGCTTCTTCGTGAGCCTGCTGCAAATCGCCATCCCCACCCATCACCCCACACTCACCAGCCTCTCCCGGGAGTCATTGGCCTCAATCTTTTGTTCCCTAACTCCATGGGTAAAGACCTCATCACAGCTCTGTGGCAGCTCTCCCGGGTCCCCTTGGCACTCAGTGTTCCCGCATACACGGATGGCTTCCTATAGATTGCGCCTGGCACTCTCTGCCAGGGAGCTTTCTTTGGCCAACCATTCTTGAGAGCAGGGGCGGGGCAAGCCAGGACGCTGAGGAGTTAACCCCGAGGAGCAGCCTCCGACCAATGCCAAACAGGAGTTGGTGGGCAAATTCCCCAGCTTCTTTGGTCCTTAGGTGGGACAACTCTCTGAGGGTCTGCTCCCTGCCTAAGTCAGACCAATACATCCCTAGTTCCAACCACGGTCATTTCTCACCTGGATTCCAGTGTGGCTGCCCTCCAAACCATTCTAGAGCCATGGGGCTTTCCAAAATGTAAAGCAAAGAATTTCCCTGCTGTGCTCCCCATTGACCTTGGGCAAGTTCAATCTCCTTAGGTGGATACGGGCCCTGCCAGTCCCTGGGCACTACCCTCCCAGGTTCGTCTCCCCCATCCCCTAAGGCTTCTCTCCCCCTAACCTCCAGCCACATGAAATTCCTGGAAAGTCTACTGGCAATGCTCATCAGTCTGGGCCTTTACCTGAGCTGTTCCCATCTCCTAGAACCTTCTTCCCCTTTTTCTTTTCCTAACACCTTGGCTTGGCCCATACTAACTTGTATGCAGTCTCAGTTCCTCCAGAGAGCTTTCCCCACTCCAGTCATAGTTAGACCCTTGTACGCACAAGCCCCTGCTCTGGCCCAGTCACCCTGGGGTGGAGCTGTTTGCTTTCCGCCCTTCCCTGGAGAGATCAGCCCTGATCAGCATGAGAAAGAATGCGGACCAATTAAATTGGAATCACTAGGGGTGGGGCCCAGCCTCGGCTTTTCTTAAAAGCTGTCTTGGTGATTCCAGTGTGTTGGCTGTGTAGAAAACCACTGAGAGCATTATCCCCGTGAAAGTAGGGCCTAGGTCTCATTTATTTGTCTCCAGTTCCTGGCATACAGTAGGAGGCCCCTGGTGAATGTTGGCAGTGAATACGAATGACACCTAGGGACATCTGTCCTTGTGTGCCAGGCACTGTTCTAAGATGGGAGAATGTTTAAAAAGCCCACCACGTGCATATGGGAACCCGAGGCTCCAAAGAAATGTCTGTCGCTAAGACGTCTCATGGTCTAGCAGGCAGCAGCCAGCCTCCTGCCAAAGCAGAGCTGAAGGAGTCCTCTAGCTCTGGGGCATGCCCATGGTGGTCACTGCTGAGCTGCGAAGTCACCAGCAGGTCCCCTCTGGTAGCAGACACGGAGCTGGAAATGAGCTGGGAGGTAGGCGCTGGGGAGTGGGCCCCTGATTTACAAGTGAGCTTTGGGGGCAGGACTCTTTCCAATGCATCCTTTCTGGGGTTGCCACGGAGCTGGGTCCAAACCCCCCCCCCCTTAGAAGCCCTGGAGTGGGATCATGGGGGCGGGAGGGAGTGGGCAGCTCTCCTGCCAGTGAAAATGCACCGGAGAGCACACCAGAGAGCCTCCAAAGTCCTCTCCCAGCTTCCCTGGCAAGAATGAAAATATATGGTTTAATAAAAACGGCTGATTCAATTTCAAACAAGTGGCTCATACCCACCTCTAAGTAGCTGCTGTTAAAAATCCAGGCTCTGGCCTTGTTTTAAATGAAGACTAAGAAAGGAAAAAAAAAAAAAGGCCGATGGGGTGGGGGGTAGGTCGTGGATCTTCCGCGAAGCCTGTTTTAGCTTGAGTTTTTAAAATGGAGTCAAAGCCAGGGGTTCATGTTGTTTATTATTTTTCCTCTGCACAAAGCAGGCTCTAAATGGCATTAGCTGTAATGAGGCGGCCCCCTGTGCTGCCAGGTGGGGGGCCTGGCTGGGAAGTGGTTACAGGCGGGGGTCCCTACAGGGCTGGTTGCCATCCTGGGGGGCGGGGCTCTGAAGTGCCGGGGGGGCGGGGGCGGGGGCGGGGGCGGGGGCGGGGGGAGGTACTGCCTCCCTTTGTTCCAGCTCCCAGGCCAGACGGAGCCGGGCGGAGCAGGGTGGCAATCGGCGCGCCCCTAGCCCCAGCTGCCAGTTCCCTGGTTATCTGAATGGAAGAGGTCGGAGGTTAAGTGAGAGATCAGAGTCCTCGGGTCAGGGAAAGAAAAACAAATCCCCAGAGCCTTTGGCTGTGCTCTTGAACCGTGTAAGCCGTGCCCTCTAGTACAGATGGGGGAATATTTTATACATGACCCTGTCCTTTTCGGTTACCATGTAAATTGATTGATTTTTTTTTTCTTTAATCGAGTTAGGGGAATTTCATGGAGGAAAAACAAGATTTGGTGGGGCGTTTAGATTTTGTTGGAGGCCAGGAGGGGCAACTCCACCTCTGGCTCCCACTTCGGGAGAGGGGTTTGCGACCCTCAGTTGTGACCTCAGTTTCCCTGTTTGCAGACAATAGAGTCAAAGAGGTGATAGGACAAAAAAGGATCTGAGAAGCACATGAGCTGATTGAGAAACTGGAGGTAAAACCGGCCGTTATGAAGGAAAGAGGCACATTTAAGAGCTTGTTATTGTGTGGTTCTAATAAGCTTCTCGTCGTCGCTCAGGCTCATCAGCCAGGAAGCGGTTGGGGAATCGCCACTGGGTTCTTAGCCTTGCCTCGTGCAAAGGGCTGGAAGGGGTACTGGAGGATAAGATGAGATAATGCCTCTCAAGGGGCCTGGTATGTTGCTTTAGAGCCAGAAAGACTCCGGAAAGTCTCGGCGCCGACAGTTCCTAACCATGTGCCTTTGGGCCAGCTTCCTTCCCCAAGCCTCACTCTCCCTGTCTGTAATATGGGAGCAGTGAGCCCACCTCATGTACCCCACTGCTTGTGTGTCTTCATCTGAGGGCTTCCTCGGGTTGCTCACTCCCATGGCATCTGCCCCACAGGGGCCAGATGTGCCCAGGAATTAATGCCGACCCCACCTTCACACCCAGCTCTCAACCAGCCCGCTTCTGACGGGAGCTGTGGAATAAGTACCCTGACTCCTGCCCCCGTGGGTATGACGACCCCGAGGTATGTGCATTCCACACCATTGCCCAGAATTTCCCCCGTGGGAGTAAGCTCCAGCTTCCCAGGAGGTTAACTTGCTTGCTGCCACTCCTTTTACTGACTGCGTTCCCCACCACCCTAACCCCGATTTCATTCGGTTCCCAGATGAACTACTTATACATAAGATCCCTGCTCAGGATCGGCTGAAACAGTGGGGGCAATGATGAGAAGAAGCAGGGTTATCGTGGGGGGTGTTGTAATTCGTGAGCAGCTCTGGTGCATATGGTGAACTTGAGACAGACCGAGCCCTCAGATAAATAACTCTTATTAACTAGATTCTTCCAATTGATCTGGAAGAGACGGTGCTTTACAGAAAGGATGCTGAGAGGACGACATGGAGGACCCAAAAGGCAGGAATGCTTAGGTAGAGCCCCACGGAAAAAGTGGGGTATGAAGACAGAGGGCCGTTGATAGCAGCAGTTCTGTCCATGGCCTTCCGAGGGTCGCCAGCTCCTGTTGCGTGCTCAGTACTGCTCTACTGGATGTTTTTTAAGCTCTCAACATGCCTGGAGGCTCCCTCTTAGTGCTGGGAAAAGTTTTGGCAAATATTTGAATAATGTCTGTGTTTTTTCTTAGAGTCTAAGGCTCCAAAGGGACAGACAGGCCAGTTCTGGTCAGTGCTGTGTCCCCAGCACCTAGCACACAGCCTCTCGTGCATTAAGTCTGTAGTAAATGAGCAGATGAGGAAGTGAAAGAATGAAGAGTGAATGGATAGGCTTAGAGCAAGTCGAGAAGCAGGCTGGGAGCAGGCCAGGTTAAGGCACGAGCAAAGGGAGCCCTTTGGCAGGAGTGAAGGAAGCATTGTGAAAAAGGAGTCTCAGGGCAAATGGTGCAGGGCTGGATGCTGACTCAGGACACTGGGCTTTTATTCTGACCGTAAGTGGGAGCCATCAGAGATGTTTGAGCTAGGAGGTGACGTGGTAGAAACAATTCTCGTAGGAAGGCATTTTTCTTGGTGATAAAATGAAGTTTAAATTCACTGAAACCATTGGGCTTCTGAGAACTTAAGTGGAATCAGACATGGACAGTAATGAGCACAGTCCCTACTATCTAGGATAGCAAGCACCCAGTAAGTGTTAGCTAGTGTTCTTGCTAGTGATTTACAAAAGGCACTTGGCTAGGCACCTGGGTGGCTCAGTCGGTTAAGCGACTGCCTTCAGCTCAGGTCATGATCCCACGGTCCTGGGATTGGGGATCAAGTCCCACGTAGGGCTCCCTCTTCAGCGGGAAGCCTGCTTCTCCCTCTCTCTCTGCTGCTCCCCCTATTTGTGCTTGGTTGCTCTCTCTCTCTCTCTCTCAAGTGAATAGATAAAATCTTAAAAAAACAAAACAAAACAAAAAAACAAAAAGGGGCTTGGCAACAGAGAAGAGCAGGAGGCCATAGCTGGAGGCCGGGGGAAAGGGGTCAACCATGACTAGGAAGCCTCAGTTGGAGAGAAGGTAGGTACAGCGAAAGCTGTCCTCTACCACCTACACACACCCCCCACACCACCACCCCCACTCCCCCACCCCCTGTTAGGGAAGACGTGGTTCTCCCACTGCTGGCATTGCTGTCAGAATGGCTTCCGGCTAGAGAACCCTGCTCACCCAAGCCCTCGCCTGCTGTCAGGGGCTGCCCCCATCCAGTGGTTGATCTACAGAGACCATAAGGATCTGGCTCTTCTGCTCCAATTTGAGGCTCTGAACGTCTGTGCCAACAGCTCCCCAGGTACCTATGGGGCTGCCTGAGGCCTGTGCAGAGACTGAATCGCAGCTTCATTTCTCCCTTGGCCTGATCCTGCTTCCCTCCCCTCCGTTCCAGGAGTGCTTCTGCGGAGAGCACTCCCCCATCCTCTCCGCCTCAGAGTCTCACTTCCCAGGGTGTGGGCTTGTCGGAGGACTGTGGCCTGCAGGCCTTGGAAAGAGAGAAAGCCAGGAGGGGCAGAGTGGCAGGACCAAATGCGGCCCCCAGCCCAGGAGAAGCAGACCTGAGAAAGGCTATCAGCCACCAACAAGCCAGCAAGGACCCCAGAGCCAGGAATTCCAGTTTAGGGAGAGGCGGAGAAGAATGACTGCAGGGTGCAGAGGGTCTGGAAGGTGGGCCAGGAATGGGGGGCAAGGCATGAGAAGGGAGCCTGTCGAGTCGCCTCTTTATTTGGCTTATTTTGTGTTGCATCCCATCGTGGATTCCCTCAGAAAACCCACTGGCCACATCCTCCAGAGACCTCAGATACCTCTTTAACTGTGAGATTTAAAAACAGCAATATATTTGGCAGGATTGCGAACGCAAGCCTTGGGGATGTCATTTCCCCAGGATTGAAAAGGCACCACCATCTCCATCCGAGGCACTCTGTAAAATGACAGTGATTGGCAGCCCTGCCAACACATTTCCACTCCTCTCTCTCACGGGCTCTTTGCTCTCTGCCTTCAGAACCTGAGCCCTGTGCCTCTTTCCCGTGCAGCTTCCCCTGACACTCATTTATTCATTCCACAAATATTTATTGACACCAGCAAAACTGCATTGTCAGAGCCGCTCATTAGAATTCTCATGCTCCTCAGCTTCCACGACGGCTCACAGGCTGGGCTCACAGGAGCATGGCCTGGATGCCGGGCCCACTGGCTCTCTGGTCAGATGGGCCCTCCCCACTTCCTTGGGGACCCCTGCTGGGTCCCCCCTCATCATTGCATCCCCTGTTTCTACCCAGCTCTGCTCTTCAGATGCTTACGTCCAGGGCAGTCCTTCTAGGGACTTCAACCCGGGTTCAAAATGAAGTCGAGACCCTCACCTCCTGCAATTTGGCAGTTACTTTTTTCTTTTCTTTTCTTTTCTTTTCTTTCCTTTTTTTTTTTTTCTTTTCTTTTCTTTTCCTTTTATTTTTTAAAGGTTTATTTATTTGACACAGAGAGACACAGCGAGAAAGGGAACACAAGCAGGGGGAGTGGGAGAGAGGGAAGCAGGCCTCCCCCTGGGGTCATGACCCGATCTGAAGGCAGACATTTAACAACTGAGCCACCCAGGCGCCCCAATTTGGCAGTTACTTAAAAAGTTAAACACACTTACCAAATGACCGAGCCATTCCTAGGTGTCCACCCATGAGAAAGGACAGCGTATGTCCATATAGAGACCAGCACTTGAATGTTCATAGCAGCTTTGCTGCTTTTTAAAAAAATAATTATTTGAGGGGCGCCTGGGTGGCTCAATGGGTTAAGCCTCTGCCTTTGGCTCAGATCATGATCTTAGAGTTCTGGGATCGAGCCCCGCATCGGGGGGCTCCCTGCTCAGCAGGGAGCCTGCTTCCCCCTCTTTTTCTGCCTGCCTCTCTGCCTACTTGTGATCTCTCTCTCTGTCAAATAAATAAATAAAATCTTAAAAAAAATTATTTGAGAGAGAGAAAGAGAGAGAGCACCTATGTTCATGAGTTAGGGGCAGGAGTAGAAAGAATCTCAAGCAGACATCCTGCTAGGTGCAGAGCCCAACGTGGGGCTCGATCTCACAACCCAGAGATCACGACCTGAACCAAAATCAAGAGTCAGATGCTTAACAGACAGAGCCACCCAGGTGCTCCAAGCAGCTTTGCTTCTAATAGGCCCAAACTGGAAATAATCCAGTGTTCATCAGCTGGTGCATGTATAAATAAAATGTGATACATCCCCACAATGGAATAGTACTCAGCAATCAAAAGGAATGAATTGCCGACAGTGGCAACAGTATAAAATTCTAGAGAAAGCAAACTAACCTATAGCGACGGAAAGCAGATGTGGTTACCTGAAGGGGTGGCAAGGAGAGAATAAAAGGGCATGAGCAAACTTTTGGAGGGAATGGTCTGTTCTTTGTCTGGACAGTAGTTACAGTTGCACAGGTGTACCGAGATACCATGCAGTTTATTGTATGTCAGTTACACCTCAGTAAAGCTGTGAGAAACAATTTTTGTAAACTGAAGTCCAGGAGGAGGAGGGCCTCATGGCTTACTTAAAGAGGAAATCTGTCTCAGGGAGAAAGCACTTTGTTCTTGGGTTGACAGGAGTTGATGCTTCAGCCTCTTCTTCCTGCAGACTTGAATGGGTGGTATGTCCTTGGAATCACCTTTACCCTTTTGGCACTAAGTGGATTTGCTTTCCACTTGATACTTATGTTCTGCAGTAACCAGCCTAATAGGAAATATTCGGTTTGATGAACTGCATAACAGTAGAAACCTAAGTGATTTTTAAGAGAAGAGAGTATCTGTCCCTTTTGGTTTAAATCCTGGAGTTGGCTGCATGGTCAACGAAATCGAAGCCACTTGTACCTGTAACTCTTTCCTTAATGTTTACAAGGATTCATTTCCTCTTTTCAAAATCCATGGGTATTTATGCTGCTTTAAATGCACACGTGGCACTCATTCTGACGAGCCATGATTTATGTGGCGTTCTTGACTCACCTTCTTGTCGGACGTTTTAGGTTATCTCGGATATTTTCCCGTTACACGTCACAGCAGACAATTTGGTCGGAAGCAATTTGGCCAAAAGTAAATTCATTAAGCTGCCAGCGTGGTTGGGATGTTGAATTCATTGATAATGAAAAGTTTTAGTCATTCTGTTTATGCAAAGAAGAGATTTTTGTGTGCCAAGGGGAAATTTTGCCTGGAATGATTTTGCAGCTTTTTATGCATCTCTCAGCAATTCCTCTCCGTACTTTTATTTTTAATGTGAAGTTTTTTGTTAGTTTCATACTTCTCCACTTTTAAATGTCTCCATATTTCCAATCAGGGATGCTCTGTTAGGGATCGGATTGAGAAGGAAACAACATAAGCTACCATCACCTGCATGCTGGAAACAATTTAAGTGTCTGTCATTGCATGCCTTGGGGAGAGCCCCCCAAGTTTATGATGTGTGCACCGGTGATCGGAAACTTAACTCTGGTTCACTTTGCTAAATAAAAACTTTCAGGAAAACATGGTTAAACAAACAGAGAAAGAATCAGTTGCTAAAAATAAATCTCCTCTTTTTTTTAAAGTGCAGATAAAGCTCTACTTTCTTCCCTATCTGGGTTGAGAAAAGAAAAAATGCAACTTCTGACATCCGGGAACATTCACAGCTAGGCTGCATTGTTCTCCTTTTGGACGGACACAATCTCACGGAACACCGACATCAGACAGGGTCACTCTGTGACCATAATAAAGTCAACCAGAAGACAGACAGGGTCACTGTGTAACCCACAAAATGCCGAACATCTCCCTCTCTCAGTCAATAGGAGTGACTGCTGATGCTTTATCCGTTTTGCTTTAGTCTGCCTTCCATATAGATAGGGTTTATTGCCATGCCCAATGGTAGAATTCTCCCGCTCTCTGAGGAAGCCTGCTTCCTTCGCCTTCCCCAGATTACCCATGTGATGCCCAGACCCCACACTAGGTTCTTTCTAACACGCATGGTGTGCGTTTTTCCAATGACAGGTATATTTCTGGTGGACTGTGGCTAAAAGGCATTGACAAGATTCTAAAATTAGTGTTTCTTTTATGCACTTGTTGTCCTTCAATAGCAGAGCCTTCTCTTTACAGGCAAAACATAAAAACCAGACAAGGAAAAAAAGAGAGAGACCAATGATTATCCAAACCTCCCCAAGACAACCGTTGTTAACATATTTGTGTATACCTTTCCTGATTTCTTTTCTGTATATATATGTTATTATTTTTATCTTCAAAAATAGGCCTAAATTATTCTTTTTTTTTTTAAGATTTTATTTATTTATTTGACGGAGAGAGAGAGGTCACAAGTAGGCAGAGAGGCAGGCGGCGGAGGGGGGGCGGTGCGTGCAGAAGCAGGCTCCCTGCTGAACAGAGAGCCTGATATGGGGCTCGATCCCAGGACCCTGAGATCATGACCTGAGCCGAAGGCAGAGGCTTAACCCACTGAGCCACCTAAATTATTCTACTTTGTAACTTTTTTTTTCCAACTTACACCATGACAGTGATGATTACGTTTGATATGTTAACTTGGTTAGGCTATGAAGCCCTGGTGTTTGGTCAAACGCTAGTCTAGATGCTTCTGTGAAGGTATTTTGTAGCTGTGATTCCTATCTACAAGCAGTTGACTTTAAAGAGTTGGGTGGGCCTTATCCAATCAGTTGAAAGGCTTAAGAGCAACACCTGGGATTTCCTGGAGAAGAAAGAATGATGCCTTGAGACTAACAAGTCTTGCTTCATTTAGTTCTCAGCCTGTCAGTCCGCCCTACAAATTTCAGACTTGGCAGCCCCCTTGAAACACATGACCTGATCCTTTAAAACCCTCTCTCTTTCCCATACTCCTTTCCCCTTTTCTGTTTATCTGGAGAACCCTGAGCATCTTTTGACGTAAACAGAGGCACGGATCTACCATATTGCTACCATATTACATAGACTGATAAACATTCATTTTATGCTTGTATAGCCATTTAACTCCTGAGAGACACAGAACTTGTTTTCTGCTTCATCTTATTAGCAGCCCGGAAGCATGATTAATTTGCTGAAAGGGAATGCAAAATTTTAAAAGTAGAAAAAAAAATAAAACCTAATATTTCTGAAAAATATACAAATAGTTTGTGTCTAAAGATACAGATGGTCATAAAGCTACCTTATGGTGAATCAAAGTTATCCATACCTGTGATGGGTAATATTCTTTCCAGTCAAGTTGTCAGAGATGAAACCACAATTGCAACCAATGTGTTTTCAACCAAATCAAATGAAGCTACTGCAAACAAGGCTATGATGGGACATTTTTGTAATTACATTTTTGCACATGTCAGAAAATATTTCCTTAAATTCTCAGAAGTGGAACTGCTGAGTCAAGCAATATGTGCTTTTGAAGTTTGAGATCTATAATTCTCCCCCTGGTATTTATTCCAAGTCATGTATTTATAAGACAAAGTTTTTGAGTACATCCTTAAGCCAGACTACATTAGGTCCAAGATACAGAGACAAGTAAGTTACATCCTTCATTTCAAAAGGCTCATGGTCGAAGCTCACTTTGTGCCCAGCACAGTGACCCAATAGGAGGTACTTAACAAGTCTTTCTCAACTGAACAAATGGACGGATGAATGAATGAATGAATGAGTGTGCCTCAGTTAGCTGTTGCTATTTAACAAAGAACCTTACTGGCTTAAAACAACAAATAGCTGTTACTTCGTATGAGTCCATGAGTCAGTTGGGTGGTTCATCTCTTCTGGGCTCCCTGAGGAAGGCTGGGGCTAGCTTGGTCTCACTCATGTAGCTGACAGAGCTCAGACTAGTTGGTCTTGAAGGACCTTGGGCTGGGATGGTTCCTCTCTGCTCCCCAAGGCTTCATATCCTCCCATGGGCTAGCCTGGGCTTGTTCACATGGGGCTAGCCTCGGGGTTCCAAAGAGCGGCAGAAGAGAGCAAGTGCCAAGTCACAGGCACTTTTCAGATCTTCAGCTGGGTCACACTTGCTCCTGTCCCCTTGGTCAAATCGGGTCTCATGGCCACTCGCAGATTGGGACAGACCCTGTGTGCATATAGGACTGGGAACGGCAGCCTGTCGGGAATAAGATTGCTTCTGATTCTAAGCTCGTGGTCTGGGTCCATTTACCTAAATGCCTGAGTTGGAAACTCGGTTTGGAGTTTGTGAAATTACGCTTCGAGCCCTGAACTTTTCCACTAACATGTGTTTAACCCAATGTGTCTGATTCCGGAGGCCACGGCTAAGAAAAGCATTTCTGGGGAGACTGAATGTGAGCCTCGAATGCGTGATGACTACCTTGCGTTCTGACCTTTTTCCTAACAAGCGTGGAGAATGATAACTCAGTGGCTCTGGGGCCACCAGTGACTCATTCCCTCTCTCCTCACGAACACAGATAAAGTTCACCCGTTACCTGGGTCCCCAGCCACGTAGCCCCTTGGCTTCACGAACATCATTTTTCTACTTGCTCAGCACTTGGAAGGTGATTTAATGTGAAATTCCTTAGCATCCATTAAACGCTGGCCTCCGGATGGCACCGTGAGGGGCCGCTTGGGGAGCAAAGCAGTGCCTCTCATTACAAAAACTCTGTGCAGATTTTCAAAGAACAGTTACTGAAATGATGCCTTCGCTACCACTTTTGTTAAATCTGGAAATCTCTGCCTCCTTTTAAACGCACATGGCATGTTCAAAACAGGAGAAAATAGTTGGTGGAAATCTCCTGCATTCTTTACTTGCGAGGGCACAGAGGTTAATTTGTGAAATAGTTCTCTAATGGAAGCCAGATTTGGGGAAAGTGAGGAAACAAATGTAAAAATCACGTCTCTGGGGTGGGAGAGAGGGACACATTTGGATGGTGTGGGTCCCCTGACATGGGGCTGTCTGGGTCAGTTAGGCAAATAGGATGCTCTTAATAGCTACAATTTCTTTTCCCTTTTGGGGCTCAGGGTTCAGCCCCCTATTCTATGGGCCATTTATTGTCTGAGCTGTTGGATTCTGAGAAAGTTTTTTTTGATGGCCTCATATGGGAAAGCGTTCCCTGCAAACTCATATTCAGGCTGGTTTAGCTTCTAATCCTTCCCATTGGTATTGTTCCCCCCCCATGGGCAACCCCCCCCCCCCACGTTATCTGCCCCCTTCCCCACTTCCCATGTTGTCATCCCAGGAAGGGTGTAGAACAGTGCTTCTAAAATATCCGGATAAAGGACCATTTTCTTAAGATTTCTAATCTGTTGCAGACCAGTACTTTCATAAAATAGGAAAAACTGTGTGTAGGAATATACGTAATAAAGGCATACAAAATGCAAGCCCATCTTTTTTACTATTTGATTGGTCAGTTAAACTGAGAGTGGTCAAACTGTTGTAAAGGTTTCTGAACACTCATTTTCCATTTCTGTACTGAATTTGTTGCGAACTGTAGCCAGTGGGCCGAGCACGCTCCGCACAGCTTTGGTGTAGAGCCCTGTTTTAGCGGCAGCCCGAATGCCTAGCATCCGTGTCTTTACTCACCTGTTTATCCTGCACGCATTTATCGAGCCTGCGCTCCCCACCAGGAGCCCTGTGAAACAGTGCCAGTTAAAAATAAGACACAGAGCCTGTCAAGCAGAGGGCGGACACAGGAACTGGCACGGCCGAGTCGTGGGGCAAGGCTGTGATCAGGTAGCAGGTGTTGGTGGGAGAAGCATCTCACCCGAGCGTAAGGGCTCAGGGCAGGCTAGCTGGAGCGAGCGGCATCTATGCCAAGTCTCGAAAGAAGAGGACAAATGGGTTCAACAGAAAGAGGTGTCTGGGGTGGTAAGGGGGACTGGAAGGGAGAAGTCTTTTCCCAGGAGAGGGAAGGGCATTTGCAGATGTCGCAGTGTGTTCTGGGCAGAGCAGGGAGTTGGGTATGTCTGAGTGCAGAGGTGGAGAGGGGGAGAGATGAGGCTAGGAGCTAGAGCATGGGGACTGGGGTGGAGGTGGGGGTTCACGCTTTGAGGCTGTGCCAGAGAGTAAGGGCTTCATCCAGGAGCACGGTAAATGCTGGAGGCATTGAGCAGGAGAGCCCCCAGGAGCATGTATGCACTTCGGGAGGCTCCCAAGACTGCTGTGCGTAGAGGTTACAGGGAGGTGGGGGATAGCTGGGGGCTGCTGCTGACAGCCAGCTCCAGGTGACAGGTCCTGGCCCAGCTTTGTCCGGTGGCCCCCAGAGGAGGTGCCCAGCCTGCAGATAGATGCAGAGCCCGCAGAAGTCAGGGCAAATCATTTGCAAAAGAAAGGGAAAAGAAGCTTCGAGGAGACTACTGAGCCCCAAACAGTGTTGGGTGTGGGCTGCGCCGAGGTGGCCCGGTGAAGGGTGGGTGAAGGTGAAGGGTGGGGCTAGGCTGGCCTCCACCGCTGCTTCTCCTGCCCCCAGCCCGGCACCAGCAGAGCCCACCTCTTAACCCCAAGGGATGGCTTTCCCTGAGATTCTTTTTAAAAACTGCTAGATCCTCCCCGCCCCCAATCCATATTACAGGAAACGCAATGAAGGCATGACCAAAAGAAAGAGATTCACTCCACATCATGTTGGGGAAAAAAAACCCAACCCAGATTAAGTAGGTTTGTGATCCTCAATGCTGTATCTTCTGCCACTCTCTTTGCTGTTGTTGTTTTCTAGTAACAGCCCAAAGCCCAGGGTTTGATGTTGGCAACGTGTGCTACAGGGTATCTGTCTTTGTTCCCTGATGGACAGATGTTATGACCGAAGACCAGTGTTTGATGCTGAGATCACACAACATTCTGCCAACATCAGTTAAATGATGAATCTTGTACAAATAATTCGTTTGGTGTTTAGGAGGGCGTGGAGCCATCTCCATCACCAAAAAAAAATGGTGATGTCTCCATTTTTTTGCATGCTAAGGAGGCAATGTTTCGGAGTGCCAGCAGTAGCTGTGCAGAAATGGAGGGAGGGGTTCCTGTAGGTAGACCCAGGTACCCTCCTTCCCCTGGGGCCACGAGGGCGCTGCAGGTGTCTCGCCCCCCAGAGAAGCCAGGGTCTCAGGAACGGAGCCAGAGTGCATCCTTCTGCTGCGTTTCTTTCCAGAGCCTGCAATTCACTGAAGGACGTTCCTCAGGGTCAGTACACAGGCTGAATTTGTACCTTGGGCGTAGGGAGGGTAAGGGGAGACAGGGCTTCTCTAACCAAATGTAAATGATGGACCCATTCATTAAGTCTCCCTGTAGCTGGATTTCAATGCCTTATCACCAGTCTGGAGCAGTAAGGACTTTTTTTTCTTAATAATAATTTTTTTAAAAAATCCTAAAAACAACAACAACACAAAAGAGTTGCTTGAGGGCTCATAATTATTACTTCATCCCCATGTTAAGAATTAGGACCACCACATGGTAGGTGCTTAGTAAAAGTTTGAGGACTAGATGAATGGGTGAATTGTCATTTCCCCACTCTTGTCAGTTTCTGTAGACTCAGTTTTTACTTGTCTCCCCCACTTTTTATTCCCCTGTGGGAGCAGGGATTATACCTTAATGAAGATTCTTTCCCCAGCCCCTAGCACAGGGCCTGGGCCTGAGGTTGAATGACTAGGCAGATGGATGGTGGAGGAGAAGTCAGGCCTTCCCCTGCGGGGCCATGCCCGGCCCAAATACTGACTCCTAGGGAGCCTTTCTAGGGCTGCTGCAGCCTTCCCCGCCCACACCCACGGGGCAGCCCACAGCCTGGGACTGCCCTACTGTAGAAGGACCCCAGCGCTCTTCTGGGAGGTTCCACACAGCCCCAGTGTTGCCCAGTAATGTTCGGTTTGGTGACGTTCTTTTTATTGGCCTCTTCCTCTCCTCTTGCTTCCCCCATGATCACCCCCAAATAAACAATTTGCACCTGAAGCTTTATCTTAGGATCTATTTCTGGGGAAACCCAGAGTAAGACAGAGGGACCACATCTTGCCTCCCTGGGATGATAACCTCACCAAGAGAGATAGCCACGTCCCCTCCCAACGCTTCATTTAGAAAAATAGCAAACTAAAGGAAAATTGAACATTTTCAACCAACTTCACCAGTCAGTAACATTTTCCCACAACTGCTTTATCTCTTCTTTGCCCACTTCCTCTCTCTCAATCTTTCTCAATATATGTTTGTATTTTTTATAAATACTATGATTATATAATGTATAATTATACTTTTGTTTATTATAATAATTCTTATATTTTATAATATATTCAGGAGAAACATATGTTTAGACGCTTAGTGCGAAACATTTGTTAGATAAATATGCCTTTTTCTTACAAATCTGATGCATTTTATGTCTCCATATATGTGTGTGTGTGTATATATATATATATATATATATATATATATATATATAACATCTGAAAATACATTTCAGATGTTTCATAACCAAAAATTCCATGATCACACCCAAGAAACTTAACATAGGTATAATAATACTATCTCCTGTATGGTTCATACTCCAATTCTGCCACTTCTTCCAATACCGTCTTTTATACCCGTGAGACTGTGTATATACCATCCCACTGGCCTTGACCCCGTGCCCTGTGGACACAGCGAATAGTCATTACATTCCGGCCGAATGACCAGAAGGGAATGGATTCCCTTATGTTAAGAGGTGGAGAAGTTTCGGTCATGTGCTTCTGGCGGAGAGACAAGTATAGCCACAGAAGGTGGCGCCTCGCAGGGCTCCCTGAATCCTACCTCACGTAGCTGGGGCTACATAGCTGGGTCTCACCAGAGCCCCCAACCTCGATCTTCGGACTCCTTCCCCAGAGAGCCTGGGAGCAGGCAGGGGCAACTGTCTCTGGGCCCAAGACGCTTGTACCTGTTGGTCTAGTTACTAATTTTTGTTGGTCCTACTGTTTCCAGAATTTTAATTGGAAGGGAAAAAAAAAAGGCATCACCAAAAAAGCGAGCTCGGGGAAATCCAGTGGCAATCCATGGTTTTCAGGACTGGCTGCATCATTTGCAGGGCCCAGTACAAAATGAAAAGAAGGCCGCTGGTTCGGAACTTATTAGGGATTTCAAACAGTGACAGCAGAGCATTAAACCCAGTTCCAAGGCCCTAGTACGTGTAGGGCTCTCACAGGACACACGCACACAAAGGTGAGGGCTGGATTGACTGAAGGCTTTCATGATCTTGAAGGTTGACACCAAAAGCAGGGAATTTGTCTAAAGGCTTAAAAGTCTTGGGGAATTAGGGGCGCCTGGCGGGCTCAGTCGGTTAAACATCTGCCTTTAGCTCAGGTCATGATCCCTGGGTCTTGGAATCAAACCTCACGTTGGGCTCCCTGCTCAGCAGGGGGAGTCGGCTTCTCCCTCTCCCTCAGCCCTTTCCCCCCCAGCTTGTGTGCACTCTCTCTCAAATAAATAAAATCTTAAAAAAAAAAAAAAAAGGAAAGAAAGAAAAGTCTTGTGGAATTAAAACTAAATGACTTAAGCCAACGCCCAGCTGGTCCTCAGTGACAGTAGCCCATAGTAGGCTGGATGGTTATTACAAAGGCACCTGCAGTTATCACGTTCTCCATCATCTTGGACCACATGGCAGATGTGAGAGTGTTTCCTGCCGTAACCCTGCTGGTTTGTATACTCATCGGACAAATGTTCTGCTGCATACTATGGCCCTCCTCTTCCATCAGGGCCTGTTGGACACAAGGCCACCCTCCACCCACACTGTTCCTCGGGCAAGCTGCATCCTGTTCCCTGACTTCCAACTCTTTGGCTCTTCATTGAATATTCCAGAAGCAGCCTCAGTGGTGTTGGGGAAGAGGAGGGGTTGTGTCTCTCCCGTGCCTTTCTGCACTGATATTCTGAACTGAATTCCCAGGGAAGGAGCCCGCAGAGTGTGTGTCAGCAGAGTAACACACCCCGCAGTTTTGTTCAAGAAACGCACGTCTCTCCTTGGAGCTGTTTTCCCTCCAAGGACTCAAAAGGACAGAGCTGCTGCCACTCCTTCAGGCTGCAGCCAGGATCCTGGGAGGGGAGAGTAAAAAGAAGGAGCCTGCGGGTGGGGGGGGAGGGGGGGAGGACCTGGCAGAGCTGGGAGCAGAGAGCCCTGGGAAGAAGGGGAGCCCAGAGCGAGAAAGGATTCCAAAGGTCTGATTTATGCACCAGAGAATGGTGTGCTGGGGAAAAGAATGTTTTGTTCTTCCTCTGGACACTACCCCTGATTGTAAGACTGACCACCTTTTTGTGATAGCCTCCATGTAAAGCTGCCCCCCACCCCCACCGCTGAGTTGCTGTTTGTAACCGAGAGGATGAAGCAGAGACCCACGGTAGCACCCCAAATCGATGTCATTCCCTGATGGGAATCTGTGAGGGCTGGGGGCCTAGCACCCTCTTGCAGGTGTGTGCTTAAAAAGCAACTGTGAGTTCCTGTCCTCAGTCCCTGTCCTCAGCAGGGAGCCATACAAAGCAGAGATTTCAACAGAAGCCTGGAAAAAGTAAACATTGCCAGCGGGAGAAATTCGAAACTTCTAGTCAACAGGAAACGTTTCCCTTTTGGTCTGTCAGAAGCAGTCGGGAGCAGTGTGTGGAGCCCTAATTTTTCTTGTCTTGGGATGTAATAAAAATAGCCTCTCTCTGGGTGTAAATGAATAACTCCTCCTCCCTGCATCACCACCACTATTTAGAGCAATAATGAGGACTGGATGCCGCTCTGAGCTAGAATTTTGCAAAGTCGTGTTGCCGTTTTCGATTGCAGGGAGATTTCCGACGTGTTGTCCTTCTCCCTGGGACTGGAAGGAATTTGTGTCTGGAAGAGAGAAGAGGAGGGCTCCAGGGATTCAGAAGGAAGAGAGACCTGGGGACAGACAGATGTTATCCCTGGGTCCACAGCAAGACCTTCCCAGGCCTCTAGACTCTTCCTTTTGGAGCCTCTACCCCCCAGTGTTGTTTCCTAGCTGCTAGCAGACCTCCACGACACCTGAGAGTCCCTTCGCCTTGGAAAGCCTGTTGACCTCGGGAAAGGTGGGCCTCGAAGCCCAGGGGAGCGAGAGCACAGACAAGTTCATAGCTAATGTGTGAATGACAGCCAAGGTTATGATGGGAGAGACCATATGACCTCAGCCACTGCGGAAGGATAAACTCCAACACTGAGGGCTGCACAGGATGGGGTGCAAGCGGAGAGGAAGTAGGGAGTGGGAAGAGGCAGGGACGGCACGAGAAGAACATATGCACAGTCTTTAGATCCATGATTCCTGCACATGTAATGGCTGTGTTAGCCAGGTCCTGTGTCTCCTGGGCGCCTGACCGCGCTCTAAGGCGGACTCAGAGAAGCAAGGCAGACGCCTTGCCCTCAAGGTTCTGACACTCTGGGAGGGGTAGGGAAGCAGACCTCAAATGAAAGCTGCGCCCCACCAGTCAGTCTTCTTGTTATCTCAAACTTACGGACACCCACTATGTGCTGTCCTGAGGAGGGTAGGGATGGAGGGTTGGGAACAGGTAATCCAGATTTCAAAACATTTTAAAATAACAAATATTTTAAATAGTAAATGTCTAAAACAATAAATATTTAACATTTAAAAAGATGACTGTAGGGGAGCCTGTGGGGCTCAGTTGTTAAGTGTCTACCTTCTGCTCAGATCATGGGCCCAGGGTCCTGGGATCAAGCCCTGTGTCGGGCTCCCTGCTCAGTGGCAAGCCTTCTCCCTCTCCCTCTGCCTGCTGCTCCCCCTGCTTTTGCTCTCTCTCTTTCTCTCCCTGTCAAATAAAAAAAAAAAAAATCTTAAAAAAAAAATTAAGATGATTATATCCTGGTCTCACTTGGCTAGAAAGGAGGTGGCCAGTTATCACGCCGGGGCATGTGGGCCCCGGTGCGGTGCAGAAACAGAAGCAGAGCTCGTTGGGAGCGGACTTGTGCATTAGCCTGTGTCCTGGGAATCTGCTTCTGTTCCCAGAGGACACTCTCTGTGCTTGGATGCTGGGAATGGGCAGGTGCCGGGCCATGAGAAACTGAGGACAGGGCCCTGCACTTCAGTTAATCACGGTTTTGTTCTGCTTTGACTTTGTACAAGCCTTGTGTATACCGCCAAAGTCTCTTTCGTTCCTCACCTGGTCTTTCCAAGTAACCATGTGGATGCAGATTCCAGACGATGTTTGTGCTCATTGAAACCAAGGAGTTCGGGGGCTCCCCGGGGGGCTCAGTTGGTTAAGCGTCCGACTCCTGGTTTCTGCTCAGGTCATGATCTTGAGGTCGGGAGATGGCTCCCGGGATCTGTTCCTTGCTCAGCAGGGAGTCTTCATGAAGATTCTCTCTCTCTTCCTCTCTGCCCCTCCCCCCTGCTCCTGTGCGCGCGCTCTCTCCCTCTCTCTCTCAAATAAATAAATAAATAAATAAAATCTTTAAAATTAAAAACAAAAACAAAAAAACAAGGGGTCTGAAGGCCCTTGGCCCCTTCTCAGCCTGGCTCCAGGGGTTGGGGGGGGGCGGGGGGCATGGAGGTTTAGCCTCATTAATCAAAAGATGGTGAGAAGACCGAGAGCAGGAGTGCTGCTAGGAGTGTGTTAAAAACACACAGCGTCAAGTCCGCCCTTCAACCAATCTTGCAGAATCACAATTGGCCTTGTAACAAGATCCCTACGTGATTTAGGTACACCTTGAACTCCAAGACAGGCTGGTTAGAGCGCAGGCTTGCCAATTGAAAGGTCATGTGCTGTATGGCCTTGGACAATCCATACAAGCTTTCTGAGCCTCAGTTTCCACATCTGGAAAACGGGCATCAAAGAACAGAATCTGTCAGAGAGTGTTGTCTTCAGTGAAATAAATGACCCATGTGCAGGGTCCCCAGGATAAGTGATTAAAATATTGTCATTATTAACCAGAGGATGCCACCGACTGGCCATGCAATTGACCTTGGGCCACTGTATCTTTTTCTAGGGTCCAGCTAAGGGCGCCGTTCACTGAGTCTTTGTGACTCAGCGAAGTTCTTGCTTCGCCATAGTCCATTCTCCTTAGCTTAAT
Source organism: Nasua narica (assembly GCA_028533885.1). Classification (NCBI taxonomy): domain Eukaryota; kingdom Metazoa; phylum Chordata; class Mammalia; order Carnivora; family Procyonidae; genus Nasua; species Nasua narica. The sequence goes on along the minus strand of CM052799.1, from coordinate 34,628,765 downwards.
AATTGGTACAAAGGGCTGGAGCTAGAGAGAAAGAAGTTCGAGTTTCTAATGAATCTGCCCTCTTTACTTCCCACCTGAGGAAGGTGGGGCCCAAAACTTGTCCTGCCAGCAGGAATCACAAGGCAAAGGGCTGGTCCAGCCAGGAAGCCTGTTTCTGAATTCCCTGTTCAGAATCTCTCACCATCACAAAAACAACAGCTTCTGGCCTTTGGCACCTGCTTGGTGCCAGACGTCAGACGCAAGGGTTTATCAAAAGAAGCATCTCATTTAATCTACATAACCATCTACCACTTCAAAGACAAGGAACTGAAGCTCTCAGAGTTAAGTAATGTGCCCAAGGCCTCAGGACCTCAAAGGGAGAGCAGGGGCAGAATGGCATTTGGGGTGGGATCTGGTTTGGGACTCCACTGTTCCCAGTGACCCGCCCCCTTCTGCTCCACCCTCCTCTGGAAAGCTCCCTGCAGGAAGGATAGGCAAGTGCGGGGTGCTTCTGGGTATCGAATGTTCGTTCCATTTCTTGGCCTGGGTGGTTGATACAGGGGTATTCATTTTACTATTCCTCTGTAAACTGTGCAAATATGTTTTCACACACATGCACACACATTGTATACATCAAAATATTGCACACCCATCACACAAAAACAAATAGAAAAGAATAAGGACGCCTGGGTGGTTCAGTTGGTTGTACCTCTGACTCCTGATTTTGGCTCAGGCCTTGATCTCAGGGTTGTGGGATTGAACCCTGTGTTGGGCTCTACACTCGGCATGCAGTCTGTTTGGGTTTCTTTCCTTCTTCCTCTGCCCCTCCACCTGCTCATGCTGTCTCTCTCTCATATAAATAAATAGATAAAATCTTAAAAAAAAATGAGGAATCTCACAGGTGTTTGAATACAACCCTGGGGTATCTCAAGGTAGGAAGAAGGGGTCTTATGCTTGACATAAAAGCAGGAAAAAAATATCCTGGGTTTAGCCTAGGAGCCTGGAGTTAGCACCTTGACTAGGGACCAGGTTCCTAGCTAATATCTGGTAGGCCCTGAAGGGGTATAATAGGTGGGGCCTAACACCAGGCCATGGGAAGAATGATTTGTCTTTTGCTTTACAGCTTCCTGATTCGGACAGGTGGGTTAGCATATTCTCTTTCATTAGTTTCCCAAGACGTCAGGAGAAACTATGATCATGTTAATGGCAGTGTCATTTATGATCCTGCAAATTAGGAAACCACCTAAAAGTCCACCAATAGGGACAAATTTAATAATGTATGGTGTCTCCGTGTGAAGGATGGGCACTGCGAGTCATTTAAAAACCAGGACATAGTGCACAGAACAAGGATTTTACCTACAGCTGTGGCGCTGGCAGCGGGGGCAGGGGGCACAGACATCCATTCTGGTAACTCATTCTCAACAGCGCATCCCCATTCTACCGTTGAAGAAATGGAAGTTCATGGAGGAAGAATAATTTGGTCAACATCCCACAGCTGTGATGTGCAAAGACATTTGTGACATCTTAAATTTAAAAAGCAACTTCTAACTCAGGCTGTGGGGGATCATTGTGGTTTTGTATACGAGGTGCAGTAATGGGGGATGGGTAATAAAGATGTCTCACAGCCTGCGCACTGTTGCTGATATTGCTTGGATTTCTAACAGTTGATATGGAAGGAGTTCATGACGTAGTCGATTAAAAAAAGAAGAAAAGGCAGAATTTGCAATATGGTTGCAGTGTGTGTGTGTGTGTGTGTGTGTAATTAGTGATTTTATACTGAGGGTGATGTGAGCCTGAGGGGACATCTGGCAATGTCTGGAGTTATGTTTGGTTATCCCCAACGTAGAGACCAGGGAGCCTGCTAAGCGTCTTATAATGCACAGCATTGGGCCCACAACAAAGAATTACCCTGCACAAAATGTCAGTAGCGTTACACACACACACACAGATACACACACGCAAGCATACAGAGGGAAAGAAAGTCTACAAGGAATATTTCAGAATGATAATTGTTATCTTTGAGTGTAAGGTGAATTTTTTTTCATAGCTCTATTTTCTAGTATTTTTTTTTCTAAACAAGGAACATGATTTAGTGTGTGTGTGTGTGTGTGTGTGTGTACACACGCGCGCACGCCCGCGTGGGAGGTTGGGGAAGGGTATCACCTAGATATAATTGCCTTAGGAACAGTTCAGCTGAAGATGAGCAGCAGAAGGGAGGAAGGTTTGGGGGAAGTTTTCCGGGGTTCAAGCCAATGCCATGTCAAGCCCCGCCTCCAAGTGTTGGTGGATCCAAGCTTCGGTAAAAACCCAGCCAGCGGGCCACCTGTGCAGAACGAGTCTGAGGGCGTCCCTGCGGGGGAGGCCATGCCCACCCTGGGGGGAGGTCAGCGGCGCGATGAAGGTGAACTTGCAGGATCACGAGGGCGCGACGCCCCGGCTTTGTTGCCCGTACTAATGATGGGGCGGCAGTCCCCTCACCTGCTCTTCATGCTGTGTGATGGCTCCGTCTGCTCTTTGCCCTGTTCCACACTGAGCCGCGCTTCTGTAGCCACCTGGGTCACGGCTCCTTATGGGAACTAAAGGGAGAGACAATAGTGTCCCAGCTTAAAACAGAAAGGCCCGACAGCTGCTGAGCAGCCCTTGTGTAGGCTCCCTCCCAGGGCTGAGGAGCAGACATAAACCATCCCGTATAAAGAGGGCAAGAGGGGCCCAGACAATGGCTGGGAGCTCAGAGGGGCTCCTGGCAAGTTTCCTGAAAGCACGGGTGAAGAAGCAGACAGTGCTGAACAAAGGGCCACCCCCCGGGGCCACCTCCTGAACTCCGCTCCTCATCAAGGGGGAAGCAGCTTGTGCCTCCGGTGCCGAGCCCCTTACTGAAGTGTTCCAACCTTTGAGTCAGACCACAGGTTCCCAGGGCTAAGTGCTGGTCAAGTGCCCCCCCCCCCGGGGGGCTCCCCCCATCCCCCTTCCCATCCCATCATCCCCAGTCAATTATGGAATAGATAATAGCTCTGCTCAGCGCTTTCTCTGAGCATGCTGGAGAAATCTCTTTCTTGCCAAGATTTTTCCAAATCAGTGGTATGCGTCTGAACTAAGCAGATTCCCGGACCTGGGGCTGTAGATCAAGTATGGCAAAGAGGCTTCTAGTCTCTGAATGATGAGAGGTGGCTGTCTGCAGTGCTGGGTCAAGAAGCTCCCTGGGACTCGTCCAAGAGGATGAGGAACGAGCTGCGATTGCCGAACTCTGCCTGTCACGGGTGTACGTCTCGGGAGCTGTGCCCGAGTGTGCCTCCGGGCCGGCTTGTAGCCCTTGACCAGACCGTCCACGTGGTTATTCCCAGTTGTTCCGGCATTTCTGATCCTGCCATTTCAGTGGACAGTTGTTCCCAATTCCAATGGCAGGGATATGACAGCTGGCGGGCGTCCGAATGACTTTGGGGACTTGCCAAATGCAGATTCCTGGACCTCAGTAACCTGTGTTAGAGTATCCTGGGGGGCTTACCTAAAAATGCCAGTTTCTGGGTCTCACCCTGGAGCTCCTAATATGGAGTATCTTGGAGGTGAATACAGAAATCTTTTCTCTTAGCAAGCACCCCCAGGTGATCAGTACGCACACCAGAATCTGAGAACCGTTTATCTAGAGGCATTGTTTCTACCTGGAACAACTAGAAACATTCTTAAAAATTGCTATTGGGTTATGGTGCTTTTAAAACATGTACAATATTCTTTTTTAAAAAAGATTTATTTATATGAGAGAGAGAGAGAGTGTGTGCACAAGGGTGGGGGGAGGGGCAGTGGGAGAGGGAGAGAGAGAACCTCCAGCAGACTCCCCACTGAGCGTGGAGCCTGACACGGGGCTCAATCCCACGACCCCGAGATCATGAATCAAGAGTCAGATGCTTAACCAACCGAGCCACCCAGGCACCCTAAAACATGTACAATATTCTTTAATATTCCTCACTTGAAAAAGTGGAGCCTAATTCCCACCCCCTAAGCCTTAGAGACTGACTTATCATGAATAGAATGTGGAGGAAGGTGCGAGGACGTGACATCTAAGATGAGGGCGTAGTGGCATATCCTTACTCGCTTAGCTCACTACTTTGAAGAGAGCCAGCTGTCAGGTCATAAAAACAGTCTGACAGAGAGGCCCCCATGGAGAGAAACAGAGGCCTGCCACCCACAGCTATGAAAGTGGGCCACCAGGAGGCCCCAGTCTAGCCTTCAGATGACAGCAGCCCCAGCTGACGCCTTGAATGCGACCTCATCAGAGACCTGAGCTGGAGGCACTTAGCTAAGCCACTCTTAGGGTCCTGACCCACAAAGGCTGTGAGCTAACAAGGGTGTCTTGTTTGAATCCTCCGAGTTTGGGGGTTATCTGTGATACAACAACACAGAACAATCATGTGAGTAAAAAGATATTTTCCACTGATCTTTCACAGGGCTATGCTGTTCAGCTAGTGAGGTGAACACCAGGATCTCCAGCTGGTGCTCTGGGCAGAGCCAGCCAGACTCTACAGGCAGGCTGTCCCCAAGGTGTCTGAGACTCAGCAAGGCTGAGGTCCTTGCAGGAGGCCCCGAACTGTCTGCCCAGAGGAGTTCTGGTGGATGTCCCACCTGTGTACATACCCTTAGCCCTGCCCCCCTGCAGCGGGGTAAGCCCTTATCGAAGCTCACAAAACCTGAAATGTTCAGCCCCAGCCCTCTCCCCTGGCTCGCATTTTCCAGCATTTTGCTTCTTTACACACCGGATGTTTCCCTGTCCCCCCAGCACCCAAAAATCCATGCCTGAATGCCTCTGCTCATACTGCTGTCTGCCTGAATGCCCTTCCACACCCTTGTATCCCCCGCTCTCCAGCTCTTCTCAGCTTCCCCGCATCCCCTCCACGAGGGTTGGGGCTTGGCCTTTGCTCCCCTAGTACTTTGCATACCCCAGGAATGATGCAAATCTTATTTTATGGTGTTTTAAGTTTTGCTTTGGGGATCTAGGTAATAGTTCTTTTGAAGGACAGTCATTTGAGCACCCAAACTCCGGCATGGAGAATTTCTCTTTGTTTCTACCTCAAGTCTAGCTCCGTGGTTCTCCATGTCAGTGTGCTAAGAATTCCTGTGTGTGATGATATATGCAATCTGAATTTAAATACAACTGTGGACTTTTTATGCAATTGAAAGAAATCACCTTCCCTATAGTCAATCCCAGCTCCCTGTGTCCTTAACACCTTGGGGCAATTTTGACTTCTGTGATTTGCACTGTATGCACTTGGACAGGGCTGCCGTCCTTAGAGGGATTCCACTGTAGTAGCTCATGGAGAATCACAGACTGCCAACGATGGAAAAAAAACCTTTAAGATGATCTAGGCCTGTAGTTCTTAAATTTGGTGTTGTATACTACTTTGAGAGTATAATGAAAACAACAGAAGTCCCCAAGAGAAAACTCTGTAACCCCCCACCCCCGCCGAAATTCCTACATGGATTCATAATCTAGTTTAAACCCATTTTATAGATAAGGGAAAAGAGGCTTAGAAAAGGTTAGCAATGGGCGCCTGGGTGGCTCAGTCATCAAGTGTCTGCCTTCAGCTCAGGTCATGGTCCCAAGGTCCTAGGATCAAACCCCACTTTGGGCTTCCTGCTCTGCTGGAAGCCTGCTTCTTCCTCTCCCACTCCCCCTGCTTGTGCTCCTTCTCTTGCTGTGTCTCTGTCAAATAAATAAAAAGAAAAGAAAAGAAAAGAAAAGAAAAGAAAAGAAAAGAAAAGAAAAGAAAAGAAAAGAAAAGAAAACTGGCTGAGATCTCACCAGCCAGTAGGAGAGCTGGGAGTAGAATCCAGGTCTCTTTATTCTTCCATCCCTGGTTTGCTGCCTAGATGAGGCTGCTTCCCATAAGCATCCCAAGTTTGATCCAGCCTAGTCTCTGCCTGTGATGTGCAGAGAGGTAGAACCCTCACTTCATGTCTCTAGCCTGTGACACTTGACCCTAGTTGGACAGTTGGACAGGATCCTCTATCCTGGGGCCATTTCATCGCTCAGAAGTTTGGAGAATGTCAGGCCTGCCCCTTCCTCCATTGAGGGATGGGTCGGGCCCAGAGCTTCTGACCACCAATATGTGGGTTCTAGGCAGAGGCTTCGACCTGAGCCAAGATGGGCCAGTTAGGCTAGCGGGGATTCATGATGAAGAAATCCAAGACAAAAATAGACCTCAGTGGTGGAACAGAGAGCAAAGAAATATGTGCTGATATGAAGTAGGAAAATTGTCTCCAAATGGGCTGAGCAGGCTCAAAGAAGGTGTAAGGACACAGGAAGCTGGGGTTGATTATAGGGAAGGTGAGAGGTAGGAGGACAGAGACGACCAAGAGCCAAATGTCTCCCCAGGAAACTAAATTGTATCATTGCTGCTTTTTTACATAGGTATCTTAGAAGTGACTGATGTCTGTTAGAATGATTTGGCTTCTTAAAACACCAAAACTATGTTAAAACCATAAAGGGTGGGGGGCCTGGGTGGCTCAGTTGGTTAAGCCTCCCACTCTTGATCTCCACCCAGGTCATGATCTCAAGGTTATGAGATTCAACCTCCCTCTCCCCGCCCCATCCTCCACCCGTTGGCTCTGCACTGGGTGTGGAGCCTGCTTAAGAGTCTCGCTCTCCCTCTACCCCTCCCCTGAATCCCCCTCTCTCCCTTTCTTAAAAAAAAAGCAAAACCACAAAGGGAGTTTATCAGGTTTTGTAACTTCAAAGTCCAGAGGTGGGTTAGACTTTAGGAACAGTTTGATCAAAGATATGGCTCAGTTTCTCTGTAACTTTGTCAGCTCTGCCCTTCTTTGGTTGCTGGCTTTGTCCTCAGACTGGCTTCCTCATTGTAGGAAAGTACACACAGCAATCCCAGGTCTCATATCTATATACCATGCTCTCAAGAACAAATGCAAAACAGGTAGCCTTTCTTTCTCCAATCACTGAACAAAAGTCCCGGGTGTCACTCTAATCAGTACTTGAATCAATCATTGTGGCAGGAGAGAAGAGATTACACCGAAGGGTTGGGCCAGTCACAGCACATCCAGGGGCTGGGGCTGGCTCAATTCCCTTCAAGCCCAGAGCTGCCACACAGCAGCTGGGTGGTTAGGTGGAGAGGAGGCAGCTACAGTGCTTGCTCCGTGGATTTCAGGGGCTATGGCATGATCTACTAGCTTTGTGACAATGCTTGTATTTCTCAGAAGTCCTAGTTTGATATGGTCCACACCGTATTTCCAGAGTTTTCTTCCAACTCCTTCTCCAGGCATGATTGAGCCCCTCTGAGTCCTGCCTGGTCCTCTTGTGAGCTGTGAATCTGACGCTGAAATATGCCAATTCAGTGTTTCAGAACCAGAAAATTAGAATAAGAAGGGGGTGGTGTGAAGGCATCTCATCTTCACTTTTAGAGAGGTGCTTCCTATCTGGAGTCCATATTCAGTGCTCTTTCTCTGACCGACTGGGAGGCTCTACAGGGTAAATTTTGGAAGAACAGGTTTGATGACTTAAGAACAATTCTGTGAGCCACTGGGTGGCTCAGTGGGTTAAAGCCTCTGCCTTCGGCTCAGGTCATGATCTCAGGGTCCTCGGATCGAGCCCTGTGTTGGGCTCTCTGCTCAGCAGGGAGCCTGCCCCCCCCCCCGCCTGCCTCTCTGCCTACTTGTGATCTTTCTCTCTGTCAAATAAATAAATAAATAAATAAATAAATAAATAAATAAAATCTTAAAAAAAAAAAGAAGAACAGTTCTGTGACTTAAGAGCCGGACAAATTACTTAACCTGTCTGAGCCTCAGTTCCCTCATCTGTGGAGTGGAAATGGTGACAGTAGAGCTTATTTTATAAGGGATGGTGAGGATTAAGTCTGTATGCGTTTCCTAGTGCTGCTGTAACAATCAGCCACACATTGAGTGACTTAAAACAATTAAAAACTTAAAACACATTTATTGTCTCAGAGATCTGGAGGAATGAAGTCTGAGACCAACGTATCTGCACACTGTGTGCTTTCTGAGAGCTCCAGGGGAGAATTGGTCTCCTTGCCTTTTCTAACTTCTAGAGGCCCCTCCTCCATCCCCAGAGTGTTTCATTCCCTCTGGCTCCATAGGCCAATCTCTTTTCTCTGACCTTGACCTTCTTGCCTCCCTCAGTCAAGGCCCTTGAGATGACATTGGACTCAGCCAGATAATACAGGATAATCTCTCCATTTCAGGATCCATAACTCAATCGTATTTTGCAAAGTTTCTTCTGCCACATTTGGTCACATATCTACAGGTTCTGATGCTGAGGATATAGACTTTTTTTTTTTGGCCAGTAGGAGGGACATTTTCTTTTAATCACAAAATAATGGAATCAACACGAAAGCGTGTTGCATAGTGAGGAGTACATAGTAAGCATTCACTAAATGCCATTATCGTGATGTAGGTGCCACCTATTTTGTGCCCAGCATTGTGCTAGACGTGGAGCTACTGCGGTGGTCCAGACAGATGTGGCACCTGCCACTGTGGGGCTTGGCCAGTCTCATTGGTATAACCTTTGAGCTCTCAGATTTTTATGTACAATGATATGCTTAAATCTATTTCAAATATGCTCAGGGACTGTCATCAGTCAGCTTTTGCTGTGTAACAAACTATCTCAAAGCTTACCAGCTCAAAACTACTTAGTGAACTCTCAATTTTGTAAGTCATGAATTCTTTTTCTTTTCTTCTGCTCTGGGCTGGATGTGGTTGGGTATAAGCGGGCTCAGCCATGGTCAGCGGCAGCTTCTGGTTTATAATGGTCTTGGCTGGGAGGCACGGGGCCAATCCCAGTGTGGTTTTCATCACCCAGCAGGTGATGTCTGGGCTTGTCTCCATGTTGGCAGAAGGAAGCAACAAGAGTAGAGGTTGCAAAGCCTCTTAAGTCCCAGACTCACTGTGACGCACTGTCACATCTGTCTCTTCCACAGATCCAAGCAGATCCCAAGCCCTGATTCAAGGGGTAAGGAAATAAGACTTACTCGATGGGAGCAGCACTAAAACATTGCGGCCATTTTGCTGTCTACCATCCCGGCATGGCAGGGAAGAGAAAGGGAGAACGGAGGTTGTGTCCCTGTGAAACAGTTACCAGAGGAGAATGTTCCCCAGAAAAGGAGGCAGCAAGGCCACAACCTGTTCCGGAGTGGCCTTGGGGTGGCTCATTATTCTTGTGCTCTCTGTGAAGCACAGTGAATTAGCATATTTCTTTTTCTCTATGCTCAAATGCCAGGCCCCAAGATCTCTATTATAAATGACACAATTAAGTCCTTGGCAAGAAAAAGTCAAGTTCACCAACCTTTCTTCCTTTTTTCAGGAAGCTAGTGGGGACAAGCAGAGCAAGTACACCAAAGCCTGCACAAGTGACAAAAGACATACAAATTTGGAGACATTAAGAGAGGTCATAGGAACACTGGGTTTCCTTAAAACAAAGGCTTCTGTTTGTCATTGGCAAATGTGAGTAGAAAAAGCAAGATATAAAACAGTTGATTCAGCCTTACCTTATCCCAACTTTTTAAAGAGAAATATATTTCCTTATTTTTAAGGAAAATATAGGCCTTATATAGGCCTACAAAAACAACTGAAAACACAAATACACCACAATATTTACAGCAGTTGGTCATCTTTGCTGGGATTAGAGGTGATTTTAATTGTTTTTCTACTTCTCTGAACTTTCCAGATCTTCTCTAGTAAGCTGAGTTACTTGAGTACCAGGGGGAAAAAGTGCAATTAAAAATATCCACAATAGGTTGGTTCTAATTTTTTCAACATTTAAAAACAAAGCTCTAAGTTATCTCATTGTGTTGTTAGTGGTACTTGCTGGAATTGGGGCTTCCATATTGTTTCCTTTAAAATGATCCTGGGGCATTAATTTGTATACCAAGGTCATGGACTCTTAATTTCAAGTTTATGAAATAACATGTATTTGTAAGTTCCTTCCATTTGTTATCAGTCTCTCACTTCTCTAAATGCCAGGAACTCAAAGATTTTTAGCAAATGAGATGCCCAGAGGACATTACACTGTCTTCACACAAGTGACTCTATACAGCTGTGATTTAATATCCGACTCTCAGGGGCCCCTGGGTGGCTCAGTCAATTTAGTGTCTGACTCTTGATTTCAGCTCAGGTCATGATCTCAGGGTTGTGAGATCAAGCCCCATGTTGGGTTCCATGCTGGACTTGAGCCTGCCTAAGTTTCTGTCTCTCCCGTTATCCCTCTATGCCCCCCCCCCAAATAATAATAATGATAATAATATCTGATTCTGAGCTCTTATCAGGGTCGATATGTATACAGAACAGGCCTGCAAAGAATATTTCTGCATCTTTTGTACAGATCTTGTCTGTATTTGGCTCATGGTACTTTCCACAGAGATCCCTTTGGTAGATTCCCCTTATACACCTTATGAGGAAGTTTGGTTTCCATGATGTATGGCTTGTGCTTCCTGTTAGGAAACAATGAAATGAGGTTATTTATCTTGGTTTCTCTTTGCCTTTGCTACTGGGAAGCTTAGAATCAAATTTTGTGCTCAATTAAGGGGACTTCCTTTAGCCAAGTTTTTCTGTCTTGTTAAATAGTACTGCCATCGATCTATCTGGCTGTAGCCAGAAATCCCAGACAACATTCTAGAATTTTCTGTCTCATTGTGGCAGTTACCTATCTGGGAGCTTTTTCCTTTGCAATCTTTCTCTGATCCATCCATCCGCCATTTTGTGTCTGTGTTGCTCAGATAGCCTAACTGGACTTCCCAAATCTTACTGTACCCTACTCCTCCACCCACCCCCTCAACCCAACCAAAAGTCTGTCTTCTACACTGACGGGTCAGTGGACTTTCTAACACTCCAGCCTGATCCTGTAACTTCCTCATTAAAAATCTGTACGTGCAAAGTCTCAGCTCCTTAGCCTCTCTTGTGTAAGTCTCCATCTGTCTCTCTCAGCTGCCATCTTCCTTCAGTCCAGCCACACTCAATCAACAAGGCACACCCTGTCTGGTCTCTGGGATTCTGTAATCCTGTTCTCCTGCCTCGAATGTTCTTCTCGCTTCCCCACCCCTCTTTGGCATGGTCACTGCCATGAATCTTGCCTCGAAGTTTCTTTCCTGAGGCCATGCCTGGTTCCTTCCCCACACCCTGGACTGGTCAGGTGCCCCTCCTGTGAGTTTCCACGCTTGCCCACCATTCTCCTGACGCAGCCTCCATCATGGTGAATTGAAGGGTAACTGACTGTCTCTGTCTCTGTGTCTCCTGCTCTGACATGTCATCCTGAGAGGGCCTGAGCCCAGGTCTGAATCTTGCTGCATTCTCTGCCTGACCTACAGCAGATGCTTGCTGAATATTTTTAAAGGAATGAATAAACTAGTTTTCTGGCATCAAACATCTTCCTTCCCACCTTCTCTCGCTCACCCTCTTTATTAATCTATTGCTTGGCCCTATTGCTTGATATAATGCCTCTCAGTTACCCTAAGCCGGCCTATAGTAGATTGTTTTTCAAAAACGGTCACAGTGTCCCTGGCCTTGCAGAACATCCTATGGAGGAACTATTTTCCCACCCCTTGAGCCCGTGCAGCCGCCTGATTAATAACATGCAGCTGATGCAATGGGGCTGACTTTGCTGTAGTTCAGGCAGCCCTGAATGCTTCCCTTCCTGTCTAGGAACTGACCCACTGCTGTATGCACTAGCCCGGGCTGGCCTGATGGCAGATGGGAGACCCAGCTCCGGATCCCCTCCGCTGCGCCATCAGACCCCTGGACACACGAGACCTTCATAGGCGCAGCCTCGGGCAGCCCCACGCAGGCTGCCTGAGTGAGCCAGGGGAGATCGGCTGACCTTGGCCCAGATCACCGGGCATGCCTAGTTTGGACAAATAGGCTGAGGAGCACTAGTAACAAAGGCTTGTTGTCATAAACCCCCATGTGTGGAGGTGGTTTGTTACAGTATGTCTTGGTGTTTGTTGTTCCTGGTCGCTGACCTCAAGGGACACGCTCTCCCTCCAACCACAGGTTACTACACTGAAGTCTCCAGAAGCTTAGGGCAGTCTTGTCTTCTTTTTGTCTAGCACCATAGGGTACCTAGTCCAAATCTGTTTTTAAGGGCAGAATTATAAAGCATACCCGAACTTATAGGTCACCGAAACATTCTTACACGACTCTTCTTTCAATATCTCCCACCTCCGCCCCTAGAACCAAAGCAAATTTTAATTTAATTCCTCCTCCCTGGACTCCACCTAAGGTATCCTGTGATCCTTTGAAGTAGCCCAGGGACTGGCTCTGAAGCCCGTGTGAGTTGGTGCTAGTAACTGAGGCCTCCATGACCTCCAGTGAGTCACTTAACTTCTTTGAGTTTCAATTTTCCTGCCTGTGAAATGGGTGCTATAATTCCACCTACATCCAGGGCCTTTGAAAATGTATCATTCCATGAATATTTCCTGAGGGCCTCCTATATTCCGGACATTGTTTTGGGCACTGGGGACATACCAGTGAGCAAACGCAGGGGAAACAGTCTTTGTCCTATGAAGCCTACCTTCTACCAGAGGGAGACAGACAATAAAGAATGAATAGAAGAAAATGATGGAGCGTGGTAGAAAGTAAGTATATCTATAGCACATACATCTGGGTAAGGAGGATCAGGAGGGCACAAGGGGGCTGGCCACATGGGTCTTGGTTGCCATTTTACACATCATATTGTTAGGGTAAGTCTTATTGAAATGATATTTGAGGCAAGGCTTGAAAGAGGGGGCAGCTGACTTTGCAGGTATGTAAGGAAAGAGAGTGCAGGGCGGGGACGCCCAGGGCCAAGGCCCTGAGATGGGAACGTACCTGGTGAGCTTGAGAAGACGAGAAGCACGTGTGTCAGGAGGGGAGCATGACGCACGAGCAGCAGAAGCAGGCAGAGAGAAAAGGGGCCCGAGGGCCTCTGGGGAGAACAAGAGAACACTTTTGAAACTTAGCAGTAGTAAGCGCTCTATCGGTGACATTGGTACCCCCTGAGGTCAGCTCCCAGGGAAGACAGCAAGGACCCCCCCCCCCCCCACACACACACACGAGGACATCACCTTGGGGCAAAAAGGGAGAGTCAGGTGCTTTTTGAGTTGAAGGTTCTGCGCTATAAACCTGGGAACCCCCTCCCCCCAGCTTTGGGCTCTCTGGCCAGGGGCGACTGTGTAGAACTGCGATATTCCCTCTCAAGAATCAGGAAGGCTGGTGTGGGCACCCAGAATCCAAGGGCTCTTCCTGGCAGCAGCCAGAGACGCGAATCATCAGGCAGAACCAATTTTCTAGATCAGTCCCACAAGAGAAAACCATCCCACCTGGGCTCTGCGTGAAGCGGTCAGTTTTTCCATCCTCCCTGCTCTGAGCGGGCAGGGTAGTATTAGGCATGGATTTGATCCCTCTGGAGCGATAAGGGCCGGGGTTCTTGAAAACAGAGGGCACAGAGAGGGCAAAAGAGGGAGTGAGGTAATGGGCGTGCTGCTGATCAGACAGGAGGAAGCTTGGAAACAATGATGTGAGCCTTAAGAACTGATGTGTCCTTATTCATGTCTTAAGCTGCTGGAAATGGTCAGGTCCGCTGACCATTGATGCTCTTGCTCGCACTAGCATTCTGGAGGGTGAGTTAGCCATGTTACCCCTTCATTACCCCAAGGCCCCCCCTTCCAGCCTACATCATGGTTTATGCAGACTCCTGCCCTCACCTTTCACCAGGGGGGGAACCACAGGGACCTGCTGATGTAGCACCGACCCTGGGAGCTGTGGCCCGGGTGAGGCTCTAACGGCCCAGTGCTACTGGCCCAGTCGTTTAGACCAGTCCGCGCCGAGCGCTCAGGCGGCGGCACTGATCAAACTGAGCATGCGCGGGAGTGCCCCGGGGACGCTCTGTGGACACAGGCCCTGACTTGGGCGGTGGGTCTCGTTGGGTCCTGGGTGGACCTGAGCTTCCGTGCAGGGACTCCCAGGTGCTGCTGCTGCAGGGTAAGCGCATCCCACTGGGGTCGCAACTCCAGCTGCAAGGTAGGAACCCCCCCTCGCCCCGCCCCCGGGGAGCTGGAACCGAATATACGATTTCAGGTCCCATCCTGGCAAATGTTCTGATTTGATTGGCTTAGGGTGAAGTCTAAGCATTGCAAGTTTAATCTCTCCCAGTGATTCTGTCAGGCAACCAGGATTGTAAACCACTGGTTGGGTCCATGCTCCTCACCTTCCAGGGCTTTAGGTAGAGAACTATGTGTTTTATCTTCCAAGCTGTAACACATTTTTAAAAAAGATTTATTTATTTGAGAGAGACGGAGACCTCTCTGAGAGAGCACGCCCGTGAGTGGGGGGAAGGAGAGAGAGAGAGAGAGAGAGAGAGAGGGCGAGCCTTCGGCAGATTGCCGGCTGAGCATGGAGCCCCATCCGGGGCACGGTCCCATGACCCTGAGATCATGACCTGAGCCAAAATCAAGAGTCAGCCGCTTAACCCATTGAGCCACCCAGGTGCCCCTGGAGCACATTCTAGAGTGCAAGGGGTCACAGATGGAAATCACACAGGCTCAGCAGGTATAAACCAGGGTAATCCTGAGCAAATCCCCAAGTGTAGTCAATTCCACTGTAGCCCAATGGGGCCTTAGCCATGCCCAAGGTCACAAAGGTGATTAATGATAGAACCCAGACTTGGAACCCCAGCTCCTGACTCTTGAGTTGTCATTACACTTTCTCAGAACCTTAATTACTCAGTCTGTGAAATGGGAATAAGAACACCTATCCCGTCAACTCTAGAGTGACTATAAAAGAAGGCCATAATCCATGGAAATTGTGCTTTAAAAGCTTGAGCCGCTCTATGGAATGGGAAGGCATTTCTGTTATTGTGAGTCTGTGGCCACCAGAGTCAAGCTGGGATCTACCCATCCTGAATTAGAGCAACCACAGCTCTTTGAATAATAAATAATAAATCGGGTGTATGAGCTAAAATAACCTTGACAAAGGGAGAAGTGGGGAGATGGGAATCAGAGAGGCATTTGATAAAGAGGAGTGTCATTCCCTGAATCCAGATTGAGCAGAGGCAGGCTGGGCGAGGGAACATAAGAATCTAAGAGTGGCCCACAAGCTCAATGGGAATCAATAATGTTGTCTCTAAAAATAATGCAATTATATAATAACTTATTATTATTATGACACATAAATAGAAGCATGGTTAGTATAAACCATGAGCCCATCCCAGTGGGCTTCTCAGACCTGAGAATGGTGTCTGCACGAAGAGGGTGGGGATATGACATTAGAGCCTTAATTGCCAAGGTTGGGGTGGTAGAAAGTGGGGGGGCTGCAGAGGAAATCCCTTCCAATGTACATATTTTGCAGATGAAAACACTGAGGCCCAAAACCAGCAGTTTGCTGGCCGAAGCTCAGCCTAGGCTCAAGGTCTTGAAACAGTCACTCCAAAGTCTCTCCCTATGTGTTTATGTCCAAAGAAATACCAGTTAGGACTTCATCAGTAATACTGACCACATGTCATTGTAATATTCACCCCAACTAATGGCAATCCTCTATTATCAGCGAATACCCAGTTTCTGTTCAGTTGCACCGAGGCGTCTCAAAAGCATAGCTTTATGATTGGCTCCTTCAAATCAAGAACTAAATTCCTCTCTCCATCCCCGCACTGCATTTGCTTGAGTCTGTTTTAATCTTTAACAGTTTTTCTCTCTATTTTAATACTATTCATCGGGTGAAAAAAGAAACCCTAGGGGTGGAGGGGTGCCTAGCTGGCTCGGTCAGTGGAGCAAGCAACTCTTGTTGATCTCGGGGTCGTGAGTTCAATCCCCACATGGAGTGTAGAGCCTACTTTAAAAAATTTTTTAAATAAAAAATACAAAAATAAAGAAAAAAAGAACTCCTGGATTGTTTGTCCCATAGAATGCACCACATTAGAGATGTAACTGAGTGTATCCTGGTGGTGACCTTGAGCACGCCTCCCTATTCCCTGTAGCTCCTGTGAACTCCAGAGCTTCTTTCGGGCGCAATGTCTGTGGCATACTCCCTTGCAGGTGGTGCCCGGTGCGTCATTGGTCCTATCAGATGCTCACAATGTAATGTGAGGCTGTCTCTGTCAGAAATACTGGAGTATTTAAAAGAGAAACAGGGACCCCTGGGTGGCTCAGTTGGTCAAGCGTCTGTCTTTGGCTCAGGTCATGATCCTAGGGTCCTGGGTTTGAGCCCTATATTGGGCTCCCTGTACCAAGCGGAGAGCCTGCTTCTCCCTCTCCCTCTGCCCTTCCCCCTCACCCCCCACCCCCGGCCGACTGGAGCTCGTGCTGTCTCTCTCCCACAAATAAATTTTTAAAAAATATTTAAAAAAAAAGAAAAAAGAAAAGAAACAATTACATGCCATTGTACATTTATCTAAACCAATAGAATGTACAACATCAAGACTGAATCCTTGCCTGAACTCTGGACTCTGGATGATAACGATGTGTCAGTGAAGGCTCAGCAATTGTAACAATTGTGTGTGTGTGGGGGGGGGTGTTGGTAGTTAGGGAGGCTGTGTGTATGGGGGCAGGGGTTATATGGGAAATCTCCGTACTTTCCCCTCAATTTTGGTGTGAAACTAAAACTGCTCTAAAAAAACAAAGCCTATGAAAAAAAAAAACAAACACACACACACAAAGTGACCTAGTGCCTTTATAATACTCTGGTGGGGGCAGCAAGGAGGTGGCAAGCAAGGGAGGGTGATGGACCAGGAATGGGAGTTGGTTGCTGCCGCTAGGCAAGGGGACGTGGGGCTCGTTAGAGGGTTCTCTCTCCTGTTGTTTTGTATTTGAGAATTTCTGTGACAAAAATTAAACACAATTAAATGTGGCTGGAAATGCCCCTAAGAAGACGTGGCAGACATTGTGGGTCAGCTTCTCAGCCAGTATTCATTCCTTGTCGCCCTGTTCTCTCTTTGACCGAGAATCTCAATTCTGCTCAAGGGAGCGTGCTGGCTAGCTGGCTAGCTCCGGCCCCAGCAGAGAAGGCAGTCTTCGGCTGCTCTCTGACATGGCCCGCGTGATGCATTCAACAGAGGACGCGCTCAAAAGATAGACCGTATGTTCATTATAGTCTTTCGTCTTCACAAAAAAGCCAATGAGAATATCACCATCCCCATTTTACAAGTGAACATGAGACTTCGAGAAGTCCTGTGTCCCGGGTCACTGGCCAGTGATCTTAGGTTCGTGAAGGAGCACCAAAGCCCACAACACTTATTTATGCGAGAGTGAGTGAGACGAGGGTGGGGGTGGGGGTTGGGGGATGGGGCAGAGGGAGAGAGCCTTAAGCCGACTGTGCACGGAGCCCTGAGCCTGACTCTGAGATCATGACCTGAGTCCGTCAGGAGTCATCCGTAAAGCCCAAGCTCTTAGCCACGCCATGTCCCACTTGGAGGTCTGGCATTACACGTTGCCGCCATGTTTTCTCTCCAGGTTGGGTGAGCATCACAGGAATGTGTTAACTGGGGGACGGATTTGCATTTAACAGTGAGACCGACTGACATTGGAAAGACACTGCACTCTATTGTTCTATTTCCCACAATTTTCTGTCTGTAAGAATCTCCTGGCGTGTTCGTTAAAATGTAGAGTCTAGAGAAGGGGCCTGGTAATCTACATTTTTATCAAAACACCCTCCTCCCCCATATGATTCTCATAGTAAAGGAAGTTTGAAAAACTATGCCTCATGGCATTGAATACAAGCCCAGATAGAGCGGATTTATTAAATCTAAGCAGAGAAAGGAATCTTAAAGCTTTGTAGATGCCCCATAACCCGCAGCCAGTGGGCAATGGGTGCTGATGACACATATGCAGTGGATCCATTGATTGGCAGGTGCTCCGGCCGGCGCCTGGTGACTAACTGCCCGGGGACTAACACCCGATAACCAGCCTGGCCCCTGGGCCCACGGCTGATTGGACACCTGATCAGCCTGACCCAATCAAAACTTTCCTCCCAAGGATTTTAAATGAAAAATTCTAGATGTTTTAGCTGTTGCTGGGCACTCATTCTATCAATTCGTGTGAAGTTAGGGTCAGTACAGGCTAAGTGATGGGGAAGCATTAGAGAGAAGTCTTATTTTAAAAAGGCAGTGGAGAGGGGCACCTCTGTGGTGCAGTGTGTTAGGAGAGCCACGCTTAGGTTTCGGCTTAGGTTGTTATCTCAGGGTTCTGAGATCCAGCTGCATGTCCCGCCCGGCACTCAGAAGGGTGTCCGCTTAAGACTCACTCTCTCTGCCCCTTCCCCACCCCTCCCTCAAATAAATAAATAAATAAAATCTTTTAAAAATAAATTTTTTTAAAGATTTTATTTATTTATTTGACTGACAGGAGAGAGATCACAAGTAGACAGAGAGGCAGGCAGAGAGAGAGGGGGAAGCAGGCTCCCCGCTGAGCAGAGAGCCCGATGCGGGGCTCGGTCTCAGGAAGCTAAGATCACGACCCGAGCTGAAGGCAGAGGCTTTAACCCACTGAGCCACCCAGGCGCCCCTAAAAATAATTTAAAAAAATTAAAAAGCAGTGGGAGAGAGAGAAGAGGGGGGAGGGGAGGGGAAAGGGACAGAGAGGGGGAGGGGAAGGCAAAGGAAGGAGGGGAGGGCAGAGGCCTGGGGAGAGATAAGGTGGGGTGGATATACAAAAATAGGGTGTGGAAAGGAAAGGGCAAAAGAGTTTAGTGGCTTAAATAGCAGCCCCAAAAGATAGCTAGTCACCCAGGACTGCAGAATAGGACTTGATCTGGAAAAAATGTCTTTGCAGATGTAATTAAATTAAATAAAGATGAGGTGATCATGGGTTTAGGGGGTGGGGTGTCCTCAGAGATGAAAGGAGAGGGACTTTGACACAGAGGTGGGAGTGGGGGGTGCTTGGGAAGATGGAGGCAGAGGTCCGAGTGACGTGTCCACAGGCCAAGGTGTAGGGAATGGCCTCTAGAAGCTGGGAGAAACACAAGGGACTGGTTCTCCTTCAGAACCTCCAGAAGGAACCAGCTCTGCGCACACGTTGATTTCAGACTTGAGGTCCAGAACTGTGAGAGAATCAATTTCTGTTGTCTCAAGCCATCAAGTTGGTAGTGAGTGGTTATGGCAGCCCTGAGAATCTAACTCATTCTAGGAGACGAGAACTCTAGGCTGGAGAGGCAGAAAGGACCAGGGAGGAGAAGGAAGGAAGGGCCGGGGGGGTGGGGGGGAAGCAGAGTAGAAGTGGGAACGAAGGAGAGAGTGGTGGGATGGGAGGAGCAAGGAGCCAATGTGCCTGCCCCCTCCAGCCCCTCCCCTTAGGTCCATGCCCCTGGACCCTGGTTCATCTGAGGACTCCCCATCAAGTTCCCGAGGAGCCCCCTGCATCCTGACATGACACCGCCACCATGAGAATTCCTCCCACGCCTGCTGGAATACTCCAGAACAATGGCAATGGGGCACATACATGAGGGTTTTACAAAGACCAGGGTCCCCTCTTGCTTTCTGCCTCCTGGAGGGTTATTTTTTAATTTTTAATTTCATTTTTTATTTTTAGAGTGTGCACACATGTGCAAGTGGGGGCCAGGGTGGGGCTGAGCGAAGGGAGAGGGGGAGAATCTTAAACAAGGCTCCACATCCAGGGCAGAGCCCCACTTGGGACTCCATCTCACCACCCTGAGATCATGACCTGAGCTGAAATCAAGAGTCAGACTCTTCACCCACTGAGCCACCCAGGCGCCCCTGGAGTGTTATTTTTTCTTAAGGATGGCAACTAATCCTTCTGAAACCCTTCCCACAAGGCAATGAGCTAAATGCCCTGCAGGCATCATCTCAGTTGGGCTTTCCCAGCCATTCCAGTCGGTAGTGCTCCTGGCCCACATGAGAGGGAGCAACTGAGGCAGAACAGGGAAGTAATGACTTTGCCCAAGGTCATCAGCAGGAGAGGAACATTCCTGGGATTCAAACCCAGAGGCTGATGGTTAACCACTGCACTCAGCCGCTTCTCTTTGAATGAGGATAACCCGGAATTCCCTACATGTTCTCACACTCTTTTGTTGGGTAGTAAAACCCTAATAGATTTTTATTGGTGTTTCAGTTGGGAGAATGAGCACCTGAGTGGTTGTTACCTGGGCTTCTCGCCCTGGGGGCCCCCGTCTGTTCCTGGGGTCTGCATTGGGGGGCTGGGAGGGCCAGGGAAAGTGAGTAGGAAGAGGGAGGCTGGAGTTTTTACTTGACTCTGATGTGAAAATCTGGAACGCCAAGCCCAAATATAAGCTTGTTTCTTCACTTGCCTCCTCCTCTTCCCCCGGACTTCGGGGCCCATACTGCAGTTCCCCCCAATCACCCCAGTCTTCCTGCCAGCCTGGAACTCTCCCAGCCCAGCCTCTCCAGGGCCGTTACAGTGTCCTGCGTGGGGGTTTGGAGTGGGGCGTGGGGAGCAGGGCCTGGGCTGGGGTCCTGCAAGAAACCCACCCTCCTGGGTGTGGGACCCCGGAAGAGCCGGCCGTCCCTCTCTTGGGCCTGCCTCACTTCATTTGCTGACAAATGAAGACAACAGTGACATCAGCTCAAAAACTGCCCTGGAAACATGTGCCCTTTGTTGTATGGCAATCGATTTCAATAGAGATTTTCAGAAGCACAATCGTCCATTGTTTAGGGTTGCGCACTCAGGTGGACAGGACATGTTAGGAGAAAGAAAAATATTGGTCTGGACTAGTTTCTCAGTGTGGAAAGTGTCGCAGGCTCCTGCCCCCTCCTGATGCCTAAAGCTACCCTTTCAGTGTGCTTTCCCCTTGTACTATCTCCTCTCCGAGCTCTAGGATCTGAGTGCTCCCCAGTCGAGCATTTAGTCTTAGATCTTTCTCCCACTGTCCAGCTTTGTTTTCTACTAAATAACACATATAAGCCTGCTTTCAAAAAAATAATGGATGTAAATGGGCATGTGCCTGAGTTTACGTGTTTCCCCTGCCTGAGTAGGTATTTGCATTTGAACCAGGCTGTTTTCATGACACCGAATCCATTGAATGATGAGGATTTCAGGCATCTTAGCCAATTGTAATGGGTGATAATATTAGGGTGCATATTTTCCAGTAACCTTCCTGGGTAGATGGCCCATCTCTCTGCTCCCTCGTGCTTTTCTCTGGCACTGCCACCTGACGTCATAATGGTCTATTCAAGTCTGTCTCCCTTGCTAGATTATGAGGTCCTTGAGGGCAGAAGCTTTGAGCTCTTCTTTCTATCCCCTGCATGCAAAAATGTTTGATGAATGAATGCACGTTTGTGGCTTACTATTGCAACCTACTTTGGAAGCCTTTGGAAAAAATCTGTATTTTTTCCCCTTATGTCCCGGCAACTCTTCCTGATTCCTTAGAGCTCTGCCAGCCACCAAGCACATATGCTAGCGAGGCACTGAAATGTGGCTAGTCTGAATTGAAATGTAAAACACTGGACATCAAGCACGGAATTTCCTTGACTTTGTATGAAAAAAAAAAGTGAAATATCTCATTGTATTGAAAATATCTCATTAATATCTCACTTATAATCTTATCCTGACTTAGGTTAAAATGATGCTTTGGTTATATTTAATAAAACTAGTGCTAAAATTTAATTATTATTTAATATTTAATCATTAAGGTGATTAAAGTTTATTTCCTCTTATTTTGTTTAAGGCAGCTACCGGAAAATTTAAAGTCGCACCATATGGCTTGCATTATAGTCCTACTGGACAGCTTTGCCGTAGTTCCCTAATCACATGTGCAGATTTTCTTCACTTCCCTGGGGAGTAATTCCCGTGAGTTTGGAAGCAGAGACTTATTTCCAGGAGCAAAGGAGCACCCAATAGTACCTTTTCCTCTCTTGGCCTTTGATTCCCTCCAACACAGTTTTTTTTTTTTTTCTTCCAATTTCTCCAGTGGGGAGAATACCATCAGCCCGTAAATGCCAGAGGCTCAATCCTGCTTGAGCCAAAGCATCATTTCTATCAGCACTGGGTCTGTAGCAGAGGTTTTTTCCAGTCCTGGTTGGCTGAGCAGGTCTTGTTCCTAAGCCTAAAAATCCCTATTCTGGGACAACTTAATAAGTGAGGTCGACAGGCATGAAAAAGTTAGCAGAAGAGGAGAGGGTAGCCCTGCCAGGAGAGTGGGCACCCCTGGAGGTGGGGCTCGAAGTGACTGCCAGGAAGCGCAAGGAGACTTCCAGAGCCAGGAATGTGCTGATTCTTGAACCTCATACTGGTTATGTGGGTGCTGTCACACTATGAAAAGTCTTTTTTTTTTTAAGATTTTATTTATTTATTTGACAGAGAGAGAGCGAGCACAAGTAAGCAGAGCGGCAGGCAGAGTGAGAGGGAGAAGCAGGTTCTCCGTTGAGCAGGGAGCCTAATGGGGGCTCGATCTCAGGACCCCGGGATCATGACCTGAGTCAAAGGCAGACGCTTAACTGACTGAGCCACCCAGGCACCCCTAAAAAGTCTGTTTTAGAAGATTTTTATTTTTAGGTAATATCCCTACCTAACATGGGGCTTGAATTCCCCAACCCTGGGATCAAGAGTCACGTACTCCACTGATTGAGTCAGCTAGGTGGCCTTTGAAAATAAATATACCTCTTCAAACTGTACATATCTATGATTTGTTCCTTTTCCTGTAATATATTTTTATTTCGTTAAAAATTTTACATAGTAATGTCAATAGAATATGAGTGAGAATCTCAAAAAATACAATAAGAATTAAAGCCCTGTGAAAATAATTGTCTAGGACAGAAAATGAAAAATCTTCCATTGTTTTAAATAAATCAGATATGCTAAGATTAAATACAGCATTTGTGACAGAGGCTTAAGATGGCCCCATGATCCACCTGTGGCTGTGCCCTGGTGGCTCCCCACCCCCTGAGGTTGGGCAGAAGCCGTGACTCGCTTTGGAACAGCAGAACGTATGGTTACATGGACACGGTTATTGCACATAGACACTGCTGCAGGCCCTGCATCCCCTGCTGGCTGGGAGGAAGCAAGCATCTGTGCAGGGGGACTTCCGGGGGCAGGGATGCGCCACGTGGTGTTCTCTAGCAGCTGAGGGTGGCCTCTGACCAACAGTCAGCAAGAATCTGAAATCTTAGTTCTAAACCACGAGAAACTGACCGATGCCAACAATGTGAAGGAGTTTGAAAGCAGGTCCTTCCCCGGTCGAGCCTTGAATGAGAACATAACCCCAGCTGACACCTTGACTGCACCCTAGTGAGACCCTAAACACAGGGCCCAGCCGAGCCATGCCAGGATTCCTGACACACAGGAACTAGTAGAAAACGAATGTGTATTGTTTAAGCTGCTAAATTTGTGGTAATATTGTTATGCAATAATAGAAAACTATTACAGCAGTAAAGAAAGCAAAAATACAGCTCAGCGCCTGACCTGCACTAGGCTGTTGGTTGAAGCTTGTTGAATGAAAGAATTCTAAGATATGGTTTTCAAAGGTTCAGTCTCCCTGTCCATATCTTTCTTTCTGTCTGTCTGTCTGTCTCTCTCTCTCTCTCTCTCTCTCACACACACACACACACACACACACACACACACACACGAATGAGCCTCAGGCATCCCTTATGGATGGTTTACTGTGTAAGGGAAAAATCTATTTGAAGATAACTTTTTAAAAAATGAAATTAATATATATTTATTGTAGAAATGTTAAAAAGTACAGATTAGCAAAAAGAACATAAAACTACCAACTTCATCGAGAATGTATTAATTCTGTAATACCCATAAGTAACCGTCACTGACATACATTAAGATGGTGTTTTGTGCATTTATAAAAATAATATATGTTCCCTATAACAAAGTTTAGAAAACATAGAAAAATAAAATGAAGAAACTGAAAGTCACCAGTAATCCCACTCAAAGAGATAATCCCTGTTTAATGTGGGGACCTGCTGTCTGTCTACATGCATGTGTCATATGGCTCACGCTGCCAGAACAAAATGTCATAACCTGGGGGGCTTTAACAATAGACATTTATTTCTTACAGTTCTGGAGGCTGGAAGTCCAAGATTAGGGTGGTTGGATTCTGGTGAGAGCTTCCTTCCTGGCTTGTAGATGGCCACCTTCTCCCTGTGTCTTCATGAGGCATAGAGAGAGAGAAAGAGCATGAGCGTTCTGATGTTTCTTCTTGGTCTTCCTTTTTTTAGAGAGGAAGAGAGGGCAGGGGGAGGGGCAGAGAGGGAAAATCCTAAGAAGGCTCCAGGCCCAGCATGGAGTCCAACACTGGGCTTACCAGGATCCCAAGATCATGACCTGAGCCAAAATCAAGAGTTGGGCCCCTAACCCACTGAGCCAGATGCCCCTGGTGTTTCTTCTTATAAGGAACTAATCCTACTGTGTTAAGGCCCCACTCTAAGGACCTCACTGAATCTTAATTACCTTCCTGTAGGTTCAGTCTCCAAATACAGTCCACACTGGGGTTGGGGCTTCAACTTGTGATTTCGGGGGGAGACAAAATTCAGTCTCTAGCCATGTCTTTATTTAAATTTAATTTTTAAAGACAGTTTTAAAAATTAAAAGTTGGACTTTATTCGGTTTTCACTTAGCAGCATATCCTATTTCCTCACATCCTTTGATATTCTTCTATAATATTTTTATTGGTTGTATAGCATTCCTGTGCGAAAGCTGCAGAAAGGTGGTCTTTATGTACCAGTAGTTGTTTAATGATTCCTGTAGGGCTGGATATTTAAATGGTCTCCAACTCTTTTCCGTTATCAGTGATAGAGGAATTAATATGCTTGTAATTTAATATCTTTGTGTATATGCATGATTAATTCCATTATCTTGAAGAATTTGTCAAAAAGGAGTCCCTATATCTTTGCCTTTGTTCTTAGCTATGTTACAGCTGCAAAGAGAAAGGCAGACATTATTTGGAATTTAGATCTTAGGTTTCCCCTGTAGCTTTATAAGCCTTGGGGTGTGGCTCAAGGAAAAAAGGTTATCAGGAAGCCAAAGGAGTTACCCAGGAGACTGTGGGTAAGGAGGAGCTTCCAGGGGCCCTTGGTGTGCATGTGCTTTGTGCCCCAGGCCATGTGTGGTGGGCCATTTTCAGCCCATTCGGAGAGATGTCAGGGAGGTAGAGTGTCATCTTACAAATTAGAGGTGGAACTGGCAAGGGTATGTTAGAGCCTTATACTTCTATTCTAGATTATAGAAAGAAGCAAGGCCATGGCCAGGCTCACAGGAACTATTGGTGTTGGGTGGTGTGAAGGAGATGGTTTTTGGCCAAGATATCAACCTATCCAAATCCTGCTTTGGACCACCTTTTCTTGGGAAAGATAAAGATGGAGAGAACAAAACTAAAGAATATACTATAGAAGGCATTTGTTGGTTTTGCCTTCCCAGCATTCACTCTCTGTTCTTCTGATAACAGGACCCCAGTGCTCCTTTGGGGACCAGCCCTTATCAACTGTCTGTCCAGAGGTGGACCCAAAACTCAGGCCTGACCAGTCTATCAGCAGATGCAGTCATAGACTTGTGAGCAGGCCTGGCCAATGGAGCTCTGCCAGGCCTCCTGTCCGATCTGAAAGAAAAGGGCTCCATTTGTTTCTACTGGTTGAATGTAAGCCTTGACTTGATGGTAGTGCTTACCACTCAAGAATGAAGGGAAGTAGAGGTGCCAAATGGACAAATATTGAGTCTTGTTGAGAGTGCTGGAGTTCTTTGAAAGCGGCTGTCATGAAAGCTTCCAAAGTGAGTGTCCCCTCCTCCCTTCCTTTTTCCTCTCCCCTCCCCTCCCCTCCCCTTATGTGCCTCACCTCACACCTGCCCTTTGTTTTTAGGCCAATTTGAATTGGATTTCTTTTTCATTGGCAACCAAAAGGGTTGTGAATAAAACATCTTTATATTTAACTGGGACTCCCCATCCATCTCAATGCAGAGCTCTGGAGAGCTCTGCTATAGAACATTTTTACCAGAGTTCATGGGGCACCTGTGACATAGCACCAAAGTGGCTCATCTATGAATTTCCAGTCTTACCACCACAATGACAGGAGAGAGAGGAAGGGAGAGAACAAAGGTAGAGTGAGGGTAGTTTCACAGAGGAGAACAAACTTGTGAAGAGGCAGAAATGGCTGGGATTGTCCTTGCTCTTATTGCTTAGCCACATGGAAGGAGGAGACAAAGAAAGAACACACCTATGGGTATGTGACTTTGGGAGCTCAATCAGTGCTTTGGGGACTGTGGCCCATCTGAGTCTTTGAATTAGACCCAAACCTCCATCGTTGCTCTGTGGGGTAGGGAGAGGGGAAGTCATTAGCTCAACTTAGCCAACAAACTTCATGGGCAGGAAGCCATTATGGCTGAGAACATGGGCAGTGCTAGTGACCTAGCCACCTTGTCATTCCCTCACAAGGGCTGTCTACTCTGAAGGCTCTGTTCTCCTGGTAACCCAGCTTCTCAGCCATCTTCCTGTCTTTGTCTCACCTCCTAACCATGCTGCTGCCTTACCCTCACCCTGTGTATTCCCCAGAGAGTAGGCTTTAACTTGGACAGTTAGCCACTGCCCGTCATACAGCTTTCTTATTGGTCAGAGTTCTTTCACCAGGCCTCCTCATTGGCTGCTAGGCCTCCTTGAGGTCTACAGATGGCAGTTTGGGGCTAGTAGGTCCAATTAGACTGTGCTCAGTGGTAGGAGGTGGCACATAATGCATTGTGTGGCTTCAAATGGGACAGCGTCTGTTTTTTTCTCTCAGAAAAGAAAATCCCAAGAATGTTCTAGAATGTTCCCCTTGGCACATCTCTCCTTACCCAGGTGGAAAGAATATGTAGCATACTATTATGTGTATCTGTGTGAGAGCCTATACGAGCATTCAAATGTTCAGAACATTTAACACTAGAGCTTTTCTATTACATATTTTCATTTCCTTTCCTACCCTTACCCCTCTCTTTCTCAAGTCATCTCTAATCATGTGAGCTAAACTGTGTCATTTAGGCTAGAGGTGTTTTCTTTCAGGCTTTGTCTCCCTTCAGCCATCAAATTCAGGACTCTGTCCTGGAAGGTCAGTCATTGGCGGGCACACCTCCTAGATGGTGCATCTGGTGAAAGGTAGCCTGGACACCAGACCCTTCCACCTGTCCCTGGAAGAGCCCCAGACTGGCCATTTCATCCAGAAATATGAAAAAGAGTTCGCTTTCTTGAGTCACCTTCCCTTACTTTACAGAGCTGGTTCTCAAAGTATGATCCCCAGAGTAGCAGCATTGAGAAAAGCAATTTGTCTGAAAGGCACATTCTCAGTTCCCAGCCCAGATCTACTAGATCTGAAGCCGTGGGTGTGAGACCCAGTGATGTGTTTTAACAAGCCTTCTAGGTGATTCTAACGATCTGTAGAGTGTGAGAATGCGTGGTGGACAGCATGGTGTCACAGGGTTTGAGTCTGTGTGGTGAGAGTGTTCACAGCAGCGGACATGAGCCGTAGCTACTGTGTATGCTGCTCTGAGGGAAGCCCCTTCTGTGGATCATCTGGAGTAGGGGCGCTCGCCCATAGTGAACATTAGAGTCAGTGAGAATCTTTTGGAAAATATGGTAGCTCCCCCTTACCCGAGGTTTTGCTTTCTGTGGTTTCAGGGACTCCAGAGTTACCTGTGGTCTGCAAGCAGTCAGTCGTCAGAAGGTCAGTGAGTAACCTGAAGCTAGGTCACAAAGCCTCTGTCATTCACCTCCCCGCATCTCCTCACCCAGGCATCTCCTCGGCTCACGTCTTCACGAGCAGAAGGGTGAGTACAGTACCATACAGTAGTCTGAGAGAGAGACCACGTGTGCATAAATTGTGTTAGAGCTTATTGTTATAATTGTTCTATTTTATTAGTAGTTATTAACGTGTAAATTAGGCACAGTGGGAGAGTGAACTCTGTCATAGGTTTGTGTGTACAGGGCAAACCGCAGTAGATACGGGGCTCGGTACTGCCGGTGGTTTCGGACGTCCCCTGGGGTGTTGGAACATCACCCCGAGGATAGGGGGGCTGCTGTCCCGACGCTCGGGCTGACTGCTGATGAACAGAAGCGGGTTGCTGGTGGCGATCCAGTCAGTGGGGCCGCTTTAAACTCCCAGGTGCTTCTGATTCACAGAGAGCTTGAGAAGCACACCTGGGGCCCCTCTCTGACACCTTGCAGCTGTGTGACTTTGGGACCATTCCGATGGCCACCACCCTGACCTTGATTTCTGAGTCTTTAAAAAAAGGAGTGATGATTCCTAGCCTCTTACCCCCAAGATTGTTATGTGTAATAAATGAAATAACGGATGTGAAATCTTGTAACTGCTCTTAAGATTATAAACAACATGAGCTGGAATGCCAAGTTCAAGAACAGCGAGAGACCCAGAATTTCTTTCAGGAGCTTGTGGCAGGTGCAGTGCCAGAGGGGAACTCCCCTCCTGTAAACTCCTCAGGCTTTCCATTTAGATTTACTTCTCCATCTTTGCCTACCACACATGCTCTATCCTACCCCAATTCTCCTCTAGCCAACCTTGCACCGATTCAAGCTCAAGGCTGTGGGTATGACAGACTCTCCTGAGGGTCAGGGCTACATCAAAGGCTTGTAGCAAACCATAGCACACACCTGTCAAATTCTAGGAAGTCTTTACATCCTTCCAGGGTGTTGGTTCCAGGGGCTGGTTGCTGTTCTTCTCCATTTGTGCCCCAATAGCTTTCCCTCTCCTCCCTAGCTCCCCACCTCCCCAGATGCATTTGTTCAGTCTGCCCATCCCACCACGCCAGTGTTCTTTAGCTCTTTGTCTCCTTTCTATCCCATCCCTGCCTAGTCTGGGGGAATAGCTTTCTATAGCCTAAACGTCTCCTCAAGGAGTTCTGCTAAGTGGAAAAACTTGTCTCCTTGAAAAGGCATTCTGTCCCAGTTTTTCTCTTCCCCCCTCCTCCCTCCTCCCTTCTCCTTCCTCCTTCGTTCCCTCCTCCCTCTCTCCAGCCTCCTCCCCTTGCTCTTCTTCCTCCTCCACCTATCCCCCTCCTCCTCCTCCTCTCTCTTCTCCTTCTTGTCCTTCTTTCCCTCCTGCTCCTGTTCTGGCTCTTCCTCCCCCTCTCCACTATATAAGTGGGATCTCTTAAGAGCATCAGCTTTGGCGGCAGCTTTTTGGAGTTCTTAGCCAAGATTTGACCTTATAGGGGTTATGTCACCGCTCGCTACTCTGAGTATGGTCCACAAGTCAACACTATCAGCATCAACTGGGAGCTTGTTACAAGATGCACACTCTCAGGCCAGCCCCAGACCTTCTAAATAAGGGTGTGTATTTTAACAAGACCCCTCCCCGCCAGGTGAATCATTTGCACATTAAAGTCTTTGAAGCCCCATTGTAATTTCTCAGAGCCTCAGTTTCCTCATTTGTAAAATGGAAATAATGGAGGGTGGGGGCTGGGAAAATTACATGAGACGATGCATGTGAACATCAAGTATGGTGTCTTGGAGAGCCTTGGATAAAAGGTAGCGAATACTATTAGCTCTTGAGCTGTAACAACGCTAGCATTCGGGATTGTTTTCGTAGCCCGGTATACAACCTCTCAGGCTGCCAGGACCCTGGATGTGCAGTGATCACTCTGTGCTGGGGCCAGGTACATGGGAGGTGAGGCCAAAGCCAGCCCTGAGGTCTCAGGACTTTGCAGTGAGGAAAGTGAGAGATGAGCCTGGACACTAAGCAGAAGACAAAGTTGGAGGAGTTTCGGCTCTGCCCGCTTGCGTCTGCACATTCAGGTGGTGCTGGGGGAGACGTATAGCTGTGGCGTCCATGCATGGTGTCTTTTTGGCGGGACGTGTTTACTCGTGGCACATAATCCAAAATGCCATTTGGATGTTCAAAATGGGTAGAGAGTACACAGTGTGGCTTTGTTTCTAGCAAGTTCTAGAACAAACTAAACTAGAGTGATAGAAATCAAAATATTGGTAGCTTGTTGAAGGGTAGGGAAAAGGGTGTTTGAGGGACATTTCTAGAGGGATATTATTTTTGAGGGAGATAGATCTTGATTGGGGTAGCAGTGACCTTTGTCACAGTTCACTGAAGTGTGCACTGCAATGAATCAGCCAAACTTTACTTCATTTTAATTCCTTTAAAACAAAAGCTGGGACTAGAAGGGAGAGACCACAGACACCCCCTCCCATTTTTTCCATCTAGGAATTAACCTGACCTCTGATAATAAAAGCCCTCTGTCCTAAGTCCAACCTCAGCTAATTACCTACAAGCTGGGGCCAGTGTGGACAATGCATAGGGCCAGTGTGGACTACAGTGAAGGTGCAAATCGTTGGTGAGACTTCCCCTGAGGACTTGGGCCAGATTTCCAGCAGCACAGTACTCGGCTCATACATCGCAGTGAAAAGGAGCATTAGAGGTCTCTGTATGTCCCGTGCCAAGCAGCCTGTGACTTCTATTTGTCCCCAAATTATTAATTTTTTTGTTTGTGTGGGTTTTTAAAAGATTTTATTTATTTACTTATTTATTTGTTTATTTGAGAGAGAGCTTGAGAGTAACTGAGCACAAGCAGGGGGAATGGCCGAGGGAGCAGCAGAGGGAGAGGGACAGGCAGACTCCATGCCAAGATGCTGAGCATGGAGCCCAATGCGGGGCTTGATCCCAGGATCCTGAGATCATGACCTCAGCCAAAGGCAGAAGCTTAACCGACAGAGCCACCCAGGCGCCCTTGTTCATTTTTTTTTTAAAGTAAACTCTATATTCAAACTCATGACCCCAAGATCAAGAGCCACATACTCTACTGACTGAGTCAGACAGGCACCCCTGTTTGTCCCTAGACTCATGGCACAGCCCACACAGGGCTGATTCTGGGAAATTTGCTCTTCTCAGTGTCCCTTGTGGATTGTGAACACTTGCCAAGATACCACTTTGCACCTTTGAGAATAGTCCTTCACATTTTTCATCTCTGGGCTGCTGGCCTTGCCCCTTCACTCTGTCAACTTGGCTTCAAGTGATCACTGCCAGGCTAGGCTGGGCTCCAATGGACACCTTCTTCGGTAGCCACGCCTTGGCCTGGAAAGGGGCACTGAATTCCCTGCCATCCCTCACCTCACTCTGTGTCCTGGGCCAGCTCCCAACACCCGGGGGACCACACCTGAACCGAACACAGGCCTTTCTTCACCTCCAAGTCCCACCCAATAAAGAGAAAGTTTTGTCCTCTAACACTTCATTTCCTGTTTTGGGATTAACTTCTTCCTGGGAGAATCAGTAGTAGGATGTCTATTCCTTGGAAACTCCACTTGCACCTTCAGTGGGGAAAACCTCAAAGGGTGGCTGGATGATTCAGAATGCACACACACACACACACACACACACACACATACACGCACACACACACAAGCACACACACACACACTTGAGCACAGAAACAGGAAATGCCTTCTAATTAATGGCTGATGACAGTCACGACCAGAACACAGGTCTCTCGACTTCTAGGACCGTTCTAGTTCATTTGGCTGGGTCTGAAATCCGTCCTCCACCAGGGAACTTACTCTGCTTGCGACTCCGCTGCACGATCCTGGCAAGCCACTTACCGTCTCGGTGGCTCGGCTTCTTGACAGTAATTGGGGATGATAATAGTTACCTACTTCACAGGGATATTCAGCAGCTCAATTAGTAAAAGCTTCTAAAGTGCTTGAGTCCCATTATTACTTGTAATGGAGTATGTCTGCCAGGGTTGGCCGGACTATTGGCTCTTGGTGGGAAATGCTCTTTCCAAGCAAGAACCATAAAGATTCGAGCTCTAGGGACCTGGGCAAATAGGAGCAGAGCCCAGTGCTCCTTGATGTTTCCAAACCTGCCTTGTCATTTGACTGTTAGGAGAAGCCATTGGTGTGGAGTGCTCAGCGGAGGAATTTTTGCCTCCCAAAGTGATCCTTGAGTTTATAGCCATGGACAGACCCATCGTCAAATTGATTGCATCGCACTGCATCAATTCACAAGCATCAAACTGGGACAAGAAGGTGACGGGGAGGAGCTGCTTCAGGTTCTTGGAAGTAAAGTTGTGTTTAGAGTTGTCCAAGTAAAATCTGTTCCCAGTAGTTGTAGATGGCCGTCTGTATTTGTTAAGATACAGGGAAAAGCTACCACACAAATGGTTCCAAGGCTTACACAAGCTCTAAGTAATCTCTCTCTCATGTTACAGTGCAGAGGTGGCAATCAGGGCTGGCGGGATGGCTTCATTCTCAACATATGGCTTCTACTTATGACTCCATTTCTCACCTCCCGACCAATAGGAAGGGGGAAGGGACCAAGGGCACACAACCACTTTTGTCTAAAGCTAAGATTCCAAATTCATACTAGCATTGCACTTTCTAGCCCACTGGCTAGAGCTTAGTCTAATGGACATGCCAAGTTGAGAGGAAGGCTGGGAAATGTAGTCTTTACCTGGGCAGTCTTTACACTGAAAGGACAGGATGGCTGGGGGTGAGAGGGGCGTGAGGGACCATGAGTAGTCTGAGTAGTCTGCCACACCATCCTTAAGAGACCGGAAATGGGTAATTGAAGAGTGCCAGACCATCTCAAACCCCAGTGGCCTCATTGGAAATAATCACAGGAGTAGGTCTGGAATGTGCTTATAATTTACTAAGTAAGAATCAAGAAGAAAGGTCAGGCTTCCTGAAAGAAAATGTGAAGATAGAAACAAAGGCTGCCTGGGTGGCTCAGTGGGTTAAGATTCTGACTGTTGATCTCAGCTCAAGTCTTGATCTCAGGGTTGTGAGTTCAAGCTCCGTGTTGGGCTCCACACTGGGCATGGAACCTACTTAAAAAAAATAAACTAGTCCTATGCAACTGAGGCCTTTTCACCTCTCTGAAAGACTCCTAGAAAACAGTGCTCACTTGTGCCCAGGAGTCTGACTTGTACAAGAAGCTTCCTTCCAGCTGGGGGTGGAAACTTCTAGCTCTTGATCCTGAATCATTGTTGGAAGGGGAAGAGGAGGGGCACAAGGAGTTCTCCCAGAGGGTAGCATCAGTTATACATTGAAAAAGGAGTTTCTCTACATTTTGTTAAAGGTAGAGGAGGGGAAGTCCAGAGGAGGAGAAGGGTGAGGAGGGAAGGTGTAGAAGGGTGGGCAGGGAGGCGGAGGAGGTGGAGATAGGTCCCCCAGCACTTCAAAACTCCTCTAGGCTGCCCTGCAAATTTCTGGAATAATGTAATTTGCATGTGATTTGAATGATAATGTGGCTGGTGAATTAGAATACCTGGAGAGAAGAGACCATCTCAGTGGACGCTGAGGCTTTGTTGCCATTTGGGGGGAGCTTGCTGCTAAGATTTCTGATGTAACAGCCCTCCGATGTGTTCAGAGACTGCTTTTCCCTCAGAACATTTGTGCCTAAGCCCCTCCTCCACTTGTCAAAATTAGAACAGAAAAACTTTATTTTAAAAGATTATAGGATGGAGCTGGGGAAAACAAAGACTGAATCAGACAGATGAAATTTTTATTAGGAAAAACTTAATACGTATACAATAAATCCAGCTACAGCAATCATCAACTGCTGGCCAATCTTGTTTGCCCCGCCCCCCCCCAACTTCCTGTCTTCCCCCTGGATTATTCTGAGTAAATCCCAGCAATGTGTCATTTTTATCTGCGTATTTCAGTGTGTGTCTCTAAAAGATAAGAACTCTTCTACAAAAGACATAACCATAATACATAATTATACTTTAAAAATCAATAATAATTCTTTAATATAACCAAATATCTCATCATTGTTTAGCTCTCTCCATGTCTCCCCACCCCCGACTTCTAGGTATGGGTGCGCCCTCTCACTCAATTGATTTGTTTACCTCAGGATCCAAACAAGGTCTCCTCGCTGCATTTAGTTGCTCTTAAAATTATTTTCATCTACAGGTACCCACCTCATCTATTTTTTCCCCCTTTACGCAGTAAAGTTTGCCAACATCTGGATTCTCTAGTGTCATTGAACACATTCCTCATCTTCTACATTTCCTGATGATTGGGTAGTAGATCCTGAGGCTTGTTCTTGGGGTCTTGTGCAAGCCTTGGGGTCTCAGACTTCGTCAAGGTGTGTGTTCCTACATCAGGAGGCCCATTGTGCCTGGTTTTCCCTCTGTGCTCTTAGCAGACACTGATGATCATTTGCCCCATCCATTATTTCAGTAAGGATTTGCAAAAATGGGATATTCTAATTTTTTCATTCGTTCTTAATTATTTACTAGCTGGAATTGGTTCTATAGTCAGCTATTTGTGGTGACCCTGAGGAACAATACATACAGAAAAGATAGGATAAAGACTTGACTCTTTCCCTTTACTTACCAGTTTTCAAAATAATAAATTGTTTCTTTGTCATCTTCCAAGAAGACGGAGAGGGTTTTTTTTGTTTTTGTTTTTGTTTTTTTCTTTATGAGCTTGTGAATTTTTACATATGCAATGTGATTCAGCCCTTTGTGGTTAATTCTTATTAATCCTCAAATGGTCCCATTGTTGGCCCTTGGGATCTTCTCTAAGTTGACTCCTGAATCCTTTTGACATGACCCCACTAGTCTTTGATAGCTTCCTTGATTTCTGATATGAGTAGATGGCCAAGCTTATCTTAAATATTTCTTGCCCTAGATCTGAAATCAGTCATTTCTCTAAAGAGCTTGGTTTCTCTTAGTGGTAAGTGGTATTTAGAGAGCAGAGTCTGGGTAATTCAAACAGTTTTTAAGACAATGTTTTTATTTAATTTGAAAATAAAGTATAAGCACTGTAAACACAACTTTAATTCAGGGACTAAATGAAAAAGCTGAACAAGAGTGCTCTAGAATATCACTGTTCAACAGAACTTTCTGTAATGATGGACATATCCAACATTTGAGCTATCCAATATGGTGGCCATTAGGGGCATATGACTATTAAGACGTTGGAATGTGGCTACTGCAACTGAGGAACTGATTTTTAAGTTTAACTTTAAACTAATTTAATTTTAAATTTAAATAGTCACATGTGGCTAGTTAATGCCTTATCAGATAGTGCTAGAAATCTAGAATCCCTGTGATTAAATTCCACGACTGTGTTTTTTTAAGCACCATCTCTGTGCAAGATAGAAAGCGTAGTATGCTGTCATTCCTGCAGGAATCTTCCAGTATATTATAGTAAAGGAAATAAGATAAATCTCCTAATAGTTTCACATAACCAAAATGGCAATTGCTAGCCAAGCTACAATGCAATGAGAATTCTGAAAAGGGAAATGTATGTTAATAATCTGATTGGGATGGTCAGAAATGGGTTCATGGAGAAGATTACATCAAAATATACTTTTTTTTTTATATGAACCATAACCTTTGTTATTTTATTTTTACTTTACATTTTTACTTTTTTTTTTGGAATTTTTTAAAAAACAGACTTTATTTTGAGGACAGGTAACTGAGAGGAAAATTATAGACTTCTCATATACCCATGCCCCAACACATGCACAGCCTCTCCTGTTATCAACTTCCCTAACCAGAGTATATCCAGAGTGGGTACATTTGTCACAATCGGTGAACCTACAATGACACATCATAATCACCAAATGCCATTATTTACATTAGGGTTCATTCTTGATGTTCATTTTGTGGTTTTAAACCAATGTATAAGGACATATATCCATCACTGTAATATCATACAGGTATTTTCACTGCCCTGAAAATTCTCTGTGCTGTGCTTATAGATCTCCCCACCCTTATCGCCAGGCAACCATTGACCTTTACTGTCTCCATAGTTTCAGTTTTTCTAGAATGGCATGTAGTTGGAATCATATAGTATGTAGCCTTTTGAGATTGGCTTCTTTCATTTAGTAATGTGCACTTAAGATTCTTCCATCTTTTCATTGCTTGCTAGCTCATTTCTTTTTAGTGCTGAATAATGTTCCATTATCAGGACGTACCACAGGTTATTTATCCATTCACTTACTAAAAGACATCTTGTTTAGTTCCAAGTTTTGTCATTTATGAACTGCTTTACAAAAGCTGCTCTAAACACCCATGGATAAGTTTGTGTATGGATGTAGTTTTCATTTCATATGAGCGAATAAGAAGTATGACAGTTGGGTTGTACAGTAAGGTTATATTCAGTTTTGAAAAAATTACTGAACTACCAAAGATGCTTTTAAAACTATAGTACTGGTAGTAGTAGTAGTAATTATAATACTACTACTAGTGGTAGTAATGATAGTAGTAGTAGTAGTAGTAGTAGTAGTAATGATAATCTAATACTACTACTATCTTTCATTTGTTGAGTATGTGCTCTAGACCAAGAACTTGATATATGAGAACTTATTTAATTTATCCTAATAATCCTATAATGTAGATTTTTAAAACAAATTTATTTATTTATTTCAGAGAGACAGAGTGTGCGTGAGCAGGGGGGGGCAGAGGGAGAGGGTGGGAAGCAGACTCCCCACTGAGGACAGAGCCAGTATCAGGGCTTAATTGCCCTACTGGGAGATCATGACCAGAGCCAAAGCCAAGAGTCAGATGCTCAACCAACTGAGACACCCAGGTACCCCCAACATAGATGTTTTTAATCTCCCCCCCCTTTACAGCTTTAAGGGAATTATGACTTGCTCAGGGAGCCCCCCGACTCCCAAGTCTGTCTCACTCCAAAGCCCTTGTCCTTCATGGCTGTGTCTAACTATCAGAGCCTGAAGGTTGCACAAAAACTTTAAAAATGTGCTGAATTTTCTTTGCTTCTTGGAGCCCTCCTGCATAAAGGTCACTTTCCTTCTGCACCTCTGAAAGCCTGCTTGCAAAGAAGCAGGATGACCTTCTTCAGAGAGTGAAGGGGAAGACCAAGGTGGACATGGAGGGAAAGCCCCACTGTAACTAGCAGAGCTGACGGCTCTCATGGGCCCAGGGGAGGCTGTGTACCCATTGACTGCCTCTGTCTAACCTCTCAGCGCTTCTCTCCCAGCCTCCCTGTTTTTCGGTCCCCAAGGCTGGTTTGATGCTTGGGTCTCTTACTAAAACTTCCTTACTAAAGCTCAGACCCAGTTTCTGCTTCCCTGCCCAGCCTAGTGAGTTGACTTTGATGCCATCTGTGTCTCCCAGTGCTTCTTCTGGACACTGTCTTTTCCCATCTCCCTTCCTGCCAGCTTTGCCCCAACCTGGGCCTCACAAAGGCTTCCTGGAGCCTGATTTCAGTGGAAAGCCTCAGGCTTATTTCCTCATCTGTAAAATGAGGATATTAACAGTACTTGCTCATAGATTTCATTTTCAATTGCTTTTTTTTTAATCCCCCCCCCTTTTTTAATCAATCTCTTTGCCCAACATGGGGCTTGAACGCACAACTCCGAGATCAAGAGTTGCATGCTCTACCAATTGAGTCAGCCAGGGGCCCTATCACACAGATTTCTTGATAGGCCGACATGAGATAATACTTGTAAAACTCTTAGCATAGCACCTGGTATGTAGTAGGCATTCAATAAATATTTGCCATTAATAATAATGGCTACCCAAGCAATGATAGATGGCCCTTGGTTTGGGAGAAAGCTGGAACAAGTAACTTTGTTAATTGGGTTCACGTAATTTGGTTACTTGAGTGCTAAGAGCTCTGAAATAACTGATGGACCACTGGGTTCGAGATCATGGTCTTCTTTTTACCTGTTAGGTGGCCCTGGGTAGGTACTTAATTTTCTGGAGCCTCAGTGTCCTCATGTTTAGGCTGGGAATCATAATATGCTGCTGCCTCCTAGCATTTACGCTGTTCCCTCTGCCTGGACGTTCCTACCAGAGCTCTGCGTGGCTCATTCCCTTGCCTCATTCAGGGTCCTGCTCAAATGCCACCTCCTCAGAGAGCCTCCCCCGACACTGTCACTGAGCCCTGCTCTAAGGCCTTTTGAGAGCTTATTGTGACCTCCCATTATCATATAGGTACCACGGGCTGTCTTCCTTACCTCCTCCCAGAAGTCCAAGCTCAAAGAGGTGGGGATACATCCAGCTTCCCCACCGCTGGTGTTCCAGCTCCAAAAATGGCATAGTTCACTCTCAGTGAACATTGTTGAGAGAGAAAATTGTGTAAGTTCTTTTCAAAGGATAGAGACCTAGAGCCATAAGTATGTGCAGCTAGTTTCCAGGCCATCTGGAGAACAGTGAGAAAGGTGTGCAGATTGAATTCAGCAAGGTGACACACCTAACGTGCTCGGCATTGCTGAGAGAGGCAGCTTTTTAGAACCATACCTTATTCTGTGGGTTTGTAATGGGCTTTAAGGAACCCTGCCAGTGCCAGCGGGAGACAAGGCCAACCGTGATCGAAGTGCTCTCGTCATCTCTTTGGGGCACTAGCCAACTCAGTGATGTACTCCTCTCTCTTTCGGCCCCTTTCTGCACCTGAGGGCTCAGAGAAGCCTCTCTCCTCCTTCCCTTCTTGTAAAGGATTTAAAAAAAATGTCCAGGGTTGGCCTGAACTATAAGACCTACAACCTCTCCCAAGGAGTTTGCTTTTATTTTGTTTTGTTTTATTTTATTTTATTTTATTTTTAAGATTTATTTTTTTTAGAGAGAGAGAGAGGGAGAGAGAAAGAGAATGCATGAGCAAGGGAAGGGGCAGAGGGAGAGAGACAAAATCTCAAGCAGACTCTCTCTTGAGCGCAGGGCCCAATGTGGGGTTCAATCTCAGGACCCTGAGATCATGCCCTGAGCCAAAACCAAGAGTAGGAAGCTCAAGCACTGGAAGCATCCAGGCAACCCAGCGAGTTTGTTTTTAAAGCTAATTGCTAATTAGCAATTCAATACCCTGGTGTAGAATCTCATGACCTATAGTCTTATCTGTTGTTAACTATCATCTATGAGTGACTATTTTAATCATTAGTCAATTATTCCAATAACTGTCCAAAATTAAACGGATGTCCCCAGCTTCAGCAGTGGGGACACTGAGGCTCTCCAGGCCTTGTAGCTTGCCGAAGACCACAAACCTGGCAATGACTTCAAAGCTGGGCTCCTTCCTTGGACTGTCCTTCCTTCTGTGGGCTGGGCAGTGGGAGCTAGGCTCAGAGGGGAGAGGGCTGAGAGCAAACACACAGTCCTCTTTGGCTGCTCTTGCTCACGGTGTGGGGCTATGTTTTCAAAGGGCTGCTGGCAAATAATTTCGAGGGTTTGGCTAGCCTGAAATAACCGATCTATTTAGAGGTTTGAAGACCAGGCAGCAGAGGCTAAATAAGGTAAAGTGTCTGTCAAGAGTGAAGGCCCAGGGAAGAGAATAGAATATTAAAAAACTTATGGTTCATGTCATGTTTGTCTTTACCCGAGGCTCTTTTTAAAGTTTGCTGCAAATAGAAGTCATTGCTGTCCTCACCTTAGAATACAGAAGTTGTGATACGAGGCCAGATGAAACAGACACACTATAAATGTCAGTACAAATATAGATTTAAATAGAAATCCAAATTTAAATATAAACATAAATATATAGCATATACATATTTTTGGTTTCTGATCTTCAACTAAATGACTTTGGAAAAAGTAGGTTGATTATATGTAATTTGGGGAAACATGGAGACTGCTTAATCAAAATTTCATGTTCAGATTATAGGTATAGGGATTCAGGGATTTCTTCTATGGAATGTTGAATTTTTAGTTGTCATAGTAGCTGTCACTTACTTAGCACCTGTATGTACCAGGACCTGGACTGACCCCTTCCCACACTGTTTACACTTAATCATCGCAATCCTGTTTTCCATGTTTTCATATATTGATGAATAGGTAGAAGTTCAGAGAGATTAATCAACTCACCCAAGGTCACACAGCTGGTAAGCAGCAGAGCAAGGATTTGAACTAAGACTACAGAGAGTTAGATGCATAGGGTGGGAAAGCTGTGTTTGCCCGTATGTTACCTGATGCCCGGAACGGACCTAGTCATCTCAAGGGCTCAGTGAACACTGAAATGAAAAATGAATGAATGAATCGATGAATGACTCTAACTCCTGTATTCTCAGCAAGGCTGCTAAACTTCCTTCTTGCTTTGCTCTGCACCTGCCAGGATCAAGCTCCCTGTATCTGAGTGACAGAAGGCGTCAGGATTGAGTCTTCTTTGCCTCTGAGGTAGAGGAAGTCAGCTGTAGGTGTGTTCTCACCTCCTTTTATCGGTCTTTGGTGGGACGCAGCGGAGGGCGGTGAAGGAAGAGCTCGGGTGCGTGTTCGTGTATCTGTGTAAACTGATGGGGGTGGCAAGTGTGGATAGAAGGGCAAGTCCACCCCAGGTGTGTCTGCCAGCGGGTTCTCACGGGTTGCCGTCGCTGCTCTTGTAGAGACAGCTGAGGGCTCTGGTCCCACAATGTCTGCTAACCTCAAGGGAGGGAAAGAGGAAATGACGGGCAGCTTCCACGGCGAGAAAGAAAAGCAGAAATTCAGCAAGAAACAGAAGTTCTCTGGCAGTGCCTTGTTTTAGTTCCTCAAACCTGAACTGAAAGTCAGTGGGGTGTCCTAAAAATCTCACGGCACTGGAGATCTGGAGATCGGGGTCTACTCCCTGCTTTGTCATTGACTTGGATAAGTTATTTTTCTGCTTTGGGATTTTAGTTTCCTTATCTCTAAAATAAACAAGTTAGACTAAAACCCTGCGTTCAGGCATTTAGAACCATGGGGGTGTGTGCGGGGGGGTGGTGCGGTATATTTGGTGGCCATCATGAGTGATGAGTAGCACTGATGTGTGTGTTGTGGGGGGTGGAGGGAGGTTGCTAAATGTATTCAGTGCTTAAGACCACACAATGAGAAACTGTCCCACTTCGAATTTGGAATGATAATTAAGAACCGCTTCATTGCTAAAATACTGTGATGCTATTCTAGCTACACTGATTTGAATCATCCCAGTCACATGATGAAAAGAAATGAGATTCTGTATAAAAGAAATCAGAAGTGACGGATATTATGTATTTCTAAATGCCTGCCAGTGTACCTTTGGTGAAGGTCAACATGGTTTCTTTACCTGGAGAGCATCTCTCACTGTTGTCCCAGGAAGCAGGAGGGAGCTGGCCCCAGACAGGAAATGCCCTAGGCAGTTGCTATCACACAGGAAGGGTAACCCAAAAGCCCTTTTTGGCACTGCAGGAAGGCCCCTCCTCCAGAAGGCTGGGATTGGAGTGGGTGCCGGGTCAGGGGTCAGGGGCATAGAAAGGGCTGAGAGACGCAGCTGGGCAATAAGCCTGTGAACACCACCTTCTCTCAGGGTCTGGGGGTTTCCCATCTGGAGGGGAAGAAGGGGCTGAACTGCTCAGACAGCAGTGGTCTGGGGTTGACAAGGGGCTAACAGCAGGAGCCTAAGTCATAGACATCCATAAGAAAGTGGAACCAAATACTTCTCAGCAGCAGATACTTGGGAGAGACTTACATAGAATGTCCCCCACCCCAGAAGGCCAGTGAATTTCCACAGAGAAGCACTCCCTCCTTCACCACCCAGAGCTAGTTAAGCTTTCCCCCATATCCAGATGCCGTCTTGGTTGATGTTGTTTTATTAAGATACAGCATACAAGGGTGTCCGGGTGGCTCAGTCATTAAGCGTCTGCCTTCAGCTCAGGTCATGATGCCAGGTTCCTGGGATCGAGCCCCGCATTGGGCTCCCTGCTCGGCGGGAAGTCTGCTTCTCCCTCTACCATTCCCTCTGCTTGTGTTCCTTCTCTTGCTGTGTTTCCCTCTGTCAAATAAATAAGATCTTAAAAAAAAAAAGATACAGTATACAGCCAGAGAATTACCCAGATCCTAAGGGTATAGCTTGATGAACGTTTATCACATAGACACCTACGGACCCACCATGCCTATTAGGATCTAGACCATGTCAGCTCCCTAGACAACTCCCTTGGGCTTCGTCCCAGGCAGTGAGCACTGCCAAAGATAACCCCTTTTTACCTTGACTCCCAAAGCGTCATCTTTGAACTTCGCATCCATAGAATTACACAGTGTGTGGTGTTTGTTGCCTGACTTCCTTCCTTCGGTGTTCATCCACTGGGGATCCACCCGTGCTGTTGCGCCAGGGGTTACAGTTCTCTTCACTGCCAGGAGCTAGTTCATTGTATCATGCCACAATGGATATGTTCATTCTACCGTGGAAGGATGTTCGGGTGGGTGATAGATGCCATCTTGAGAAAGAGTAAGAAGTATGGCAACCTCTCCAGATGAGAAAACAGGCTCTTCAGGGAATTTGAACCTGAAAGAGACCGTCTGAAGCTAGAAGAAGCAGAATGACCTTCAGTTGTCAAGTTTACATTTTGCCTTGCTATTAAACACCAGCAACTTGGAAGAGATATATTTGAGAGGTGGTACATTAAAAACAGGACAAGTTCAGGGGAAACTATTCAGAAGATGTGGAAAATCTGAGTGAACAGCTCCACTGGGGGCACAGAGCTGGGCTCACAGAGTACTCCGACAGAACTGAAGTCAGCCATCCAGCAGTTGTCAAAGAAAACACCAGCCTAATTCAGAAAGGTGCACAATTAGTCACCCTGCAGTGGTCAAGGGCCGTTCTAGCTGTTCTGACTAATTTCCACTTGTTTCTCTGAAGAAAAGTGGGAGGCACTTGGAGGGGTCTCAAATCAAACAATCTCAGTGATTTAAGAAATGAAAAATGAGCCCAGGGTGAAAAAGCTAACGGAGTTAGGGTTGTTGTTGCTTTGACAAAAAACTTTGCTATCTGTAGAATGGGGTATTTCAGTCCAGGAAGGAAAAGTGTTGGCATCCTTTGCAGTAAAGGAGGAATAGCTCTCTCCCCGGATGCCTTTATGCACATGATTGGATGGTGAGAAGAGGACACAGGTGAGAACTGCGTATCTTCCCCTCTGTGCTATGCACGAGGT
The DNA here is from genome assembly GCA_028533885.1 of Nasua narica. Lineage (NCBI taxonomy): Eukaryota > Metazoa > Chordata > Mammalia > Carnivora > Procyonidae > Nasua > Nasua narica. The sequence continues at coordinate 34,586,086 of CM052799.1, read as the reverse complement.
GTCCACAAACTCTTCAGCCCTCACGTCCCTGTGGCACACAGTAGGACTAACCTTTCCTACTCGCTTGAATTTAAGCACAGTCATGGGACTTCCTTTGGCTAATGATATGTGAGCAGAAGTGACATGTTTGAAGCAGAAGCTTTATGAGCCAGAGTGATTTTTTTCTCCAGAGACTTGTTCCCCTCTGCCATGGGTCCAGGTAGTAGGCTCCAGAGCAAGACCCATAGCCCACCCGCAACGACATGTTTGTGGATCACAAATACCCTGCTATGCTTTCAGCCCATGAAGGTTATTTATTATCACAGCCTACGTTAGTCTATCCTAAACAGTGAAGTTGCTTACCAGAGTCTCTCAATGGTCACTTGATGTGCTCTTATGACTGTGGCCTCTCACACCCAGCTGTAAGCCACAGGCCTCTGATCAAAGGCCAGCGTGCCCATTCTTTCTTGGGAATCAGAGTGCCAAGAGAGCAGGGACTATTGTCACTCCATAGTAGAAGCTACACCTAAAAGGATATGAAGGGTAGTCTGGACTTTGGGCCATGTTGGGCCAAGGATGAGGCAAATGCAAGACAGCTGCCCAGTAACAGGGACTAGCAAATGGAGGGACTGAGTTGAGAAAAGGAAACTGAGAAAGGAGGTACAGCCCCAAATAGTCCCAGTTTTGACTTTCCAGTTCATCCCTATAGGGCTGGTTGTGCTTTGTTTCCTGTTTTTAGTTTCTGTGAGATCCCTGTAGGCTAACACTGACTCCCAAATACACACCCCCTTTGCTTGCTTGAACTAGTCCAGGTTGCTTCTGTGCTTTCCAACAAGAACCCTACTGGGAACAAAGTAGAGACAGCAGCAGGAAGTTAATAGTCATTGCTGACGCTGGCTAATGCATACTGCGTGCGAGGCACTATAGCAAGCATTTCTTGCGTATTAGCCCATCTCACTCTCACAGCACTGTTATGGGGTACATGCTTTCAGCGTCCTCTCTTCTACAGATAAGGAAACAGAGGCACGGAGAGGTTGAGTGCCTGTTCCCTTACCACCTTGCTACTAAGTAGTGTCTGGTTTTAGATTCCAGACTTTAAACCACTACGCGATAATGAACTCCTAAATGCTGTTGGTGATGTTTTGTTAGGAAAGATGTTTCTAAAATTCTGCTTCAGCGTGTTTAAAGTTAAAGTGATTGTTATTTATTTTACTTTGTTTTATTACTTTATTTTTTAAAGATTTATCTGAGAGAGAGAGCGATAAAGAGAGAGAGTGCTGGGGAAGGGGGTGGTAAGGATAGAGGGAGAGGAAAAGAGACAATCCCAAGCAGACTCCCAGTCTAGCATAGAGCCCAAGGCAGGGCTCGATCCCACGACCCTGAGATCATGACCAAAACCAAGAGTCAGGTGCTCAACTGACTGCATCCACCAGGCACCCCTATGGTTATTTATTTTAGGGGTGACAAGGATATTTTTAAATGAAGTATTGTCTTTAGAAATGCATACTAAAATATTTGTGGATAAAATATGATTCTGGGACTTGCTTCAGGTAATAAGAGGGAATAGGAAGTGGGTGAGTGGCAGTATAGACATGAGTTAGTCATTGTTGAAGCTGGAGGGTGCATACATGGGGATTATTACATTATTCTCTCCACTTATGTGTCTGAAATTTTCTGTAATAAAATATAAAAAACCAACCAACCAACAAACATATGAGAAGGCTTGGAAAAGACTGAAATTGGAACAAAATTTAAAGGCCACTTTTTATCCTATCTATGCTGTTTTCCTTTTAGAGCAGGGGCTCTCAAACTATGACCAGTGGTCCAAATGTTTTTGTACAGCTTATAAGCTACAAATGGTTTTTATTAATCAAAAAAGTACCCACTGCATGAAATTCGAAGTTTAGTGTTAATAAATAAAGTTTCATTGGAACGTAGTCCCACCCATTTGTTTATATCTTATCTGTGGCAGCTTTCACACTACAACAACAGAGTTGAATTGCTATGTCGTAGACCACATGGGCCACAAAACCTAAAATATTTACTATATGGAACTTTATAGAAAAAGTTTTGCTGGCCCTCTTCTAGAAGGGGATTTATTCACACAAAACTGTTTTTAAAAACCAAGAAAAAGAAAAACAGTATTTTCTTTTTTTATTAGGAAAGTAATACAAGACCATTGTAGACAATGTGAAACATACCAGAGTATGAAAAAGAAAATGAAAATTATCCACTGAGTACCCATTTCTAAAATCTTCCCTCTTCCCTCTCATTGACCAACTACTGACAAAATGAAAGCTACTCTAGTTTGAGGAAAAAGTAAGGATTATCTTTCTGGTGCTTGGTTGGACAAGAACTACAAGCAAACATATGCTGTGACAAGGAGACACCTGAAGGCATCTGAAAGAGGCCAACTGGGGTCTTGTACGATAACCTTCCCATCACATCTCTAAACTCCTATATAAATAAATCCTAGTGGGAGGGCCTTGTCATGAACATTCAACATAACAGTGAGAACTGATACTCAGCGTGTGAATCCGGCTAACAAGTTCCTGGGGAAAAAATAACAACCTTTTAAATTTTTATTTATTTTTCAAAGGTTTCATTTTTTTTAAAGATTTTATTTATTTATTTGACAGAGAGAGATCACAAGTAGGCAGAGAGGCAGGCAGAGAGAGAGGGTGAAGCAGGCTCCCTGCTGAGCAGAGAGCCTGATGCAGGGCTCGATCCCAGGACCCTGAGATCATGACCTGAGCCGAAGGCAGAGGCTTTAACCCACTGAGCCACCCAGGCACCCCTAAAGGTTTCATTTTTTAAAAAAATAATCTCTATACCCAATGTGGGGCTCGAACCTACAACCCCAAGACCAAGAATCATGCGCTCTGAGGACTGAGCCAGCCAGCTAGCTGCCTCTAAAGTAACAACCTTTAAAACTGACTTAGCCCATGTTCTAGCAGCACACTAGCCGAAAGGTCGAAGCCACCCAAATGTCCATCAGCGATGCTTGCCTGGATAACAAAATGCAGTATAACCGTGCAATGGAATATGAATTCAGCCTTAAAAAGAAAAGCAATTCTGGCAGGTGCTACGATGTAGATGAACCTTGAGGACGTGATGCTAAGTGGAAAGTAAGCCAGTCACAAAAGGGCCACTATGGGGTGATCCCACTTCTAGGAGGTACCTACAGCACTCAGATTCGTAGAGACAGCAAGCAGAATAGTGCTTTCCAGGGCCTGGAGGGAGGAGGCAATAGGAGCCACGGTTGATGGGGACAGAGTTTCAATGTGGGAAGATGACAAAACTTTAGAGCTGCTGGTGGTGGTGATTGGACAACACTCGGGAATGTTCTTAATGCCATTGAACTATCTACTTACAGATGGTTTAAGTGGTAACTTCCATGCTAGGTGTGTTTTACAATTGTCAAAAAATGACTCAAATTTCAAGTACTTGAAAAGTGGTAATAATAGGCAAAGAAGCTAAATTTTAGCAGCAAAGAGTTCAGTTAACTGAAAATAATAAAGTCTTAAGGCTACATGCATAATATAATGCTTGAAGGTGGCTACTAATGAGGAGATGATGTGGAGTTTCTGGGCGGGCCTTGAAAGTTTGCTTTCTGTGTTGAAAGGTTCAGGAATAGGTCTGCCTGGGAAATCAGAAACTTGATTCTTCCAGTTCTGTGATTTTATAATAATGCCAAGAGAATGGTCTGAAGGAAAAGTGAAAGCTGTCATTAGTGGTATCACCAGTGATCTGACTTTTCATTATCTGTGTGCTGCACTTACAAGTCTGATTTCAGTAAAATTTGCTTGGTTTCTAATGACCCACCAGGACTGTGGCCATTGCCCACATCATTTAAGGACCGAGCGTCGGCCTGAGCTCCTCGGTGGTCCTCAGCGCCCCCGAGCCCCCCAGCGTGTGCACTCTCCCCTGTGAGTGACGGTATGGTCAGATGAGCTAAGCAGGCATGCTGGAAAGACCCAATGCCTGGTCTTCCGTGGGAGAGCCTGGGAGAATGGGATGGGCGGCTATCAGCCATGATATCACAAACGCCAAGCACACCCCAGTCATCAACTGAGTGGAAAAGATCTTCCCAGACGGTGATGGAGAGCAGCCGCTCACCACACCTGACGTGAAGCTGTGTGACCTGATGCCAATGGCGGCTTGACCCAAGGTGACTCCTGGCTAGTCCCGCCTCTGTCCTAGGATAGCTGGACACGTTACGTAAGGCCAGCGCCCGTTCTCGTTCATCCACTGTTTTGCCCGGATTCGTGAATGCCCAGCTTGGCCAGTTGTTCGATATTTCTAAAAATCACTCCGCCAAATCATTGTTTGCCAGTGGCCTCCAGTATCCGAGGGCCACCGTGCTAGGGTTAAATTTTCTGATAACTTTGCTTTAAAAAAAGTGGAGTGGCCATTTAACCAACCTCTCATTTCCTCACACTTGGGGCTTTTGAAATGTGTTTTCATTGGCTTTTGTCTGAAATATCAAAAGGATAAGATCACGAGGAGTGAATAACCAGAGCCACAAAAAGAGTAAAAACAATAATTCACTGAATCTACTATTTATTGGCCACTTTATGTATGTTATTTCTAATGGCCACTTGAAGAGTTAGGTCTGTTTCTTATTTTACTTACAATAGGAGCCAAGGCTGAGAGAAGCAAAGTGACTTACGAAAGGTCATCATCTAATAAGTGGCAAACCCCACATTGAAATGTAGCACTACAGTATTTTGTCTCACATTTGGGAAATCCACGTAGAACGCTTCGCTGACATGGTGGACCTCTGTGGTTTTTGCCACTCAACACATGCAACCCAGTCACCTTTCCTCTGCTAACAGTACATTGATACTCCTCTGGGGTGCTATCTTCTCCCCAAATCTCATTCCAGGTGTTTGGGAGGGCAGCCATGTAACTTGAACCTGGCCAATCAGTTCATGGTATTTCCCTGGCTACAGTGACTAACTCATTCATTCAAATATTTTTAAAAGATTTATTTATTTATTTTAGCAAGAGAGAGTGTGTGCGCCTTTGTGAGAGTCAGGGGTGGGGGGCAGAGGGAGAGAGACAGAGAGAATCTCCAGCAGACTCCCCACGGAGCCTGACCCTGAATCTGGACTTGATCCCAGGAGATCATGACCTGAGCCAAAATCAAGAGTCCTATCTCAACTGACTAAGCCACCCAGGTGCACCTCCTTTGACAAATATTTATTGAAAAGGGTTGGGATATTGAACAGGGATCAAGATGGTAAGGATGCTGCTCCAGGGGAGCTTATTTTCGGGGGGGGGGGGCAGGCAGATAATAAACAAGTAGCAAATACTCAGCATAATTTCAATTGATAATAAGTGTTTTAAAAAAACATAAAACAGGGTCATGGGAATATAAGACTAATAAGGAGCAGAGATGGACTTTTTTTAAGAGGGTGGCCAGGGTCAGTGAGAGGTACTAGCCCTTGTGTTGGGTCACATTTCCACCTGACTTGAACTTGGAAGGGCATGCGGCCCCCAGACCGCAGGCAGCCATCTTGCCCATCCCTAGGGCCGGAGGATAAAGCCAGTGTGGGGGAAGGACAGAGAAGCGGGGGGGTGGGGGGGGAGAGATAGGGTCCTGAGGATCGCTCAAAGCCTCTGAATCACGCTGTAAGTGAAGTGAGACCTGCTCCCTAAACTTGTGTGCAAGGGGAGCCTATAGATTTTTTTTTCTGTAGAGAGTTTGGTCATTTTATGTTTTCTGTTTCTTGCGCCAGAAAGAATCTTACGTTGTACAGCTGCATGTTCAGACTCATCACTGCCTGGTGTACAAACGTCCTTTGCTACTGGCAGATGGGAGTAAATTTTGGATAGATCAGCAGATGGCCAAATAGATAGATGATCACTGGAGAGCTCACAGGCTGATTGATAGAGAAAAGATGCAAGCACTGATTGTCCATGCATGGAGAAGAGGATCCAAAAGATACACCCTCAACTCTTCGCATGGTTAACACTCTAGGATGAGAGGTAGGGGATTTCACTTTTTAATTATTAACTGCTAGAATGTTTGCATTTAAAAGCAAGTGTGCATCACTTTTAATATTGAAAAAACTACAGCTCTGGAAGGCTGTGGACAGAGAAGCCTGTGGAAGGGTAGTGAGCCGGGCCCTCAGCAATATGCCCACAGCATGTAAAAAGAGGGGTTGGAGGGCTGTCGCTCTGCATAGAGGCCAAAAGCAGTTATTCTTGGGGCTACTCAGCAAAGAAGGGGCTGCCTTGCTTTCTTTCCTCTAGAGCTTCCCAACATTTTCTTGTCCTGTAAGGGCAGCTGAAAGATGATAATGTCTGTATGGCTCATAGGATAAAGAAATAAGGCCGCATGAATCCAGAAGTTTTTTCCTGGGCACTGTGTTGGCCCCAATCTCTGCTTAATTCCCCTCAGAGCTTAGGAGACCCATTTCTTTACGTGGATCCCATTCACTGAGCAACAGCAGGCCATGGCTGTAGGACCGAGGCTCTTTCTACTGAAAACCCATGATCCCTCAGGTCACCTGGCTGGTTCAGGTGGTGGAGCATGTGACTCTTGATTTCGAGGTTATGCGTTTGAGCCCCATGTTGGACACAGAGTTTACTTAAAAAAAAAAAAAAAAGAAGCAGTATTCTTAGAGTGCTTCTCCTTCATGCCTACAGAGTTGTATCTATCTCAAAGTTCAGAACCTTCACTAGCATTATTGCAGATGTTTATTTTGGTTTTAAGATACACATAGAATTTATGGGGTGCCTGGCCAGCTCTGTCAGTGGAATGTGTGACTCTGGATCTCAGGGATGTGGGTTTGAGCCCCATACTGGGTGTAGAGATTACTTTAAACATTAAATCTTTAGGGCCCCCAGGGTGGCTTAGTTGGTTAAGCATCTACCTCTTGATTTCGGCTAGGGTCATAGTCTCAGGGTTGTGGGATCAAGCCCTGTGTTGGGCTGCATGCTGGGCTTGAACCAGCTTAAGATTTCCTCTCTCCTTCTCCCTCGGCCCTTCCCCCGACCCCACTTGTGTGCGCACGCGCTCTCTCTCTCTCAAAAAACAAATTAAATAAATAAAATCTTTGAAAAAATAAGATAAAACATCCATAGAACTTATAATTATACTCTTACTGTGCCTGAATTTTACTTGCTTTCTCTTCAGTAAGTTTCTTTTTAGAGAACCACTTTGCAATCATTTGGGGATGTCCTTTCTCTGGGATACTTCCATTAGATCATGAATTGTTCCTAAATCATAATCCTCGGTGAATGCTGTTTCTTAGAAGCGTCCAAAGTTCCACATAGATTCCAGCTTTGCTGTTTAAAGCAAGGAACAAAATTTTATGGCAGTCTTGTCAGAAAACTCTTGAAAATTCTGTGGTAGAATCAGTCCTCATCATTGCTCCTTTCAACTTAGGAAAAAAATAATTACTTCTCTGTAGCAGATTCCATTTGGACCCAAATAAATTGTGAGCTAAAGCCTTCTAAAGCTGTAGCTACTGAAACATTTCCCCTTGCAATTAGGCTTTTTTATTTAATCGCTTTGCCCAGAGAAAATGAAAAGGCCAACTCCAAACAGGGAAGGTTGAATAATCACAAATTCCAACTTTAAGGAATCTGAATTAATGAGATTTCGTGGGATTTTTTTCTTGCCAAGAAAGAACTACCACCTTCCTCCCATGGGTCTGTGATGCTTATAACTTTACTTACAGGCTTACTATACCATTCCCTAGAGAAGGAATTATGGTCAGACTTTAATTTGGATCAACAGATAAAATTAGAAAATCTCTTGAGGGAAATGTCATTCATTATTTACAAATGTACATAATTAAGGAAGAAGTTATATACAGAAGAAAGACTGTAGTGTCTATAGAGCAAAGGCTTAAATATAAGTAGAATCCCTGGAATCTCACCAGGTGCATGCCTGAAACAGATTAATTTAAAGTCTACAATTTGGGGTCACCTGGCTGGCTCAGTTGGTAGAGTATGTGACTCTTGAGTTGAGGGTTGTGAGTTCAAGCTCCATATTGAGTGTGGAGGCTACATGTAAAAAAAAAAAAAAAAAGAAAGAAAAGAAAAAGAAAAATTAAAAAAATAAAAGCTACAATTTGGGAAAAAAATAGCTTGAGTTATATACACCAAAGTATATTCTTGTGTATTTCTCTGCAGATCAGGGAGAGAGGTGGTTATTAAGGAATAGTTTAACTTAATAGAAGAGATTACTTGTGTTTGGTTATTTAGATAATACATACAGCAGATACTGATTAGGCTTTTTGGCCACCCAGCAACTAGAACAGCTTTCCTATATTTGTACAGTTTCTCATCCTATGGGTCTGAATATGCCTAAGCCAGAAACTCATTTTTTCAACCTCTTTTGTAACTAGGTGTGGTAATCAGAGTTTTCTAGAGAAACAGAACCAATGGGATAATATATATATTATGTATATAATATATATATATAAAAATATAGATATATCAATTGGTCTATCTATCAATCTATCCATTGAGAGGGAGAGAGAAAGGAAGAGAAGGAGTGAGTTTAAGGAATTGGCTCACATGATTATGGATCCCCAAGGAAGAACCAATGTTGCAGTTCAAGTCCCAGAGCCATCTGCTGGCAGAGTTGTTTCTTGCTTGGGGAGATCAGTCTTTTGGTCTATTCAGACCCTCAACTGATTAGACGAGGCCCACCTCCATGTTATGGAGGACAATCTGATTTAATCAGATACCTCTGATTTAAATGTTTATTTCATCCAAAAACACCCTCACAGAAAAATCCAAAGTAATGGTTGACCAAATATGTGGGCACTGTGACCTAACCAAGCTGACACATAAAATTACCCATCACAATAAAATATAGACATTTGACCCAACCCTTACATAGGCTTTGGTTTGGAAGTAAGTGCATGTAAAATCCATTCTTCACTTGGGGTGGTGGTAAAGACATCCAGCTTACAGAGGCAATATGGCAGCCCTTTTTTGCTAGAGTCTCTGGGGTCTGTGCTAGCAATGGCAGCAGAAGGGGTTCCACAGGAAAGGGCGTGGCTTTGTTAAATCAATCTCATTCTTTAGTCCTCCCCAGGAATTCAGTGAACTACCTAGTTCCTTAAATATGTTCCTCTTATGTTTAAACTAGCTGGGGTGGATTCTGTTGTTTGCAGCTAAGATCTCTGAAATTTAATAAGCATGTTGTATTAATTATTACTGCCTAACAAATTACCCCAGAACTTAACGGCTAAAACAATAATACACATTTAGTATATCCCACATTATCTGTAGGTCAAGAGTTTGGGAGTAGCTTGGCTGAGTGGTTCTGGTCCCTCACGAGGTTGCAGTCATTTTGTTGGCCAGCATGGTCATAATCTGAAGGCTTGACTGGGGCTGGAGGATCTACTTTCTAGATGGCTTATTCACATGGCTGGCAGGTTGGTGCAGGCTGTTGTAAGAGGACTCCATTCCTTTTGTGTGGACCTCTTGAGTGTTCTCACAGCATGGAGGCTATCTTTCCCCAGAGAGAGTAATCCAGGAGAGAACGGTGGATGCCACAGTGCTTTTTATGACCTTGGCTATGTGAAATCACATGCTATCAGTCCACCCCATTCTATTTGTTACAAGAAAGTCACTAGATCCAGCTCTATTCAAGAGGAGAAAAATCCATTTCTACTTTTTGAAGGCGGGGGATGGGGTGAAAATGCAAAAGAATCTGTAGATGTATTTTTAAATTTTCTATGGTAGCCAGGTTCAAGATGGCCCCCCAATGTTCCTTACCTCCTGATATTAACATTCTTGTGTATTTTTGTCCTATACTTAATCACAGTTATTCTCTTTGACCAGTGGCCTATGGAGAAGTGATGGTGTGTCACTTCTGAAATTGGGCTATAAAAAACTCCAACCTCTCTTGCTCTCCTTCTTTCTTCCTGCCTCTCTTGCTCCAGAGGAAGCAAGCAACCATGCTGTGAGCAGCCTTATGGAGTAGTCCACGAACTAGAGCCTCCAGCTACTGGCCAGCAAGGAACTGAGGCCAGCCAACAGCTGTATGAGCAAGCTGGAAACATCCTCCAGCCCTCACTGAGCCCATGAGACTGCAGATTCAGGTGACAGATTTGTACCCTCATGAGACCTCTTGGGACCTTGAGCCAGAACCATTGGGTAAACTGCTCCTGGATTCCTGACCCATAGAACCATTGGGAGATAATGTTTGTTGTTTTAAATTGCTGATGTTTTGGGGTGTTTTATTTTATTTTATTTTTTATGCAGCAGTAGATAACTAATACTTCACCGGACATGTAACACTATTTTTTCTCCAGAGGAAATAAAGGTTTTCATGTGTGTGCATGTCTGACGAGTGTGAATGTGTGTGTGTCTTGAAAAGAGAGTGAGAGAATAAAATATAGCTCTACTTAAGTCAACAAAGGCAGACATGACTATCGTCCTCACAGAATATTCTGATGTTTGCCTAACCACTTGGAAATTTTCAACTAAATCTTAAGTTTTAGTTCTTTAAGTTTTGTTCTTTTTTAAGACTGGAGGCTGCTGCTTACCAAGCTATAAATTGCCTCCAACGTTATGCCAAGCAAAGCCTGGGCAGCCCCTCCCTCAAAATGGCGGGTTGGGGCCATATTGGGCTCCAGTGTATGTTAACAGGCCCTATAGTTCAAAAGTAGCAGGGATTCCTCTTTTTAACTTCTAGTTAGCCTTATCGTTTTAGAAAGTCTGTAATTACAGACTATAATAAGTACCTTGTAGGTGATTCAATCATATTTTAAGATTTAATAATGAAAACAGATGTACAGTCTACATTTTTTTCAGTTATTCAAGATAATCCAGCCTCCATGTTTTTCAATGAACGTTAGATGAGGACTACCTTGTGCCAACACCGGCTCAGACCCCAGAATGGACTTTAAACATTCTCACACTGCAGGAGGAGAGCACTTGCCATTGGGGCTGCAGTGATGCCATGACGGGAATGTTAAAGCCCTCCTCTTCCGTTTGGCGAAAAAGCCAGCAGTCTGTCTCCAAGGAGCCCCACAGGGCAACATGTGAATTCCCCCAGGTCCAGGTTCTGGTCATAGAGCTTTGTAGGCAGCACACTGGGAGCAATCTGTGCCCCAGGGAAAATCTATTACCCACACTCAGGAGACTCTTGCATAAACCAGAAGGTCATTTATTAATTTACAATGAAAATTCTAACTATTACAGGGACCAGGACACTCCTGGTTGCATGTCAAGCCTTCTTCCCTCCTCCCAGCCTCTCCTCTTCCCTTACTTCCATCCCTGCTCTGATGAATACTTAGTGTCCCATGAGCCAGACACAGGGCTGAGGGCTGGAGGAACAGTGGCAGGTGGAACCAACAGAGCTCCTGCCCTCGGTCTGAGAGGTAGAAGGAAACCCTCATCGAAACACTCACACAGATGAATGCCAGGTCCCTTTGTGTTTCCTGCAACCCTTTGAGACTATAATGACCGTGAAGGTTCCCATCATCCTCAGGACAAGGGGCACTCTCAAACACACACAACATGGTGCACACAATTTCAGGGAATTCTTGGTCACTCTGAAATCCATCTGGAGATGTGGGGTGCAGAAATATCCCCCTCTTTTGGCAGAACTACATGAGAAACAACCAAGTCATACCCAGAAGTTTGCTTCGAGATCATGGAGTTGAAACAAGGGTGTTATTGAGGTGAATTGAATGTTCAAGGGCATTAGGCTAAGGTTGCCCACAACATGTCACAAATGGCTTTGGCACTTGAGATACTCCTTCCGTTGGGGGTCTCTCCCAACCTGCAGCAGCGCCTGAATGGAGTCCTGTCAGCATTGACCTCTCTTCTCTAAGGGAACAAAACTGACCAAAACCCACTTGGCTGACTAGTTTCTCTTTACATAGGCCAATACCTTGATCCACCAAGAGCCAACATCCCAAGCCTTGGTGTGATACAGTGGCCTTCAGAGGACTCCACATATCTTGTCTCTTGTCCATCATGGAGAGGTTTAAAGCTTACCTTCGGTGGAGAGCTGTATCTTTCTTACTTCCAAGTTCTTAGAAGCTTGAGTAATCTGAGCCCCAGCAACTTCCAGCTGGCTTTTCTAAGAGCATCTGGAACATAAGAAAAGGCAGACACCTGGCTCATCAAAAACCTGTCCAGCCTACCTTTCTTCTCTCTACAAGATAAAGCAGGAGTTAACAAATTTTTTTCTGTAAAAAGAACCACATAGTAAATATTTTAGGTCTCTTTCGTAACTACTCTGTTGTCGAGTGCAAAAAGCAGCTGTAGATAATACATCTATGAACGAGTACAGCTGGGTTCCAACAAAACCTTCATTACAAAGAGCAGTAGGCTCACCGGATCTGGCCTGTGGTCTGTAGTTTGCTGACCCCTGGTCTAGGAGATGAACATCCTCCGGACGGCTTCTCCCCATCTCCTTCTGCTCACCTTCGCTGGTCTTCCTGAAGGATTTATTTCCACCATATTTCAGAGGATTTGACAGAGAAAATAGTCCTTCTGTGGAAAGAGCAAATGGAAGATTGCTTTCAGCGAGGAAAGGCCTGCTGGCCTCGGTGCTCCGTCCTTTCTGATGTGTACGGCATGCAGAGACGGTGGGGAAGAGACATCCAGTGCGCATGGGGAAATGTGAAGAACGTTTAATCCAGAAAACAGAAGGTTCCAGCAAGGCACCGGGAGTGGTTAAAAGCCCTTCCTCTTCAGTCAGATAATGACATTAATAGTAACAACAACACAACACAGATAACCTTATTGAATCCCGTGCCAAACATTCCTCCAGTTTTTCTAAATAATCCTACTTGGTGCTGGGTTTGCCTTCCAGCCCTGCCATGTGTGACACTGGCTCACTCCTCCGAGCTTTGGTTTCTCCATCCATTAAAGGAGGGTGTGGAGTAACCTATCAAAAGCACTCAGCCCAATACCTGACTCCCCCCTAAGTGCTCAGGGAGAATTAAACCTTTGTTATTCCCATCTGCGGGGGTGGGGGCAGGGCGGGGGAAGGCTTGTTCTCTGTGCCCCAGAGCTTAGCAATGAAGCCAGTTGATGGAACCCCTGGAACCTCAGGAAAGAGAGACTCCACCCCCAGCAGAAGCTTCCTGACCCAGCGCTTCCAGGATCCAGGGTGCTTTGGGAAGGCTGTAGATTGTTGGTTTTTTTTTTTTTTTTAAGATTTTATTTATTTATCAGAGAGAGAGCATAAGAGTACAAGCAAGGAGAGCAGCTGGCAGAGGGAGAAGCAGGCTCCCCGTTGAGCAGGGAGCCCGATGCAGGTCTCAATCCCAGGACCTCCAGATCATAACCTGAGCCAAAGGCAGATGTTAAACGGACTGAGCCACCCAGGCGTCCCTCTTGTTGTTGTTTTTTAGATGTCCTTTGTTCATTTGAGAGACAGAGAAAGAGAGAGCATGCACACAAGTGGGGCGGGGGGGGGGGTGGGGGGAGAAGCAGGCTCCCCGCCAAGCAAGGAGCCTGACCTGGAGCTCTATCCCAGGATCCTGGGATCACGACCTGAGCTTAAGGCAGATACTTAACCAACTGAGCCACCCAGGGACTGTCCTGCACTCCCAGCCCGATTATAGATTCCTGAAAAAAGTGTTCTGTAGTGAAACAGACTTGAGAAATTTTCCATGAAGCAAAATTAATCAAGTTTCTCAACACTGTATTTCTTGGAGTCCTGAATATACTACTGTGGTACAAATCACTCAGAAAGTATTATCACAAACAGCTTTTTCCAGATGTATTTATCCACCAGTTGTTTCTTGCTTCCAGGGAGTCCTTGAGGTTTGGTTTGTCACAGAAAACTCTTTAAGAAGATACAGCTGGAAAAAAAGATACAGCTGCAGATGTGTGAAAATTGATTGGCTAAGCGAGGTAGTGAGCTCCTCATTAAGGGACGTGTGCAAGCAAAGGCTGGATGCTCAAGGGGCAGGCGTGTGGATGGGGTCATCCCGTGCTAGATAACGAGGGGACCGAGGGAAGTGAAAGGTGCCTGTCATTCCCTGCAGGGGGTCTCCAGGCTCTGGGGGCTCTACTGGTTTTCTGTCTCAGCCCTGGAATCTTGGATTTGACTTTGATACCAAGAAAGGAGCCTTTTGGGGTGAAGGGAGGCGCAGGAGTGTTCCGGTAGCCCCAAGTAATGAGGCTGAGCACCCCCTGCTTTGGGGTCCCCTCAGTCTGCTGGGGATCAAGGTGTGGGTCGCCAAGGGCAGTGAAATCACATTGTCTGACGTAAGGTAGGAGCTCAGGAAATGTTCCCCTTTGCCATCCATCCTAGGTGTCCTCAGATGTCGCTGGCCAAGGGCAGACGACCTGAACTGAATCGTCTGGCTTTGCCACCTTCTAGCGCTGTGGTCCGTGCGGCTCCATTTCTCTGGGCCTCCAGTTCCTCATCTGTAAAATGGGAGTAGCAGTCGCTTCCTCTTCACCCTGTGGTCAGGATCCCTAGGCTGTCTTGGCTGCCGCTGGGCACGTCACCATGCAGCCAGCCTCAGGCTCTCCTCAGGGCTGGCCACACAGCGCCTTCGGGGAAGCTTCAAGTGCCTGCCCCCAGAAGCAGCCTCCGGTCAGAGGCAGCAGCCATGGGGTGACAGATGGCCCGGCAGCCCTGGTCCTGGGGGCAGGCAGTTCGGGGAGGGGGCTTGGAGGGGTAACCTCACTAATTCACCTTATATCAACATTTCTCCGTTGCTGGCTCATTCTCACCACTCCCTCCCCCTGCTCCTGAGATCGTCTCTTAAAGAAACTTCCAGTACCTAGATCCTTTTCCCAGGCTTTGCTTTTGAGGGAACCCAGACAAAGGCAGGATTGAGTAAGACACTGTTTGTAGGGTATCTGGCTATGGTAAATGCTCAATAATTATTCACTGATGGTTACTGAAAAGTTGAGTCTGGCCCACCTTCTGATCTCCATCCCACTACCACCTATGTGTAAGTACACACACACACACGCACAGACACGCACACATGCACACACGCGTGCTTATACCAGTGATTCTAAGGCTACTTGAGGTCTTATTCTCGATCCTGGTTAAGACATGCTTAAATTTCTCCTGTCCACTGAGAGCAGTAGAAGCAATCTGCTTACTAAAACCCTTCCAACCCCCTTGTTTTCAACTCAATGTGGACCAATTACAGGATGTTGCGGCTAAAATCCGGGTTATTCTCTTTCCACATGACCAGTCCTGTTCTCCACTTCTCCCACCGCTCTTTGCTCCTTGCTGGAATTTTCCCGCTTGTCTCCAGAAAGGAATAGTCCCGAAGCAGACCTTGTTGACAAAGGCCAGGAACACTGAACACAGGCCGGGGGCAGTTTTCCAGAACTAGAGATGAGTGCGGTCAGCGAAGAAGGCACTCGGACGCTGTCCCGAGGAGGGACAGGAATGTGCCCTCTGCCGCTGACCTCGCCTGCGGCAGTAACAAGCTCTAGAACTTCCATCTGCACAATGAGCAGAATGTGTCTACTCATGACACCGGTGTCCCCCTGACACCCTCCCTCCATTTAATCATCTCTCAGTTTTGAGGAATGTCTTTGTCAAAAACTCACCGTTCATTATCACGCTTCTCAACTTCCTGGACAACGGGGTACTTTGTGGGAACCCCAGACCATTATGACTCTGTTGGAAACCCCCTCCCCCTCCCCAGTTCCCTATCTGTGGGGCCCGTCTCTCCTCACATGCATGGTGTGAAGTGTCCTTGGCAGTCCCCACTCAGGGACTGCTCGGCCCCATATCTGGGCACGCCCCCTCCCAGGCCCTGCTGAGTGCATCGCTGGTTAGCTGGAGGAGTTTTCCAGTAACAGGAGGTGACCTACAAATGAATAAAAGTTATCTCTTGATCTAGTTTAGTAGGTAATGATGACAGAGAATGTTCATTTACAGTAAAGCAAAGAGGATGGTTTGGTATTACAAGGATGAACAGAGGCGTAGTGGAGGAGACTGGGCCTCGGGTAGAAAGATCTGAGATTGAATCTAGCTATGACAGTTACTTGCTGTGTGTTTGGGCAACTTGCTGAACTTCTCTGGGTCTCAATTTCTTAATCATTATACATGGGGCAGATTATACTATGCAGACATCTTTTTTCCCTTTTTCTTCTTTTCTTCTGTCCACAAAAATGACATCTTTTTTGGTAATAGTGGTGGTGGATGTTAGAGTATTCCTTGAGTGGGGCCCAGGCCTGGCCGATAAAACAGGTGGGATTCCATGTTAGGAGTTTGAGGATTTTATTGATTGATAGATTGATTTGAGAGAGAGAGAGCACAAGCAGGGAGAGGGGCAGCGGGAGAGGGAGAAGCAGGCTCCCCACTGGGCATGGAGCCTGATGGAGTACTCAATCCCAGGACCCTGAGATCATGACCTGAGCCGAAGGCAGCTTCTTAACCAACTGAGCCATGCTGGTGCCCTCTTCTTACGATTTTGTATGTAAATGCTGGAAGAAAGACCTTCACTCTTTCCTCTGCTGAAGTGAAATGATCAACATCTAGAGCTCTGGGTACAAGCTCCCTGGCCTTCTAAGGCCGCTCCTTCCTTTCTCCTAATGTGGGGAGAAAATAAAGCCAATGCTAAGAAGCAGATCTGTAAGGAAGGAATCCCAATAGCATTTGTTTATGTTTCTTTCAAATTCTTTTTTGTAACTGTTACTACTTTTTTATTTTGATTTTGTGACTAAAAACAGGAGGGTCTTTCATGTTTGTTGAGCCAACTTTTCTTATTTTCTCCGTGAATAAAAGGTCAAGGGAATAAAAGGTCGTATCCCCCCTCAAAACTTCCGGTGCCACAGGCTTTAGACTCAAGAATGGAGCTCCTGGATTCATGGCCCTCTGATACCTCAGCTCCCTCGTGGTACCTCAGCTCTCTGTTGGGCCAGTCGGGTACCTCCCAGACTGTTTAGAAGGGTAATTCCCAAGGTCCCTAGGTGGTGTGTCCCTAACCTTGCTGTCCCGAAATCCTTCTTATCTTGTCCTCTACCTCTCATCAAGTCAACGGTGACTTCAACGGTCACTGGAATACCACTACGGTACCAATTCCTTTGTGTTCTCCTCTTGATGCTTCTTAGGGAAGTGGTAAAGCAGACACCTAATTGAAACTCCTGGATGAATTGTTTTTAAGACCTTCTTTCATCAGAAGGAAAAGGACTTGAGGTATCTTAGGAGAATAGATTAGAGAAAGGGATAATGTATGGCAAAATTCCAAAAGAAGGAAAATGGTACACCAAGGGGGTTCAGTACTCCTGGAGAGAGACTGCATCAGTTTTAGAATGTTCATCCTCTCTCCATGACCATATTCCCCCTCTCAGTGTTCCTACATTGAATCAACACCACAGCCATTCCCTCCCCTTCTCCAAAGCTGCAGAATCTACCTTCTGCCTTAAAGGCTAAAAATGCAACCCACTTTCCCAATTTGCTTGTAGCTAAAATATATGACCAATTCTTGACCAGTTAGACATCAAAGGGACTCTGGTGGAGTTGCTTCTGGGAGGGTCCTTCCTCCTTGATAAAAGAGAGAGGCACAGGGAAAGTCTCTTTTTTATTTCTGCTTTCAAAGGTGGTAATATAGAGACATGATGATTGGAGCAATTGCAGCTATCTTGCCATCATGAGGAGATATGTCTAAGACCAAGGCCAACAAACTAAGGATTGCGGTATGGAGATTCAAGGAGGCAGGGTCCTAGATGACACTGTTTGTCTACAGAAATAATCGTGGTACAGCCCAACCTCTGGATTTCTTGTTATATAGGATAGCAAATAGTCTTTATTGTTTAAACCACATTTAATTGGGTGCTTTCTTTCTTAACAGCCCTCAATCATTCTATTACTATGTCTCAGACTTGTTTACCAGAAGTTTCTTTAATGGAATATAATTTTGTCTCTAAAATAAAGGGGTTTTTATTTGATGTTAGTTTGGATTCTTTTTTATTGGAGGTTATTTTATTTTTTTAAGATTTTATTTATTTGAGAGAGAAAGGGAGAATGAGCAGTGTGGAGGGGCAGAGGGATAGAGAGAGAGAGAGAGAGGGAGAAGCAGACACCCTACTGAACAGGAAGCCTGATACACGACTCGATCCCAGGACCCAGGGATCATGACCTGATCCAAAGGCAGACGCTTAACCAACTGAGCCACCCACACGCCCCATTTCTAGAGGTTCTATTTGATTTTTTTCAAATCTACTGGGTGACTCGATAGTTTCCTGTCCCATGTAGATATCTTTGAACTTGTCTTTTATTTCTGTAAACATATTATATGTGCCTAGTTTATAATCTATTCCTGGTAATTCTAATATGTGAACTCTTTATAAGACTATTTCTGCTGGCTGCTGTTTCTGCTTGTTCTTATACATAGTGCCTTATTTCTTTTTATCCCTGGTTATCTCTGACTTCTGGCTGCTCATGTACCTGGAGAATCACTGTAGGAGTGATCTGAGGTCTTAGGTAAAGGTACCTTCCTCCAGAGAGGATGTATGTCTGCCTTTGTCAGGTGCTTGTGGGCCACCTTAAACCAGGTTCAAGGTTTGAGGTTGCCTGGACCACCAGACACAGAATTCTGGATGCAAATCAACAAGCTTGGGTTACTTCTGGTTCACCACTTCCCTGAGTGTGTAGGGCCGTGGGGTTCCATGTTAATATAGAGTGGGTCTCTAATTTGACTGCCCTTTTCTTTTCTGCCTCCCTTATCCCACAAGGCCATAGAAACCAAAGTCCAAATTGCTGCAATCAGCTAATGCTCTTGGTTCGGAAGTGACTTCCATACTCTCCTTATCTGCTTGGGTTCCTGTCTTCCCTTCAATTTTGTCCTGGTAGTTTCTTAGTGTATAATAAACTCTTATGTTCTTGGAAGATGCTCAATTTATTCAACAAGTTTTCTTGTTTCCCAAATGAGGGTTGGTCCAAATAGCCTAACACAACATGAGCACAAATGGAAATTTTTCCTTATTGCGTGGCCAACTTCTTTGCCAATGACTAAACTGTGTCTTCAGGGTCCTCACCACTTGGTTTTTCCTGTCCATGGGTCTGGCATCTACTTGCCTATGCAGGCTTTGTCCTGCTCTTGATTTTCTTGCTCTCCTGATTTCTAACTTTCAACCTGATTTCTGCTTGCCCTGATCCCTGAGACTTGTTTATTCCAACTTCTACTGGGTTTTCTGTATTGACCTGGGTGCAATAGGGTTCCAGCTACTCACCCAGCTCCCGACCCTTCAGCTGAGCCTGACTCCAGGACCTTATGATATTTGCCAACATTGGTCCCTCATGTGCCTTCCTTCCTCATAAGCCTCCTGGCTACCCATCTGGCCTTAACTCTTCTGATTAATTTTCCTTTCCTTTCTAGAGTCACCTACTGCCTTGGCATCAACTACCCAGTTCACAGCACCATCTAGGGCTTCCATTGATTGAATATTTTAAGTAGATGCACTTAAGGCTGAGTCTATTTAATTATCTTGATCAGATATAGGACCATACTGTGGGGGATCCTCATGATTGTTTTATTCTGACGAGTAAGTCTCAGATTTTAATCTTTCTTTAAAATGTAGACAGCCAAAATTTATGATAATAAAGAAACTGAAAATGGTAAAAAAAAAAACCCAAACCTATAAGACCTGTTTTAAGATTTTTATTTGGGTGTTGAGAGTCTATTTGGACACCTACAAGAAAAAGACAGTTAAGTGTAATGATAGAGGGCATAGCCTTAGAAATCCAATGGGCCCAGGCTTAATCCCATTTCCACCCCTTGTTAGCTCTGTGGATTTGTACAATTCATCCTACTCTTCTTAAAGTCTATTTCCTCACCCATAAAATGGTGCTAATATTTCCTTCTTCATGAGGTTGGTTATGGGCAAAAAGAGATAAAAGGTATGTTTAGCACAGTACCTGCCGTCAGTCCATAATCACTCAAAAGCATTATCATTATCGTTGTTATTATTAGCAATAGTAAGGTCTGCCTCCCCTCCAAATATTTCACAAATTGGGTTGTCATGTGGCTGCTTATCCTTTATCCCATCCTGTAATCCCCACGACCTGAAGCCTGACTTCTTTAAGCAACAGGGTAGTGGTAATTATTCCCAAATGGCCTTGGCTAAACCACACATGTTCCTCTGGATCTTACGTGGTCAGATTTGTTTAATGAGGTGACTGGTAGAAACAAGCCCTGCTTGATGAGGTTTGGGGTTGTGATATGAGACAAGTTACACTCACAGTTGAAAAACATCTTGGTCTTTCATCTCTAAGAGTTGTTTTTCAAAAGACAGGAGACCCGGCAGAAGACAAAGATAATTAGGCTCCTGATAGGACATCAATGTACATGGCCTTAAGGGTCTTTGGTATAGACGTTGTAATATTTTAAGGCTAAATGTGTCACATCCAGCCTCCTCATTTGCCAAATGAGAAACCAAGACTCAGAGATATGGAGTGACCTTCCCAGGGCCACATGATCCCTTGATGGCAAAGCCAGAGCAAGAATTCAGATCGTGGGTCTCCAATAAACCAACCATGGGGCAGGCCAGACGTCATGGTGTAAAAGATGTCTGCAGATACATCTACAAATTCTTTGACATTCTTCCCTTCAAAAGATAGGGTGTCATTCCCTTCCCCTTCAATATGGGCTATACTCAGTGACTCACTTCTCATGCATAAAATGTGAGGAGATAACACTATGTGATTCCTGAGGTTGGGTCATAAAAAGAACACAATTTTTCCCGGTTCTCTCAGTCCAGCTGCCATGGTTCGAGGACCCTTAAGGGGAAATCTGCTGGGGAATAACTGAGGCCTGTCACCAACAACCAGTACTAATTTGCCAGCCATATGATTGAGCCACCTTGAAAGTTGATTTTCTAGTCGCAGTGGAGCCTTCAGATGACCGCGGCCCCAGCAGACATCTTATCTGCAACCACATGACAGATTCGAGACCAGAATGACGTAGTCGGGTTCCTCTCCAATTCCTGACTCACAGAAACTGGGGGAGATGCTATATGTTTATTGTTATCCTAAGCTATTGGGTTTTGGGGTGATTGTTAAACAGTACTAGATAACTAATAGACTAAGGTGACTAATACTAATATTTAACTTAATACTAATGTTGACCAAAAACTTTTTGAGTTGGAAGTGATAAAAATGCAGCCCACCTATAAAGACAAAAAAAGAAAAAGAGCGAGAGAGACAGAGAGAGAGAGAATTATTACTGGTCTCCAAAGACTAGCTTTAGGGATGCCATGTTGTCAAATGATGTCATCAGAATTCTTTTGCTCTCTTATCTCTCTTTTGGTTTCCCTTTCATGGCTTCTCTCTGTTGGTTCCATTCTCTCCTTCTACCAAGATGCTTCCTCTATACAGTATGGGTTAGCCCCGCTAGAGGCAACCCAAGGTTTCTTCATTCCAACTTAATGGCCCTAAAAGAAACAGAGGGCTTCTCTCCTCCAATGGTCATGGACATTCCCAGGAAAGACTCTAATGGTCTAAGTTCGGTTCCCATGCCTGTGCCTGAACCACTCACTGTGGCTAGAGAAACGGGGTAGTATGACTGCTACCAGTACATTGGCCACAACTAACTTGTTTTTCAAAGTGTGGTCCATGGACCAGCAGGAAAGCATCATCTTGGGCCTTGTTTCCATGCCAGATCTTGACCCCTCTCTAGCATCTCTGGATCAGAATCTATATTTTCTCTTCACAAGATCTCCAGGTAATTTGTATGCACATTAAAATTCGAGAAGCTGTATTCTAGTATAATTTATTTCCCAGCAAAAATAATCTTTCCTTCTTCTCATCTCCTCTGTCAATTTACACACCCCTACCCTCTTTATTTTTTTTTCAAAGATTTTGTTTATTTATTTGACACATGGCGAGAAAGAGACAGAGACAGCGAGAGAGGGAACACAAGCAGGCAGAATGGGAGAGGGAGAAGCAGGCTTCCCATTGAGTAGGGAGCCCAATGTGGGACTCGATTCCAGAACCCTGGAATCGCTACCTAAGTTGAAGGCAGATGCTTAATGACTGAGCCACCCAGGCACCCCAACCCCTACCCTCTTTATCTTTTAACCCTCTTATATATTTTTTGGTGCACATCTTCTCTTTTCTACCACATTTGGGTCCTTAAGGACAGAGTCTAATGTTTGATGGACAGTGTCCACTTCTGTAAAATGGAGATAATGTGGGGCGCCTGGGTGGCTTAGTTGGTTAAGCATCCAGCTCTTCATTTTGGCTCAGGTCATGATCTCAGGGTTGTGAGTTCCAGCCCCATGTTGGGCTTTGTGCTGGGCCTAAAGCCTGCTTAGGATTCTCTGTCTCGCTCTCCTTCTGTATGCACGTATTCTCTCTTTCTAAAAACATTTGAAGAACGAATAAAAATAAAATGGCGGCACTGCTGTTCACCTTAGAAGGGAGCTCACGGGTACTGGATGGAATCACACCCACGGGTGTGGGTGGACAGCACAGAGCCTGTTGTCGCCGATGCACAGTCCTGAGAGCGAGTACTCTTCCCTTCATCGGGCAGCCGTTTAGAGCTTGCCAAGCACGGCTCTAGGCCCTTTATTACGTCTTCCCATTGAAGCCTCACAATAAAGCTCACAGCTCTATCAGGGAAAACAGGTGGTTTGAAAATTTCAGTATTTGGACAAGTTCTAAAATTCTTCATTTAGAAATCAGGACATGAGGCAAGGTTATACAATGAATTAGGTGATTGAGGCAGGATTTGAGCCCAGAGCTGTTGACTCTGTGGTCTAGTTCTTAATCGCTCTGCTGTATTGGGTTGCATAAGGAAGTCTTTCAACTATTATTTGTTAGATTAAAGAATAAAAGCCCTGGGCTCCCTAAAACAAGGATCACAAGATCCACCGACTAGGGCCAGGCTGATGATATAACTGAGAGACAAAGGTCACACTAAGGAAACAGTCTCTTCCGTCTTTACAATAAGTGGGTCGAGCAGGTATGATGATAAATGGCAGGTGACCTTCACCTCCCCTCACAGAGACAAAAGGACAGAGGCGGCCCTGGGAGCTGGAAAGCACGTGGGTGGTCTGGGAGGGTGGAGGCCCCACCCTCCTGGCAGCCTGTGGATAGGGCTCCTGGATGTCTCACGCCTGGCGTCTGCTCTGATAAGACAGCCCCGAGCCATATGCAGTGGTAACTATGTGGAATCTGGCCTCTGAGAAGGTGGGCCCAGGGTTGGCAGATCTTGTTTGTTCAAATAAAGCCAGAAATCTGGACATTTATATGAAATCCTGGACTTAAATATTGGTGAATAATTTATTTCTTAAGAAGTACATGGGCCAATCAGAGAGATTCAAATCAAAACCACACTGAGATACCACCTTACGCCAGTTAGAATGGTCAAAATCAACAAGACAGTAAACAACAAATGCTGGAGAGGATGTGGAGAAAGGGGAAC
>CM052799.1:34399729-34562259 GCA_028533885.1 Nasua narica | reverse complement strand
ATGGAATATTATGCCTCCATCAGAAAGGATGAATATCCAACTTTTGTATCAACATGGACAGGACTAGAAGAGATTATGCGGAGTGAAATAAGTCAAGCGGAGAGAGGCAATTATCTTATGGTCTCACTTACGTGTGGTGTATAAAGAAAATCATGGAGGGCATCGTGAGAAGGAAGGGAAGGGCGAATGGGGGGAAATCAGAGGGGGTGTTGAACCAGGAGAGACTGTGGACTCTGAGCAACAAACTGAGGGTTTTGGAGGGGAGGGGGTGGGGGGGGTGAGCCTGGTGGTGGGTATCGAGAGGGGTACTGCATGGAGCACTGGGTGTGGTGCATGAACAATCAATCTTGTAACACTAAAAAATTAAAATAAACAAATTTGGGGAGAAAAAAAAAAGAAGTGCATGGGCCATACATGGGGATGGGGGTCCAGGGGGGCGGGGCAAAGGGAGGGGCGTCATGGGGATGGTAGGGACAACCAGACTATAGCCTCTGTCCTAAACTGTACAGGGAAATCTATAGTGATTTTTGTTTACTAAACCAATACAAAAACAAATAGGGAGGGGGGAAAAGGAGGAAGAAAAGAAGGGAGCAGAATGCTGGTTCTTCGGCAGGGTGTCAAGGGGCGAGGTAGAAGAGGGCTTTCAGCTAGGGAGGGAAGGGGAGAAAGAGAAGGGCTCTCTGTGGCTAATTATCCCAAGGGCCACGGCTTCCATTGGGGAGTCCCTGCCACCAACCAGTGCCGCCAAGGGCCAACCCAACTAATCAACTTTTTTTTTTTCTTTTTTTATCACCTTGGAGGCCCTCTCCGTCTTTGTTCAGCTGTAATCTTTCTTAATTAGATAATTGAAATAATCATCCAATTAAGTTGGTTCGCATGGCCCCCCTTACTGGAGGACTTGCTGAATCCAGCTGGCTTCTCATTTGCGCTGACTCTGTTTCTCGCCTCATGCAGGGTCTGAAACAGGTCTCAAGCTGTTTTCTTTCCTCTCTTTCAGTTTGCGATTTCAGTTCATAGGAGCTACAACTAAAGTTCATTCCTGGCTGATGTCAAAACAGACTCCCTAAGCAACTAAAGCCGAAAGTCAAAACTGGCCCCATCACAGTGGTGGATGAGAGTTTTAGGCTTACAGGGATTTGGATCCCTGTTCCATCATTTACTGGCAGGGTGACCTTGAACGTGTGCACCGATACTGCAGAGCTGTGGTTTCCTCATCTGTGAAACAGGACTAAAAATAGACCTTACCCACAGGTAGGATTGCTGTATCACTTAACTGAGATCATATAAGTGAGGCCGTCAGCCCTATGGGCACTCAGTACATGTGTGGGTTTTTTTCTTAAACATAGAAAAGGATGTATTCTTTTTTTAAAATATATAATATTTTATTTATTTATTTGAGAGAGAGAGAGAGAGAGAGAGAGCGCGCACAAGCGGGGTGAGAGGGAGAAGCAGACTCCTAGCTGAGCAGGGAGCTAGATGCAGGGCTCAATCCCAGGACCCTGAGATCATGACCCCAGCTGAGGGCAACTTCTTAACTGACCGAGCCACCCAGGAGCCCCTAAAAGGATATATTCTTAATAGCTCGAAGAGTTGCATCCATCTTTGTAATAGAAAGAGGAAAGGGGCGCCTGGGTGGCTCAGTCAGTTAAGCCTCCAGCTCTTGATTTCTATTCAGGTGCTGGTCTCAGGGTCATGAGATCAAGCCCATGGTCCGTTGGCCTCCGCACCAAGCAAGGCGTCTGCTTCTGCCCTCCCCTCCCCCCATTCTCTCTCTCTGTTGCAAACAAATAACTCTTTAAAAAATAAATAAATAAATAAATTATAGGAAAGGAAAAGAAATAGAGGAAAGAGAAAAAAGAGGAGAGTCCTAGAGAGATAAAAGATGTAAGTGATGCCGGAGGTTCTGTGACTTTTTGGTATGCTTATATGGTGGGGTTTCTATGCTAATGTAATATCTCCATCCTGGCTTCCTCCCAGTTACCTCTGTAACCCACCCAAGAGATGTAGAGATAACAGGCTTTCCCTTCAGACCCATCCTCTGTAAAGGAAACTGCAAGGCAGTATTCCCGTCCCTTGCCCAAGGGATTGGAAAGTCCCTGTGGGCAGGGCTGGGTCTGCGTGGGCATCAAGGTATCCTGAGGGAGCGACCAAGAAATAATTGTTAAGTAAGTACCTGTTGAGCAAGGAGGAACTATTCTCTAAAAGGACATCCAAGCCAGTTTCATGTAGTAACACTCTAAAACATTTTAAAACAAGGATATAAGAGGGGCGCCTGGGTGGCTCAGTTAGGTGTCTGCCTTCAGCTCAGGTCATGATCTCAGGGTCCTGGGATAGAGCCCAGCATCGGGCTTCCCGCTTCGCGGGGAGTCGGCTTCTCCCTTGCCCTCTGCCTGCCGCTCCCCTTTGCTCGCTCGCTCTCTTTCTCTCTCTCACTGTCAAATAAATAAATAAATCTTAAAACACACACACACACACAAAACCAAGGTGTAAGACGTGTAACACATTAGCTAAGAATGAAGAAAAATCTAGAAAAGGGCTAGTATTAGTAGGATCACAGAGTAAAGCAAAAACTATCTGTGACTCCAAAACCCAAACATCCAGGTCTTACCTTAACCCGCTTAAAATACTGACTAGTCCAAAACCAGACAGCCGGGAAGCACAGTGGATTCCCGCTTGGCTCAGCCTTAGCTGCATTTCTTTCTTTAGGGCAGACTCCTGGAAACTCATTCTCCCTTACTTCAGAAAAGTCAAGGATTGGAAGAGAATGATTGCAGCTCTGTGCAGAGTGTAGTTTTTAATGCTTTTTAATCTTTTGAAAATTACACAAGCAGTATATCATTTTTTTTTCAAATGGGAAAAATGCCCATAAGTAAAAAAGAAAAAATGGACTTTCCAAGATTGTTTTTTAATGGTATTTTTTTTTTCCAGGAGCGTACTTTTAAAAAGTGGTAATCTTTGACTGCTATACAGGGCCACAATGTGCTTTCCTCGTGCTTGCAAAATTAAAATGTTTCTCAGTGCTTTGCTCTGGAGTTCAGCTGTGGATAAAGGGATTGCAAATTTCCATTTTTTCAAACATATGGATAGATCAATACTCTCCAAGGTTGGATTGCTGGACTTTGGCCCGAGAGGACCGTTTGATGTTGAGTATAGTGGGAAGTCAGTACACGTTCCAGACAACTGTCCAGTGGCTAACTTTCTGAGCATACACTCCCTATTTCTTATTTTGTGACTTAGCGCGTATTCAGTGTGGTAGCTATAGTCTGAGAGAGCCCTCAGTGATCCTCCCCTCTTGGCATTCACATGTTTGTATCGGGCTGGCTTATGTCATCAATGAGGTATTGTAGAAAGGATGGAGCATGGCTTCAAAAGCGAAGTTATAAGTCACAGCAGTTTCTGCTTTGCTCTTTCTTGGAGCACTTGCTCTGAGGGGAGGCCACATGGTGGCCATGTTGTGAAGATGCTCAAGCAGCCCCGTGGAGAGGCCTACACGGTGAGGAACTCCTGCCACAGGCGAGCGAGTGAGCCATCACGGAAGCAGACTTTCTGGGCCCAGTCAGACCTTCACACGACAACATCCCCAGCCGGGATCTTGGCTACACCCTGTGCCACAACCACCCAGCTAAGTCACTTCCAAATTCCTGACCCACAGAGCTGTGCAAACTAAGCTTTATTGTTTTTTGGTTTGAAGCGACTAGGTTTTGCAGTAATTTGTGATGCAACGGTAAGTCATTTATACGTTGACCCTCTATGCAGAAGGCTTACTCCTTTCCTCTCCAAATTCACTCTCTCAAGGCTCCAGTCAAATTCTTCCTGCCTGGATTCTCCAGCCCGTTCACCATGCCTGTCCTTCTGTGGCGTTAGGTTAGAAAGAAAGACAGGCCTGACATCTGTTGTGTCTTTATTAGTAAGTGACCACAGAATCTATAGTCTGTGCTGAGACACTTCCCAGAGTACTAAGTAATACTGGTCGTGGGAATCAGCAAGATCCGATGTAGTTCAAGGGCAAACGAGAACATTCAATCGCCCCCTGCGGTAAGGGGTGCCAGCACCTCTTCTGGAAATGTAACGAGAGGGAGAATATTGCTTAGCAGGGTCGCAGTTTTACTTGCCTGAGGCTTGAATGGGCAAAGGAAATGTAACTTCTTTATTTTTCTGTAATAGGTCTTTTTCCTTGCTTATCTCTACCCAGCTAGATAGTGAAGTGGGGGAGATAGGATTTTATGCCAGCCTGGTCATTTAGACCTTCTGTGAGTTGGCTGTCATCGCCTGGCTGGGCGGGGGAGGAGAGCAGCCAGAGTTCTGAGCCTCCTCTCCCCACCCCCATCACTGCCATCTTCCTCACCCCCTTGAGATGGGACCTGAGCGGGTGGGGGATGAGTAGGAAGTGGAAGGGGAACCAAGATCCTCACAGGTTTCCTTTAAGGTATGATTGGTCTGAGCAGCTACCTGGACTGGGGCACCGAGGAAGGGCTATTGGTTTTCCTAGCTTTTTTTGTAGCAAGGTTCCGAAACCAGAGCCGTCTAAATGGGTGTGGGATTATGCCCTCTGCGCAAGCGCACCCACCAAGGGGCTGAAATCTAGCCCTCGCTTTGCTAGCTAAGCCATGAGCCCATGGGGCCGTGTGTGTCGGAAGAAGGAGGCTCTTTCTAGTTAGCACAAAGGCATTCTGTGGGCCGGGACAGACCCTGGCCAACACCCGGAGGCCTGGTTATTTGCTCCTGGTTTTGCATTCTTTGCCTGTGGTAGCTTGTTGCTCCCGATTACAGGCCAGAGCTGGTTCCACCTCCCTGGTCCTACGGTGGGCCTATGGGATATCTGGGTCCCCTGCACGCCGTGGACAGGCTCCAGAGGGCCCGGGCATCTTCCCTTGCTCCTGGCTGAGGGCCTTTGGGCCTTAAGGCAGAGGCAGGTCCCCCAGGGACTGGCAGTCTTCCTTGCACTCTGCCCTGAGATGTGATCCACTTACCCTGTGTTCTCAGTTACCCCCTCATTTTCTGGATGTTTCTAAGTCTCCTCTCCCTAGGGGCCTTATCAGTGGCTTTTTCAGCTTTTCCTTTTCTTCCCACCATCTTCCCATGGTGGCATGAATAGGTCTGGGGCAGATCTGGGAATGACAAAACTCAGTGATCTGGAGTGGTACTTCTCTACCTTTCTCCTCTCATAGCACACCTAGAAAATAATATGTGTATGGTCCACTGGGTGACCTCAAGGGGATCTGGAACCCTGGAGAGCTGCCCTGCGGAACTAAAGGCGGGGGGAGCCACCAGGATCCCACCGGGCTGCTCCAAGAGCAGTGTGCACCAACTCCCCTGGGGTGCATGGAGGTGCTCTGGTGGGGCACTTCTCCCTGGCACCCCCAGCCTGACTGCTTGAGGGGAACTGTGATCGGGAACTGTGTCCTGGAGAAATACCTTTCCCCCTCCATAAAGCCTTGCTTTCAAGGCCATTGTCTCTCCAGAGGTCAAGAACCTCAGCTTGGAGACTAATGCTGATCAATGGGCTCTTTATTCTTTGATCTTTCTTTTTCCCTAGGGCACTAAACTTCCTGGCTCAGCCCTCGAGCTGGGAAGCAGCAAGAAAATGGAGTTTCAAGTGGGAAACTAAAATACACAGGCAAAGCCTTGGTGAAATAGGATCCCCAGTACAGCAGTAATGATAGGAACCCCTCTGGCAGTGTGTGTATGGGGGGCCCTATGGGTTTGGGGTTGGTGGGTAAGACCTCAAGGCAGCAGCACACTTGAGTTTGAATAAACGGAATTTATCAGCACACTTGACTAAATTGTGGCTAAACTGCCTTCTAAAAGAGCGGATTCATGTTACTTCCAGGGCTTTTGTTTTGTTGAGTGGCTTATGCAAATGTAGAGCCAGCCCCGTGGCTCCTGGTGATGAAGGGGAGGGGGCACCCCATATTCATCTCCAGCCCTCCTGTGCCCCTTCCCTGTCCATATTCCTCAGCAAAAATTCATTTTGCCTATGTTTGAATTTCCTGTAAATAAGATACTATGGCATGTATTCCTTGTGTTCTGATTTCCTTTGCTTAACGTCGTGTCTGATACTCATCCGCATAGCTCTGGATGGCAGCTGGGTGTTCTTTTTCATTGGTATGTAGTCTTCTGTTGTGGCAAAATACCCTCAGTTTATCTGGCCTTTCTACACTTCACTGGGACCATTTCCATTTTAGTTATCACACGCAAAAGCTGCTATGAACATTTTTGTTCACGCCTTTTTGTGGGCCTCACTCATTTCTCTTGTTATATGGGTTTTTTAAAAAAATCCTGCTAGTTGTTGTTAATGTCTGATAAAAGTCATATGTGTTCATTTAGAGAATGGGACATCCCAAAGGACAAGTTTTATAAAAAGTTGTCATCAACGTACATTTAATTTTATATTTGGCTGGTATTTCTTTTCTTTTCTTTCTTTCTTTCTTTCTTTCTTTCTTTCTTTCTTTCTTTCTTTCTTTCTTTCTTTCTTTCTTTCTTCCTCCCTCCCCTCCGTCCCTCCCCCCTCCCTCCCTCCGCTCTCCCCCCTCCCTTCCCTCCCTCCCCTTTTTTCCTTCCTCCCTTCCCTCCCCTCCCTCCCTTCCCCTTCTCCTCCTTCCCTCCCTCCCTCCCTCCCTTCCTTCCTTCTTTCCTTCCTTCCTTCCTTCCTTCCTTCCTTCCTTCCTTCCTTCTCTCTATGCCCAGTGTGCGGCTTGAACTCGCGACCCCAAGATCAAGAGTGGCAAACTCTACTGACTGAGCCAGCCAAGCGTTCCTCTACTTGGCTTTTTCACTCCAAACACCATGAGTATTTTTTCACTGTAGTCCATATGGAAGGATTTTACCCTCTTTCTGATTCCTTTTGGCCTTGTTCCTTGATAGACCATCAGCTAATATTTGGGATGGTTCTGAGAAGGCTTTTACCCAGGAAAGACCTGGAGAGAGCTGCCCCCACAATCCCCGGACAGATACAGGCTGTCTAATGTGAGAACACTCTGGGTCAGGAGAGCAGATGCCTCCCTCCATCACCCCCGGACTGAGCAATCATGAATGGACCTAACAAGGTGCAAGTACAGCCTGCAAATTGAGAAAAGAATGAGGATTGCAGCTGTGAAATTGGAAAACAGAGTGATAGTAAATAGGGAGGCAAGCAATGGGTTTGGAAAGCAGTGTCACTGCCCTCACCGAAAGTGTCTTAGACAGCTCACCCTGACTGTGAACGATTTCGGTGTTTCAGCTCTGTAGGATCTCTGGATATATGTAACCCTGCCAAAGAAAATCACAGGTCAGATGCAGACCTAATGCTTTCCCATTTCCTCCCTCTCTTAGTTCACCTCGAATATTGGAAAATTTTTCTTAATCCCTTGTTTGCATTCATTTCGCCAATTATGTTTGATCATAAAGCTAAGTATCTGGAAGTACCTCTCTATACTTGTTTCCTCATCTGTAAAATGGGATGAGTGATGATCCCCTATCGCTTACAGCAGGGTTTTTCAACCTCAGCACTGTCGACATTTTGGGCCAGTTAATTCTTTGTTGTGGGGCTCTCGTAGCATCATGGGATGTGGGACCCACTAGGTGCCAGTAGTGACCCCCTCCCCTCAAGTTGTGACGAGCAAACATGTCTTGAGACATTGCCAAATATTCCCAGGGGTATCTAACTCCCATTTGAGAAGAACTGGCTTAGAGTTACTACAAGTATCATGTGAGATAAGGTCAGTAAAGAGCTTAGAAGCACCTAGCATTACATAAGCACTCAGTGTTGATGAGGAGGTCCTAGAAATGTGGACTTGTGGCTGGGGCTACTTTGCAAACCAATTTGCTTGTTTATTTCATTGGTATTACTTTTTGCATCCTCTGTTCTTTCTTAAAGTGCCATGGTTTAAAGGGCTTTTTTCTTTCTTCTCATGAGCAGTTCCTTTCCTTATAGGTACAAGTATCAGAAATAAAACTTAAAAGTACTGGCATTTGCAAGTGGCTTTTCAACTGGAGAATGTCAAAGAAATGTAAATCATACTCTCTTCTAGCAGGAGAGTGTCTTTTTCTGAAGGTTCTGCAGCCATTAACTCATTGGACACCAGGACAGTGTGTTCTAGCTGAGGGTAAGTGCAGTTCCGAGCTTTGCTGTTTGCGGACAGCCTGGGCTGGTGAGAGACCACAGGGGTGAGCACGGGACAGGGGTGGGGGTTGCTTAGTTTGTTTGTTTCTTCCTGATGGAAGGGAAAAGATTATTCTGTGGACTGGGGGGCCTGCAGAAGACAGAAGATGGGGAAGTGGGCGGGATGGTGTGGGTCCCCTCACGCAGCCGTGGGGATCTGAAAGAGAGAGGGGGGCTTAGGACTGCATTGCAGAAGAGTACTGCTGCCAGATGCAAGGAGAAGGGCAATCTTCTGTCAAGCTCTCTGCCACAGACACTGTCAGCTTGGGCTTCCTGAGCCCGCATACCCTCCAGAAAGGAGTCCAAGTAGTTTCATGTCTCTTGCATGCCACACCCACGCTCGCCAGCAGACACAGAAAACACCGAGATGTGTGACTGGGACCTCTTCTGTGATCTTTTGCAGACCTCTCAGGTCCTGTCCCCGCCCTTAGCTCAGTTCTGTCTTGATTCCGCCTAGAGTTCTACCTGCCCTGGGGGACCAAGGGCACAGTTCTTTAAGCCCCTGGGGTCGCTGAGATGTGGTCTGTCAGCCGAGGCGCCTCCTCGGGTTACCACTGACAGCCACGCCCACAGTTTGTGTTGGGCTCCAGCCACGCCCTCAGCCACGCCCTTGACTGTGGCCACGCCCTTGACTGTCCCCAGGCTCCAGCCACACTCACAGTCATGCCCACCGTCCGCGGCCGCTCCGCCTGGACATTCCTTCTCGCAGCTGCTTTCAGCCAAGTGGCTGCCACCAAGTTCCTGCGAAATGACTCATAGGAGACTGCTAACTTTGGGGGAAATCTCGTGCCTGCTTTATTTGTGTGTTGTGGGGACCAATATAATGAGAGGCCACACAGTACCTGAACTCTAGAGCTTTCAAAACTCTACATTCAAAACTTAACATTTTAAAGGCACCTGCCCACCCTTCTGTGCCATACTTTGGGACCCACTCCCCGTTCGCTGTCTTTGAGTAGGCGAGAGGCCAGTCATGAGTATCCTGGCACAGTTTTATATCTCAGCGTGGCATTTGGGAGGGCACTCCCAAGTGCTGCTGGACCTCCGAATGTATCCGTGCAGCCCAATAAAACTTTATTTCCCATTCTGTCCCTTTGTCCCTGGGATCCTCACCAGATCAGGCTGGGCCAAAGCCAGCTCAGCCCTGAGAACCGTGCCATGGCCCTTGGAAGCCCTCAACATCCATTTGGACCGCCCGGCCAGCTCCTCCCTCTAGAACCTGAGCACTCCAAGGTCACAAACTGTGTCTGGTCATTGTTTACAGGACAAAAATTATTGGCATATGAGTTCCAATACTTACTTTCTCACCGTACCAGAGGCAACCTTGTAATTGACAGCCCATCTCCTCTCTCTTGCTGAAAAGGAGGGGTTCTTTCAGATCGGTGAGAAACTGGGTTGATCTATAAAGAACTGGAGAGAGGAGGGCAGAGGAAGGTGTATAAATGAGGACTTCCAAACTTAACCCGCATCAGAAGAACACATGGGGATCTTGCTAACATGCCAGGTCTGATTCGGTAGATCGGGGACGGAGCCTGACACCCTATGTTTCTAACACGCTCCCAGGCGACAAAGGTGCTGCTGGTGTTCAGAACACATTTCACACAGCAAGGGCATAGGGGACTGGATATCTGGGAGGGTTGCATGTAACCAGAGAGAGAAATTCCATAGAGTAACTTTAGCATGTGAGAGAAATGGGTAGAAAAGAAAAGGTTTGGTTTGGCTTGGTTTTTATAAGTGTTGTCACAGCCTCTGTACTTGGCCCTCATCATTCTCAAGAATTGCAAGGATAGGGTTCATCAGTGGCCCAGCCTCTAGCCTGTCTTCCTCAGCTAATGGCTCTCCATTTTTGTCTGACGGAGTGGTTAGCCAGGTGCCCGCCCCTCCCTGGCACGTGACTGCCAGCGAGGCCAATGAGGGCTCCCGCTCTGAAATCTGAATCATGGATTCGGGCCCAAAACTGAGAACAGTTGGAGTGTTCTCTTTCCAGCCAAGGCAGCTGGGTGAGATTTTTGAGCATTTTCTGCTGCCAAGAACCTTCTGGAGATGCTGGGTGCCTGATGGCTCCATGCCTGAGTCTTTAGCCTTCCCTTTGCTCTAGAGTACTCTCCAATATCCTTCCAAGAAACTCTTTTTTTTGCCTAGACCAGCCAGAGTCAGTTTCTGTCTCTTGCCATCAAAGCACCCTAACAGTTATGCTATTTAACCAATATAACATTTTGAGCTTTTATTTTGAAATAATGTTTCATTTCCCGACTCTGGGGTAGGAGTGGGAGGTAATTTTAATACCACTTCAGCACTCAGGCTGAACCTAAGTGCTTTTTAATACAGATTGCATGTGTAGTCCATGCCTAGCTCTGCGCCTGAGAGAAACACAGTAGGTGCTCAATGGATGGCCATAGAAAGAATGAGAGCAGTCACATCACAGCCTGTGAGCTGAGCCCTGGCATCTGTCAGCTGCCCCTGTGCCCAGGGACATGTTAGATGGCTATCAAACACCAAAATAGCAACAGCTTATAGGAGAGCCTCTGTAAGCTTGTAGCAGCACTAGCTAATAAACTTCTGACCTTTTCCTTGGATTTCCTTTCTCCTTGTATCTTTTAAGAGCAAAGTACTATGGAAGGTCAGCAGGGAGCATGGTCTTTGTTCCATGAATGTATTGTGGTTCCATTAATGTATTCCCAGTTAAATGAGAAGCATGCCAGCATTTTCATTATGGTCTTTCCAGTTGTGGCAGTTTTGCTAAAAAAGAGATAGACTCTCTATATACTCTTAAGGGTTAATAGCCCAGGCTGTAGAGGCAAAAAAAAAAAAAAAAAAAAAAAAAAAAAAAAATCTGTCCTAGCTGCACTATGAACTAGCTATCCTTGGTCACATGACTTAAGTTCTCCAAGCCTTCATTTCCTCATCTGTAAAATGGGCATGGTATTAACATCTTCCTCAGTGGGGTGTTATGAAGATTTAGTAGGGCAATGCAGATAAGTACTTATGTGCATTAAGGCGATGCCTGTAAAGTGCCTGGATCATTGTCAGTACTTGATCAGTGTAAGCTATTAATAAATTCATTTTTCACTAAAGCCAGAGTGTAGGATCCTTCCCTCTCCTACTTTTAATAGAAGTCTTAAAAAAGGCATTTGATCCAATTATGGTAAAAAAAATATCGTACTCATGCAGAGAAGACAGAAAGAAAACATACTACAATTTTTAATGTTTTCCTATGGGTGTGACATTATGTATAATTTTTTTCTTCTTTTAGCTTTCTACGCCTTCCATTTTCTTTTGCAGTGAACATGTACATTACTTCTATAACCAGAAGAGAAGCCCTGACAAATGCTATCTTTAAAAAAGAAGGAAAATATTGAGGCAAACTGCAACGTGATTTTGTAGAAACTGGGTGGGAAAAAAAATTCCCTGTTAGATGGAGAAATAGATGTTTTCTGGTCAAGAGCTTATTGGGAGGGAAATGACATCAATTTGGGTTCTCATCAGTTCGAGTGGCAAATCATAATGCAAAATGAAAGTACATGCAGGGGAGCTGAACCCACACTGGGATTTTGCTGCCTGAATCATTAAGCTAGAAATGACCTCAGGAGGGCATGTGACCCCGCCCCCTTCCCTCTCCTCGGGAAGGCTGACCCTGGGACTTTTCAGGACTCATGAGCAATGGTCCTATTTATAAGCCCTCTAGGAACTAACTCTACATACATTTCCTTCCTCCTAAGCTTCAGGCAGTCTCAATTTAGCTTCTGCAGGTGCCCTCAACTAACGATCTCCAACCTAGTTCTTCTTCTGCCTGGAAAAGGCCTGGGAATTGTCCCAGATCTTTTCTGTGCACCCTGGGTCCTTGCACAAAACCTCATCCCCCTGGGAGTCGGTTTTGTCACCTGTAAAACAGGGACTGGGAAGGATTCGAAGAGATCATGCCGAGCTCGGAGTTCAATGGGGGCCATCTTGTCCTGCGGCACAGCCCATGTGTGTGACCATGTCGCTACCACCCTGGTGGGAAAGGGTAACACACAGAGGTAGCTTGTCTACAGGAAAAGTGACAAGTTTTTGGAGGTGGTGGTGGCAATCCTGAGAGAAGGAAGCGAGGAGTGGCTGGGAACGGGAGGAAGGGAGATTGCGGGAGGTGAGGGGTAGAATCCAGAGAAAAATGGGGGCAGTTCAGGAAAGCAGCGGTCAGCAAGGGTGCACACAGGGCAACAGAAGCCTCTGTCACAGCAACCGCCAAGGAGCCCGAGGACCAGGCAGCTAGAGACTCCATTTTAGTCTGCTGTGCAGGACTGCAATACCCCTCTCAATATCCACAAACTTCTAGGGGCCCAGCCTTGTGTTCATAATGCTTTGAGGCACGGAGGAAGTGAGCTGGACCAGCAGTGATAGAGGGGGAGACTGGGTCCGGCAGCCTCTAAAGCAGAGGATGAGGGTTAAGGACTAGGGAACAGTATGGACCAAGGCTGCAGTCCCACTGACCAGACAGGATAGAACTTTCCGGAACTCCGTGTTTTTCAAGTAGACTTGTCAAAGCACTGCAGAGGAGGCTGAAGCCATTTTCCTGTGTATTAGAGGGAAGAGTGATTACCGGATTTTGAAGAACTTGGGCCCTTCAAGAGGTAGTATTCCCAAGTATTCAATACTTCAAGACGACGAGTATTAGCGGTGTTAATATGAGTCATAGTGAAGAGTATTGCTATTATTACTGATATTTGTATTGGTATGGGTATATTCCTTCCCCTCCCTCAAGTCTGGAATTAGCTGTTGCGTGCGTTCTCCTGGGGCTGAATCAATGAACCACTGCTAAGACCCTGCCTCCCTGTGTGTTGATGAGAGTGGCATGTGGTATCCAATTAAAGGCCCTCTTGAGACCAGAGAGATACACTTATTGCCCACACTCCCTCCATCCATATCCCAGTTCACTTCATCATGAAAGGAAGTTAAATGGGCTTGGAATGAATTGCTCTTCCCGAAGCCATTCGTGTAGGTCCCTAACCTTCCTAGATGGCTGCCAGCTGAAGGTTTGATTCTCATCTGCTGCCTAAGAGATTTCCAGACAATTTAACAGCTTAAGTAACAGTACACGTCTATTCTCCCACACAGTTTCTGCAGATCAAGAAAGAGGGAGGGGCTTAGCTGGGCAGCTATGGTCTGGGGTTGCTCAAGAAGTTACTGTCAAGGTGTCACCCAGGGCTGCAGCCCTCAGAAGGGATGAAGGCATGGTTTCCAAGATGGCCCACTCACGTGGCTGGCAAGGTGGTGTGGGCAGTTAGCAGGAGGCTTCCGTTCCTTGCCCCCAAGGACCTCCCTTCATGGTCCTTGTGACAGGGCAGTTAGTTTCCCCTTTCCCCCGGAATGAGTGAGCTGAAAGACAGTAAGGCAGGATCACAATACCTTTCATGACCCAGCCTCCGAATCACATGCTATCATTTCTGCAGTGTCCTGCTGGTCACAGAGGTCAGCTGTACTCACGGCAGGAGGTGAGAATCACAGGGGACCATCCAAGGCTGGCTTCCCCCCCCGAACCCCCACGCTGGTACCAACTGAGATCCATGTAACAGCTCTCAGAATCATTGGTTTTTTTCTTCTTTCTACATGAGTGCGAAATTGGCCAATTTTCAGCTACATGAATAATTATAACTATAATCCCACTTGACATTACTGCATCATTTTCATCTCCTGGGAGCTGTTACTGCTCCATGCTGCAAATGAGGAAATGAAGGCTCAGAGAAGTTCAATGACTTGCCTGGTGTCCCAAAGTTAGAAAGTTCTGGAAGACTGGACACTGAACTTGCGTGTTGTAGTTCCTAGTCCAATGTCCTTGTCATCATCCCACACCATGCCAACAAGCCTCAAAGACACCGTGTGCCTCCTTATTTCCCAGGGCAAATGTGGATTAGAAAGCAATGGTAGTGTAGGAGACCTCATCTTTCTTTATTTGGGAAAAAAAAAAAAAAAACTATTACACAGGTGATCTGTGCTCCTTAGGAAAAAATTACAAAATAAAAATAATTTTTTAAAAAAGAAGAAAAGGGGAGCTCCTGGGTGGCTCAGTTGGTCAAGCATCTGCCTTCGGCTCAGGTTATGATTCCGAGGTCCTGGGATCAAGGCCCTTGTTGGGCTCCCCTCTCAGCATGAGTCTGCTTCTCCCTCTTGCCCTCTGCCTCTCCTCCCCACGTATGCACACACGAGTGTGCTCTCTCTCTCTCAAATAAATATAATCTTAAAAAAATAGAAGAAAAGACATTCCCCGTAATTCTACCCACCCGAATCTACAACTGTTAGTATCGTAGCGTGTTCCCCTAAGAACAAAGGAAATGGTTTGAGAGTGCATTGCATTAACAGTATCTCTAGGGCCAATTGTTAAGGAAATCCCATCCTCAAGCTCCATCCAAGGGGAGGAAGGATGTGAAACGGGAAAGTCATGAGTCCAGCAGGCTCTGTGTGTGTGTGTGTGTGTGTGTGTGTGTGTACGCATGTGTGTGCACGCACATGTGTGAGCATGTGTGAGCAGACATGTGTCCGTGCCTGCTACTTCTCTGCCCAGACTGAGAGAGGGCTTGGCACGGCAGCACTTAGCCAAGTTGGCAGGGAGTTTACTACAACTTTATAGATAGTGTTTCTTTAAATGAGAGGCAGAGTGGCTGTGACTCTGGGTGGCAAAAGTGGCCTGCCCTCTGGTTTGGTTCAAGTTCCTGTAGGCAGGGGAAGGTTGATTATGTTTAATTCAACTCACTTGGCTGTCTGCTGAGGGATGGGGTCCTTGTGTGGTTCCAGGGTACTGCAAGATTCCTCTGCATCATTTTTCTTACACGTGAAATGTCATATTTGTGACTTTCTTCCCAGTCCCTCCCCCAAGCAGAAGGGCAGCCCCGGAGAGGGGGTCTCATCTACCTTGCTCACCTGCCTCTACTGTCCAGCACCTGTGTCACTCTCTGGCAGGGTGTACTACTTACAACATGCTTGAACTGACTGCAGAATTTGGGGGTACACACAAGATGGTTGCTAAGGGCATCCGGACTTGGTATGTAGAAGGACCTAGACCTCACTCAAGGGGATAGTCAAAGTCCTGGCACCTTCTCTATGTCTTCTGCTTGTAACTCAGGACCCCTAAAGGAGGTCGCCAGCACCCGGACACACAAGGGTCAGGTCCACATCTTTTCTTCCATGAGCTGCAAGAAGTATGCCGATGTATTTTGCGTTCGTTTTGTCCCAAACTAGGAAGATCAAAGGAAATTGATTCTCCTTCATCATTCTCACTCAGTCTCAGCTTCCCAAGAATACTCCCTTCAAGTACAGCGTCAGGAGGCAGTAAGGGGCAGGGTTGTGAGCACCAGGCTCGGAGTCTCATGAACTGAGAATCAAATGTTGGGTCATGTACATTTCAGCTGTGGGAGCTGCGGGAGTTTTGGTGACCTCTCTGAACTTCAGTGTCTTCATCTGTGAAATGGGAACGTTAAACGAGCAGTGTTGCCCTGCTTAAATGAGACAAAAGTGAAAGTTGCAAGTGCAGTGCTTTGGCGCCTTGTCTGTGTCTCAAGAATATACATGCTTCCCTCTGGGAAAATCTCCTTTCACCTTGAAAGTCTAAAAACTCTGCAGTCCCCCAGGTATTTGCATGACGAGTGCGCTGCTACTCGTTTGCATGACGATTCTGCCCCGACGGCCACCCACTGAACAGTGTCTCTGTGCGCTGGTACAGAACCATCTCCTGGCGAGGGTAGGAGAGGCCAGAGTGCTGGGGCAGAGAAGCCGTCCCCGAGGCCCAGGAGCACACAGCCAGCAGCAGGCGTGACCTGTCAAGGCTGGACAGGATACCTTCATCCCAATGCAGAGCATAGGCAGGCTCTCCCTAGAGGGGTCTTTTTCCTTCTGCTTGGGCTGGGCCAGAGAGGTCCCTTCTTGGTGAAGAGTCCAGGTTTGGGGGCTGAAGAGAAATCCTAGGAAGACCAAGGTTCCGGATGATAATCCAAGGCCTGGGACACTAGGGAGTGGATTCAGCCTGTCCCCTGTGGCTCCTCTGCCAGTCTCCTGCTGAACGCCTTTCCTCCCTTTTGGCGTCTGTCTTGTCACAACGGCTTGTGGTGCCTCAGGCTTTCCCACTATGGCAACTTCTGTCCCCATCAAAACTTGTCCACACCTGGACCAACTCTTGGAACCTCATTGTTGTTCAGTCAGACTCAGATGAAAGAGTTATAGGGGTCACTGTTTGTAATATGTGACAGCTTAAACTAACTAGGTCCTTCTTGAAGATACCACCTGCATTTTCTGGGCTGTAGGACTAGAAATCATGCCCGTTCTCCCTCCATGATATTCTGTCTTTCCATGGTGTCCGGGAGAGCAGTCATGAGGTTTAAGTATTTATTATTTCTGATCTAGAACCATCTCCTGGCTCCATTTTATGAATGAGAAATCTAAGATTTTGAAGGCAAAATGACTTCTCCAAAGTCTCATGGTAACTTTGTCACAGAATATTGGGGAGTGGGAGTTGGGGGATAAATCTCTTGACTTCTGTCCATCTGCCTGTCCCTAATTCTAGAATCTCTCCACTCCAAATGTTATGTGTGGACCAACAGCATTGGTGTCACCTGGGAGCTTGTTAAAAATGCAGAATCTCAAATCCAACCGGAGACCTACAGAAATGGAATCTGCATTTTAACAAGATCCCCAGTTGATTTATATGCCATTTAGAATCTGAAAAGCACTGGTTTAGAACTCACATTTTTCCCATTTCCTTTCTCATCATTACTTCAGCCTCTAGGGTCCGTGAACCTCTGAGGCTGAATTTAGCCCAATCTCAACATATCATGTTCAAGGAGTCCTTGCATCATTACATATGGCACAATTTTCCGGTGGAAAAGATTTCTGCCCAGTTTTCTGACATATTTTTTCCCTTTAACTTCTTTAAAATTCTAAAAAGAAAAGCCTCATTAATGGAGTTCTTTTTAGAATGGGCAGGAGAATCCACCACCTTGAACTTGTAGCAGGAAAGGTATGATAGACACTTAATAAATAATCATAACTGGGTAGTGACATGTGTGTGAAAGCACTTAGCAAATTATAAAGCGGTGCACAAATGTTCCTGATTATAATTCCCAGCCTTTAGGATCACAGAACGAGCTCCTTCATGAGCCCATTCAGGGTGAAAATGTTTCTCTGTAATATAATGTGAAACTTAAAGTTTTTTAATTATTCTCATTTCCTAGACATCGAAGGAGCTAACATAATGGTTGTGAACCCTGGCTATACATCAGAATAACTTGGGGGAGCTGCATTTAGGAGCTTTATTTTTAAAATACGTAAGCCTGGGCTTGGCCCTTGACTCTATTTCTTGAGGTCCTGAGGGTCGGGGCTGGGCCATGGTTTATTTTTAAACACCCCCAGGTGATTCTAATACACAGTGAGATTGAGGAGCCACTGAACTGGAAAGTTGTTATTTCCAGGTTTACGATAAATGAATGTGAGTGAGCATTTCCTCCATATTTATGATATGGCTCAAGTCCAAATTTTCTAATTTCTAAATCTTAATGATGATCAAACCACCTGGAGATACCCCCAAACTGAGATACTAATGGCTCCTGATTCTGAGCGGTATTAACTTGGTAATGACAATTTCATTCATCCTTCATTCTCTTACTACTTTACACGAGTCAGCTGACCTTCATGGTGCTGAGGGCAGACCTAAATCCCGACAGCCTATTTGGGTAGAGACTTGTACCCCAGCGTCAACACTGAATTCTCAAATTCCATATGGTCTTTACTCCAGTGATGAGACATTTTGACAACACAGGTTTGAAAGGATATTGGTGAGGATCTAAGAGACCGAAGTTCTAGGAAATGTTCTTTCCTGGAGTTATCTGATATTGGGTCAGTTTCCTGCTGTGAAAACGAGGGTGTTGGACCAGTGGTTATTGAATCTGGCTGACCATCAGATTCACCTGGAGGGCTTTACAAAACCACAGATTTCAAGGACCCAGAGCTACCCGTTGAAATTTTTGGAGTGTGTGTGTGTATCGGTGTGGGGAGAAGAGTGGGAGGCAATGTTGGAAAGCAGGATTTTTTTTAA
The DNA here is from genome assembly GCA_028533885.1 of Nasua narica. NCBI lineage: Eukaryota > Metazoa > Chordata > Mammalia > Carnivora > Procyonidae > Nasua > Nasua narica. The sequence continues at coordinate 34,544,065 of CM052799.1, read as the reverse complement.
AAAGATTTATTTATTTATTTGAGAGAGCAAGAGAGACAGAGTGGGGGGAGTGGCAGAGGGGCAGACTCTTCAAGCGGACTCTGTGCTGAGCGAGGATCCTGAAAGGGGCTCCCTCTCAGGACCCTGAGATCGTGCATAACCTGAGCTGAAATTACAGGTCAGACACTTAACCCACTGAGCCACCCAGGTGTGACTGGAAAGCAGAATTTTTTAAAAGAATCCTAAAATTGACTGGAAAATTAGCTGTGTTTGTGAGCCATTGGACAAGATAAGCTCCTAAGTCCTTCTCTACTCTGAGAATCTACGACATTAGACCTAGTTGGTTAAATTCCTAAATCAGAAGAAGCTGGTGTGGGGGCAGGGCCTGGCCGAGAGCTGGGTCTGCTGCAGGATAAAACAGAAAACAGAACGGGCACAAGGAGAAGTGTCACCTTTGACCACCTCCTGTGTGTGTCTCATGATGCACTGTTCATATGGCTTCTGCTCAGGTCTTTTTGTCAGAGTCAAATTGCTAAATGGCTAATGGCCGTCTTCCCACATTACCTTTGAAAACGGCTGAAAAGGTGCTTCTCGGGAACAATGTTCTTAGAGAGAATAATTTTCCTCACTTTTCCTGCTACTCACCTCATCTAGCTACGGCTCCAAGTCTGGGTTTCACAGTGCAAACAAATCTTTCTGGGATGCTTGCTTAAAATAAAGGTTCCAGGGCACCTGGCTGGCTCAGTGGGTAGAGCATGTGACTCCTGATCGTGGGGTCATGAGTTCAAACCCCACGCTCAACTTTTTTTTTATACTTAAAAAAAAAAAAATAGACGTTCCTGGGCATTTCTTCTGATTCTAATTCAGGAGATTTGGTTTGGGCCCAGAAACCTGCATTTTTCCGAGCATTCTGAGGTGTCCGAACTGCTTTTAATCTCCCTGTAAAACTTAGTTTGCAACCTTTCTCAGGCTTCCTTTATGATAAGAATCTCCTGAGTCCATCAACAAATGAATGGATGAAATGTGATGTAGCCATAAAATGCAATAATCCTCAGCCATAAAAAGAAGTATGGAGAACATGCTACAACATGGATGAGAATTGAAAACGTTGCACTAAGTGAAAGAAGTCAGATACAAAAGGCCACCTCACGTACAATTCCATTAATACGGAATGTCCAGAATAGGCAAACCCGTAGAGACAGGAAGTTGGTCGGTGTTTGCCAGGGATTTGGAGGGAGAGAGGAATGCAGATTGAGTGCTAATGGATAGGGGTTTCTTTAAGGGTGATGAAATGGTCTCAGAAAGCCGTGATAGTTGCACGACTTTGGGAATATGTTAAAATCATTGAATTGTATACTTCAAAAGGGTGAATTTTACGGCACGCGAATTCTATCTTTAAGAAGAGAAGCAGGGCACCTGGCAGGCTCAGTCGATAGAGCATGTGACTCTTGATCTCAGGGCTGTGATTTCAAGCCTCATGTTGAGTGTAGAGATTATTTGAAAAAACAAAATTAAAAAAAAAAAAAACACAAAGCCAACCAATGAAACAAACAAAAACCAACCTGGGCGGTTGTTTAAAAAAGCAGATTCCCAAGCCCTATCCAAGATCCACTGAGTTAGCACCTCCAGGGAAGAACTTAAGAATCTGATTTGAATCAATGCCCCCAAGTGATCCCTATCATAAGGGAAGTTTAGGAGAAGCTCCTCGGAACACTTCGGAACACTTCGGAACACTTCGGAAAGGCCAGAGTCATCCTTCTGCACAGATTCTTGGTGCTCCATCTGTGGTTGGCGGCCTCTAAGAGGGTCCCCATGATCCCTGCCTCCTAGTATTCTGCTCCCCTCGAGTGCGGACTGGCTTTGTTGACTCACTGCTAATGAGTAGAGTACAACAGAAGTGATGGATATTACTTTCAATATTAGGTTTTTGAAAGATTGTGGCTTCCATCCAAAGAATATATACAGGGACGCCTGGGTGGCTCAGGTGTTCAGTGTCTGCCTTTGGTTCAGGTCATGATCCCAGGATACTGAGTTCAAGTCCCACATCAGGCTCTCTGCTCGGTGGGAAGCCTGCTTCTCCCTCTCCCACTCCCTGTGCTTGGGTTCCCTCTCTCACTGTGTCTCTCTCTGTCAAATAAATAAAATCTTTAAAAAAAATCTTTATAAAGCTTAGCAAGAAATCTGCTTCTTCCCCTCCTTCCTCTGCCCCTACCCCTCCCTCTGCTCATGTTCTCTCTCTCTTTCTCTCTCTCTCAAAAAAAAAAAAATTACAAACTTTAAAATAGATTATCTTGGATGATCCAGATGGTTCCAATTCACGAACCCTTGAAAGCAGAGAACTTTCTCTGGCCAGAGGTAGGAGAGATTGGGCAGAAGTAGAAGTTGGAGAGATTCCAAGTGTGGGAGGGACCCCAGCACCGACGGAGGGTGGTGGGGAATGTGTAAAACATGAAAATGAATGTGGGCAGCATCTAGAAGTAAAGACCAGCACCCAGGTGACAGCCAGCAAGGAAACAGGGACCTCAACCCTACATCGGTAAGGAACTAAATTCAACCAAAACGTGAATGAGCTTGGAAGTGATTCATCATCGCAAAGTCTCCAAAAAAGAACACAGGCCTGCTGACACCTTGATTTTGGCCTTGTGAAAGCCAGAGCAGAGAAACCCATCCAGCCACCTGGGATTTCGAATCTACGGAGGTGGGATAATAAGTCTGTATTACTTTCAGTTACAAAGTTGGGGGCAATTTGTTGTTATGGCAGCAATAGAAAACACACATATTTATGTGTAGATGATATTTATTGGTTTTCAGTCCCTTCCTCCTAGGTATCATAGCTATGCAGATGGTGCTTGGTGTTATTTATCATTTTCCACTTATCCTGCTGAAACAGTCATTCACTATCTTAGTGCCTCTCTGTATTGTAGGCTTGAGTGTTCCATGCATTGTTTTTCAAGGCTCCCTGGGAAAGACAGTCCTTTCTCGGGAGGCTGGCGTCTGGCTGGGGCAAGACTGCACGCTTGCTGGTCGTTTCTGAGGCTACTGATCAATACTTACCATTAGGACGACAACTCCATGCATCACTAAACTTTGACCTCAGTGCCCTAGAGCAGTCCCAAGATGCCAATTGATGTACAGGCAATATACATATTCTTCAAATGCAATATCCCTTTCATGGACTTCCCTGAATTAAATTTTAGAGGCTTCAGCGATGGCAAAGTAATGTTGCTAATGTACTGGCAAGCCCAGGACAGTCAGAAAGGATGCTTGGATAAAAGTAATTGTGTTTATGCTTTTGAAAAAGATTTTTTGGATGGACACTGTGTTTGGATCACTGACCGGCTGTCCCTGCCTTCTACACAATGGGTGGTGTGTCCCACACAAAATGTCCCTTAAGCCCACTAAGTGCACACCTAAGAAACCCAAGACCTCAAAACAAGTGGTTGGCTCCCTTTAAAAATCACAAGGGCTGAAAGGACCTAAAATAATGCTAATTGCACTTCTTTTTTATCCACAACTTTTGGAATTTTATTTCCCCAGAAGTATGTATTTTTCAGGGAACTCTTCATAACGGTCTCCCATCACTTACCATCCTGGTGCGCCGAGTAAAAGATGACACTCCTGTTTTCCTGGATCTGTTCAAATGAGATCGATGCCAAACCGTTGTTTGGATGAAAACCAAACGGTTAATTTAATCAGGCTTTCAAGAGGCAGTTATTTTGATTAAAGGAATCCTATCTGAGTGGCCTTTGGCAGCTTCTTATCTCCAGTCAGTGGGTCCCACACATTTAGCTCTGCTGTGGAACCAGGGGGCATCCACTGCTTGAGTCAAAAGGGGTTTACCGGAAGAGAAGACTCTTGAAATCCCATTGGAAAAAAAGTGTAGCTGAGCCTCACAGGGACTGAAAAGCCATTAGGAACCTGAAAGGCTACTCCCTCCATCTCTTTCTGGCATGTCTTTCTAGAGCTACCTGGCTTCCCATCACTGCTTTCCTCTGAAATTCTCTACTTAGTCACTGGTGTGCCCAAGGCTGAGGATTCTAGCAGCCTTGAGATTATATCATCTTTCATATTGGACCCACCACCATGATTAATTTCCTCCTGAATTCTAAGCCCCTCAATTTTAAATTCCCAGGAAAGAATTTGATTGGCTTAATCTGGTCCGGCGTCTCGCTCTGGTCCAGTCGGCTGTCCCCCAGGATGAGTCAGGTGTCACAAGACATGGAAGAAGGGCTGGCCCTTCCAAGTGAGGGATGGAGCAGAAAGGAGATAAATGATAGATGCCTCCACAATTTTTTCTGAACTGGTAATAGCAGATGCCCCTTTGCCATGTCTTTTCTTACCAATCCACAAACTCTTTAAGAGTAGAGGATTTTTTTTTTTTTATCTTTATCTTCACTACCATACTTAGGTCAATTCCTCATCGATAGATGCTTGTTAAGTAAAAAAAAAAATAAAGTTGGTCATGCCCATTTCCAGTCGTACATACATACTTCTTACCATACTGGCCACTACCCCAGTGGGTCCTGAGGCAAGGAGAAAGGAGGTTCACATTGGCTAACCACTCCTGAGTTCTTTCTTGCAGCACTGCTTGAGTTAATAAGGAACTATTATGCATTCTCCATTTTCCAAGGGGCAATCAGAATACAAAGTACTTTATATGTCACTATCCCACTTATTCACTATGATAACCCTGTGAGAAAATTGGAGTTCAGAGAAGTTAAGTAACTTGCCCAGGGTCACACAGCTCAAAAGTACTCTGGCCAATTCTAAACTGAAGTGCAGAGCCCACCCTCCAAAGCCTTGCATTTTCCTTCCACCTCTGTTATGAGGAGTTGGGAATGAGGCTGAGAGATGAAGCTAAGAGGAGAGGTGTTGGCGGGGTCAATGCCAATTTTGTGAACTAAACAAAATTGTTCCGTGCTAACAGTTTTTGAAAGCTTTTTGAACATGGCCTTGGGCCTTTCATGGTTCTGAGGTTTTCCAACAACTCCTCTTAATTGAGTCTTTCTAAGCTGAGCTGCAGGATTTAAGTAATTCAACAAGAAGAGAGTTCTCAGATTCCTTCTTTCCCTTTAAGCTGGTTGAGAACGTGTCCCTCGGCTTCCTGCTTTTAAACACTGGAAAACATTCTGGGAATCTGAGGCCAGACCTGGGTGATTGCTGCCATTTTTTATTGTGCTTTCCACAGCGAGGGCTGAAATCCAGGCTACCCTCCACCCACTACACCTTGTACCCTGCTGCCAGGTTGTATCACTCAGACCAAGGGGTGCAATGTTCTAAGACACATCTTAGGGTACCCTATAGGTGCACTGTGGGCTAGGGGAGGGTCAGATGGGTATACTGTTGTTTCAGAGTCCCTCTGCTTTAGGTTTTGATTATGACTTGCAATGACGCCTTTTCTGGATCATAGCGCTAGTGTCTGGCAAGAGGAATCCAGATTCTGTTAGTCATTTTCCAGGGAGTGAGGGGTTGACATTAGGGCCTGGAACTGGGTTCCCACTTGTTGGTAGGTGGCTGGGGTCTTCTCCCTGCCCTTTCGTGCCACTTCTCGGCTGGTCTGCCAACTTTGTACACACAGCCCCTAACCCAAACCACAGTGTATGATCTTAGCTGTCTTGGAAATAGTGGGGAAAGAAAGGAGAACTTGGTTAGCAAAAGGACTTGGTCAAGACCCAATCTAGAACAGGCCCGTGTTAACCATGAGAAAGGCTGGCTTGCCTTAGAGTTCTTTCGGGGAAGTGGGGGCACAAAGCCCCTTCACCCAACCCCCAGGGCACGATAGGGCTTGCTAAGGGGTTATATAGTATTTATGGCCTCTTTGCTTTTTTTGTGTGGTACTGTTAAAATGCCTTTCCAACATGCTGCCGTGATTTAAATTATGTATGTGTGCTTCTCCTGAAATATACACACTTTGGAATGTATTTGAAACAGAAATAGGATTTTAAAGAAACAGAAAGATCGTGGGTTCCAGGAACCTCTTCCCCCTGCGCCTAGCCCAGGTTCACTCAGTACCTGGAGCTGTGTATTCACGGCAGTACCTAAGGAATGCCCAGGGAGCAAAGCGTCATGGTTACAGGTGATCGGTGTGGAGGGATAGATCGGGGTGGGTCCAATCCCATCCCGGCCACTCACTAGCTGTACAACCCTAAGCAAATTGCTTAAACGCTCCCAGCCTCCTTTTCCTCATCTATAGAACAGAGATGATAAAAGTTTCTTCTCCATGACCTCACCGGTGAGGCTCGGTGAGATAATGCCCCTGGAATGCTGAGCACAGGGCCGAGAACAGTTAGCCCCCTAAGCTCTACTTCTTCTCTCCCCTCAAGACATGAACCTAAATTCCAGTCGAGAACCTGTTGAGCACCTGAGAATTTGCCCTCTTTTGTTAGAGGTCCCCCTTTCCTCCATATGAGTGCCCTCGGCATATCATCCCCATCCCCTAAACCGCCTCACCCACACTGCTCCCACCCGGAAGAAGTTCTAGTCCCCATGCCCCACACCTAGCCTGCGAGCGTGCCTTCCCATCTCGGTCTCCGGGTCCCGCAGGTGCCGGGCTGAGACCAGCGAGCTTGTTAATGAGGGTGCAAAGCTGGAGAGAACGGGCCGTCTGCTGGCTGTGCTTTAGTTGCAATGTTGTGTGGGAAAATAGAATGCTGAAATCTCAGGACACTGGTAAAGAGGAAAAGCTCACGGCAGCGCAGCTTCCATTCTCGCACACGACTGCTTCCGTCTCTAGGGTGTAACAAAACCTCCCAGGGGCTTCTTTTTATCAAAGGCAGCAGTAAGGGGTCATCAGCACGTGCGCGGACTTTGGGGTGAGGCAGTCCTGGGTCAGCTGCTACCGGCTGAGGGGCCTCAGGCTGATCGCAGAACCTCCCCGCGCTTCCGTTTTCTCCTCTACACAACGGCCATATTAGTAGCATCTATCCATCTCACTTGTGTCTTGCAGATTGAGAATATGAATATCAAGTGTCTGGCGCATAGTGAACCCTCAGTAAGTATACCTCATTGCCAACACCATCCTCCCAATTGTTACCTGCATCCTGATATCGCTGAGTATAGAAGGTCTGCAGAGCCATCAGCCGCCTGCTCAAAGTGGGTCGTCAATAAGTGGGGGATATCTTTATAATGTTTCAGCCGTAACTATTGACTGTGAAAGCTAATCATTCTTTTCAAAGCACCCCAAGGGCTTGTCCCATTCTGTACGGCTGCTGGCATGTTCCCCTCTCCCTATGAAAAGATGGTTTCCTATGGGAGACACTACCAGTTGTCACCCCAACTGCCAGGCCCCCTTCTTCCTTGTGAACAGAACCCCAATTCTACTCAAGCAGCCATGGGCCTAATCCCAGGGGAAGAATCACAATTTGGTGCAAGCCATTTATGGCAGCCCCTTTACCTTCATCTTTAATGGTCTAAGAGAAGGCACGTGATAAGACCTCAGGGAAAGTCTCCCAATGAAAGGAGAGAGAAGTGTGAGGTGAGCTTCCTTTTGCTCCCAGGCATCTTCCTTCCTGCTTTAGGTACCGTCGTGTATGTAAGGATGTGAGGCTTGGAGCTGCAGCTGCCATTTTGTGACCATGTGGTGACAGAGCACGTGAGAGTGATAGAGCAAAGTGACAGCATGAGAGTGACAGAGCAAAAAAATAGAAAGAGTCACAATTCTTACAGACACTGCTAAGCAGCCCAGTCGACTCTGAGGCTGCTTGCCTCCACACTTCTGTTTTTTGTATGCAATAACTCTTCTTATGATTTAGCCTATTGTTAATCTGGTCTTTGGCCTAATCGATTTACTCCTTTTCTGTTTGCGAAGCCTGCAGAATGTCTGCTATTCGAATTCTGTCCGGATATAAAGACATCCAGTTCCCACTTTCTTCCTCTATATTTAGGTAATCGAGTGTTTTTAAATAAATTCCACGCTCACCATTGTAGTGAAACTGCTCTTGAAAAGGTCACCAATGACCTCTTGATTGACATGTCCAATGGCTTCATCTAATTTCCCGTCCTCCTTAACCTCCGCTGCGTTGGACAGCTTGACCACTTTCTTATTCTCTAATCGAGGCCCTTCCTTGGTGGATGTCTCTGCTCTTTCTACGTCTCTGGTTCGTTCTCAGTGGTTCTTTCTTTTTCTGCCCCTCAACTCTGCATGAACCCCGACGTTCTGCCCTTTGTCTTCTCATCTCTCACCAGGCGCTGTCCCTGAGTGCCTTCTCCACGTTTAAGACTCCGGTTACCACTCCGGGCCCTCCTGATTCCCACGTCCGCCTCTTCGGTGCCTGTCTTTCCTCAGCACTAGATCTGCTTTTCTCCCTGTGAACAGGAGGTGTCCACCTGGACGTCCCCACAGGACCATCAGCACCATATTTGTAAACTGGACTATGTCCTCTATATATTACGTCCCCTCTGTCACACACCTCACCACTCACACTAGCCCTCAGCTGTAAACCTCAGAGCCATCCTAAGCCATTCCTTCCTTCCTCACACCCAATTAATCATCAAAAATAAAAACGTCTCTATTCTCAGGAGTCTGTTGCAGCTTCCCCATGTTCACTGCTATGGCCTGCGGTCATCGTTCCTGTCTTCCAGCAGTCTCTCCTGTGCCTCCAATCTCTCCACATCCCCCTTCTCCAGTCATCTGCACTGCCGTTAGAGAGGATTTTCTAAAAACAAATGGAATCACATCACTGGATTTAAAATTTTCCAAAAGGGTAGATGTGTATGAGAGGTGGCGGGGTGGGGAGATTGTATTAGCCACCATGCCCTCCAGATCAAGCCCACACGTCCTCACAGGGCAGAGAAGACCTTCCAGTTACTCTGGGAACAGACTGGATTCTGTGTTTTATCTCCTACCAACTCCCCTCCACCTTCCCTGCCTTCTCAGCTGGAGCTCCTGGGGACGACTCTCTCTCATCATTATTTCAAATTCTGATTAGATGCTGGACTCTTTTTCCTCAGCATTCTGAACTTCTAGCATCTGCTGGTTCTTAAATCGAACTGCACTTCTTCCCCCAAAGCATTCCCTGGGCCTCGGACTAAGCCAGAGTTTCTCAGCCTCGGCACTACTGACATTTCGGGGTGGATGATTCTCTGTGGGATAATTCTCAACAGCGGACTGTTGGAGCCTGTGGTCGGATGGGCATTGTAGGATGTCTGGCAGTGTCGCTGGCCCTGACCTGCTGGATGTGAGCAGCACCCCTGTCCCCCAGTTTCTACAACCAAAAATGTGTCCAGGTGCTGTGAAATTGGCGTTGGAGGACAGAACTGCCCCCTCTCCTGGTTGCAAACCATCGAACTAAACCAAGTCCCCTTCTTATCATCCCATAGCCTCCTGTCCTCTGGTCATAACCCCCATGGCACAGTTTTGAAGTGACTTGTCTGATTGTTTCATCTGTTCCCACAGAATGTTTTCTCCAAGAGGGCATCTCCCAGGGCCCGGCACCCACAAGGCCTGTGGTCTAGCTTCACGAAAGAGTCAGCTGCCTCACGGGAGTGACCTCGTTTTGTCCTCCGTGGGGTGCCCAGGATGGTGCTGGCACATATAGGGCTCGAAAACATTGGTCGAATGAAGGAATGATTCAATCATTCCATTCAAATGCTTGCTTCTCTGTGAAACTTTTATTAGTATCCTAGTCAAGGTTAGAGTCTTTTTTTCTCTTAACCCCATAGTATTTTGTGCATGCCCCTGTCCCCCAGCACTTACTACATTGGATATTATCATCAGTTTGGTAATACACGTTTGTGGAAATGAAATCATGCTCTCTGGGGGGTGCCCGGGTGGCTCAGTTGGTTAAGCATCTGACTCTGGATTTCGGCTCAGGTCATGATGTCAGGGTTATGAGATGGGGCCCTGCCTCAGGCTCTGCGCTCAGCACCGAGTCTGCTTGAGATTCTCTCCCTCTTCGGGGTTCCTGGGTGGCTCAGTTGGTTTAGTGTCTGCCTTTGGCTCAGGTCATGATCTCAGGTCTTGGGATAGAGCCCCACACCAGGCTCCCTGCTCAGTGGGGAGCCTGCTTCTCCTTCTCCCTCTGTCCCACCGGCTCTTGCTCCTGAGCTCTCATAAGTAAATAAAATCTTAAAAAAAAAAAAAAATAAAAGATTCTCCTCTTCTCTCTCTGCCCTCCCTTGCCCTGCTCACACAGTCTCTCTCTCTCTCTAAAAAATAAAAAGTAAAAAATCATGCTCTTTGTATCTTCAGGTCTCTCTCTTGAAACAGAAAAAGTAGGCCCATTCCTGTGCCTGGGAATGTCATACTCTACCTTTTTCTTAAACTACTACACCTGTTCTGCCTCTGGCTGCTCTCAGCCACACCCGACACACACACACCCACCCACACACTCATCCATCTTCCTTAGCCGACTTGAAAGAAGAGGAACAGCTCAGAGCTGCTGGGCATCGAGGACCCACGTCTGCTTCACGGCCCCATTTCGCCTCTCGCTTCCCTGACTATGCTCCCAGCAATGGCAATGAGTTCTGAGAGGTCTTAATAACATATGGTGCTTGCTCGCAAGCCTCTCCCGGGGATGGGAAGCACATCTGCAGCGTGCCTCCCCCCAGCCGATGAGGCGACAGCGAACCCCTCGGCAGAAAGGTGCCATGATGTTATTAAAGCAAACAAACAAACCTTCACAATGATCAGAAAGGAGATCAGCCTTCCTTTGAGAGGAGTTCAGTACTCGGAGAAGAGTGGAGTAGCTTTTTGTGCACGGTAGACAGTTAATACGCCTCCTTGAGTCACAAAGTCCTGTGGGGAGAAGATGCCGAAGTTAATATTTATATTTGGCATCCCAGCCTCTGCGTAAATAACAGCACTGAGGCCGGGTGTTTGGTTTGAGGTCAGCTCCGTTTAAACGGCTAGGCCAGGTGCAGACACACACGCCGGGCCTTTGAACTCCGTGTGTTGCAATCCAGATGTTCGGCCGAGGTGATGAACTTGGGTCACTGATGGTGAGAGAGTGTGTAGAGCTCTTCTAGCATCTTCCATGGGGAGCCCTGGCCAGTAGACTTGGCCCTAAGCCCACGTTCCTCGCCAGAGTCAAGGAACAGTAGCCGCCGCAGTTGTTGCTAGGGATAAGAGATCATCCACTAGGGAGTTGAGATAGCCAGGACAGGGGGTGGGTAGCACGAGGGAGGTCACGAAATTGACCGTGCTTAGCCTCTGCCCATGTCTGAATCACTTGGAGACATTCTGCAACGGGAAAAATATTAGGCTTTTAATGACAGCCCTGACAAACACGATCCGTATGACCAAACCGGTCTTGAAAGCAACTGCTACCATTTCTTAAAGGCGGGTTTGTTAAATCGCACGTTTCTCATAGGGTTTTCCTAGTCCCACACTTTGCCTCAAAAAACGTGCACAGAGTGAGGGGTTTGAACTTTCTGAATTTAATGGGAAGCACATATGTTGTTTGGGTTTTGTTTGTTTTGTTTGTTTTTATGGTTGTAAAATATGTTATAGAAAAAAGAACCATATAGCAATAAAACGGTAATGTAAACACAAATCCTCCAAAAGCACGCACCATATTTCTAATGAAAGGAAACAACCACCTTCGCCGTATCCACAAAAAAATTAAAAATGACGAAGAGGGGCCGTTTCGTTCACAGATTGTGGAATCCTACTGTTTACTGCTCTCCAAATGAGTATTTTTGAGGCATGACTTAAAACGGGAATTTTCCAAACGAAGCGGCTCCTGGCATCGCGCTGATGAACGCTGATGTTGGTTCGTAGCCAGGCAAGTCGAATTCTGGTCTTGACTGCTGACCCCCCGTTTCCTGGCTCCCAACCCCAGCACTCCACTTAGAGTGCTCTTGTCAAGGGTACCAGTGACCTTCTAATTGCTAAATCCAAAGGGCATTTTGCAGTCCACTTCTGACCCGACCTCTTTTCAGCAGATGACATAATTGCCCACTCTTTCCTCCTTGAAATCCTCTTGCCCTATGCCTTCAATGACACCATCCTGTCCTGGTTACTCTCTGGCTTTTCCCTTCACTCCTCAGACACTCTCTGGGCTATTCTGCATCACCAGTGGCCACTGTGCACGTGGGCTGGGGTCACAGGAGGCTGTGTGGGCATTTTCTTACCAACTCTTCGCAGCAGCCCTGGGAGGTAGGACTTCCTGGTTCCCTTTTATGGACGAGGACAGGAAGGCTCAGAGTGATGAAGGGATCTTTACCTGTTAGGTCCATGGCTAATAAGCAGCAGGACTGGACCTCCCATCGAGGTCTGCTGGAATCCAGAGGCAAGCTCTCAACTGTGACACTGCAATTTTTCTTCCTCGGGGAGCCCCTTATGTAGAGGTATTCTCTGGAGTTCTGTGTTTGGCTCCTTTTTCGTCTTTCTGTCCTGTCCCCGCAGGGGCTCATCCATAGCTTTCCTCATAGCACCTCTGTGCTATCTTCACCTGAACTCTGTCTTCCGTTCCTCATCTCCAGCTGGTTCCAACGTATCTCCATTTGCACGTGCCACGGTCCCCTAGTAGGCGTGGCGGGTGGAGTACCCCTCAGCGGCCAATACTTGTCTGACGATCTGCCGAAGCCCGTGATTGCGTAGGGAGTGGGCACGTGACCCAGACAGGGGCGATTTCTGGGAATATCTAGGAAAAGTTTTCTCTCTCTTAGATAGACACATGAGTGATGGTTTCTTTTCTCCTTCTAGATATTGCTGCACCGCATAATATTAGAGTCAAGACAACCATCTGTAACCATGAGAAATAGGTCAAATCCAACAAGAGAAGAATGGCACCTGGGTCCTTCATGACCAGCCAATTGAATCTTATCTGGGACAGGGGCTTCCAACTATGTTATAAATGATTCTTTAATGTATTATTGTTTGTATAGGTTTTTGTTTCGTTTTGTTTTGTCGTTGTTACTTGCAGCCAAATCTTCCTAAGTGATACAGCAAACTTGTCGTATCTACAGCTCAATCCAATATCTCCTCCTCCAAACAGCCTCCCCTCCTATGACTCTAGCTCTATTAATATCACCATGGTTGACTCATTAACTCATGTCAGAAACCTGGGCATCATTCTTGAATCCTCCCTGTGCCTCACCCCCAAAGTCCAATCATGAATTCAGTCCAGGAGATTTGCAGGTGGATGAGGGCTACAGTGAGGTTGAGCTCCGTCAATTGCCAATTCAGGAGTGCTGGGGGCCCCCCTCTTGCGGCTCTCCAGGAGCCGGGCCATGCGAGCCAACGGCCTGGATCATGCACGCGGGGCCAAGGTGCTTTGGGCCGCCATGGCCAAACTGCGCCCTGGCACAATGGTGGTTGTCTCCACCGACACATGTATGGCCTGACCCATTTGGCCAGCCGGGCGCTGTGTACCTCATCCAAGGCTGCAGCCAGACCCAGCCACCAACCTTCTGCCTGGGCCACATGGCCGATGTCTTCAGGTACCCAAGGGGCTCCTGGAAGACTTACTACCGGTCCCAGTGACCCTGGTGTTGGAATGTTCCCAGAAGCTCAGACGGACCTGAACCCCTTTACTCCTCTTACGGGCAACTGGATTCCCAATCATGCCTTTAGGCAGGATTTGGCTCGGGCGTTTGGGACACCATTTGCTCTCACTGGTGCCAACCTCAGCTCTCAGGTCGGTTCTTAGAATGTTTGCATTCCAGTACCTCTGGCCTCAGCTGTCTCTGGTCATCGATGGGGGACCAATTGAGGATGGCCAGAGCCCTGAGTATCACCCGGGCTTAACTATGGTTTAACTTATCTCTATCTGGGAAGTTTGGCATCATTCATCCTCCAACAGAAGGTTTGGATAGAGATTGTTGAGCCCCAGGCCCGATACTATTTCCTGACTGGGGAGGCTGGTGATAAAGTGTGCTTTAATGCCCAGCGGAGAGAGTCCTCAGTTTGGACTAATGGTGGGAAGTGATCTCAGTTGGAAGGGGTGAGAGCAGGGAGGTCCAAATTTTAAAATATTGTGGGGCACCTGGGTGGCTCAGTCATTTAAGCATCCAACTCTTGGTTTCAGCTCAGGTCATGATCTTGGGATAGTGAGATCAAGCCCGGCATCAGGTTCTGCACTGACTGTGGACCCTGCTTAAGATTCTTTCCTCCCTCTATCCCTCCCCTGCTTGCACTCTCTCTCCAAAATAATGTAAAATAAAATAAAATTGGAAAACAAATCTCTATTATTTTTCTCAAAGAAAGAGGGGGAGGTGCCTGGGGGGCTCAGTCAGTTAAGCATCTGTCTTTGGCTCAGGTCATGATCCCGGGGTCCTGGGATCCAACCCAGCATCCGACTTCTTGCTCAGTGGGGAGCCTGCTTCCCTCTCTCCCTCTGCCCGCCGCTCCACTGCTTGTGCTCTCTCTCTTTTTCTGTCAAATAAATAAAACTCTTCAAAAAAAAAAAATAAGAAAAAAAAGTCCAGGAGATTCTGCTGCTGAAGATCTCTTATTCTTTCCATTCCCCTCTCCCTGTTCTTTTCAGTTCTTTGCCATTTTTACTGTCCTTTTGCATACTTTCTCATTTTGAGAGGTCACCAACACCTATATTGCTCCCAAAGAGATTTTAAAAACTCTGTACTAAGCCACCAGCTTCCTTGATTACAATGTGTCGATAACCGATCTTCGAGATAAACTCTGGCCAGTGCGCCGGTGTGTAAGCTGCATCAGGACAGGGCTTTCCTCTCTGGAGTGTCACCTCCACTGATTCACATCGTCCTAGTTCCAACACATTGATTTCCCTGTGGTCCATGAGCCACTGCCCCTCAGTGTCACTGCATGTGCGGTTCCCTGGGCCTGGGATGCTCTCCCTGACACCGTCCTGGGTAATCCTGCTGGCCAGCCTGTGCTCACGCTTCTCAGTTTGCCTCTCCTTCAGTGGAGCAGGCGTACCTTTCAGGCATGCCAGGCACACCTCTCCTTATTTTCATCTCTCCCGTCTTGCTCTGTATTTTGAACCCCATCCCAAGTCAGTCTCCCTCAGTGTGGTGCTTCCCCTCTTTCCAGTGGTGAATCTAAGTTCTGGACTCTCGAGGGTCTCGGTGCTCCCAGGAGCTCAGTAAGGACCTGAACCCCCTTACTCCTCTTACAGGCATCTGGGTTCCCAGTCATGCCTTCGGGCAGGATTTGGCTCAGGGAAGTGTCCACCTGGTCCTGGGGCACCTGTTTGTCACAGGTTGCCTTAAAGACATCCCTGGTTTTCTCTTCATAGCCCCTTCCAAGTTCAGGCATCAGGTAGGCAATGCTCACTCCATGCTGGGTCACTAGAATCTCTGCAAAATGGCCTTGGCTTTGTCTGCGTGGATCCTACCACCACCGCACCTGCTCTGAGGTCTTGCTGCCTTCCCTGGACCCCCTTTGTGGACAGAGCTTCCTGCTCTCTGGCCCCCAGCTCTTTCCCCCTAATTAACTCCTTGTCTTCTCTCCCTCCCCAAGCACCTGCGAAGAGTTTTCTTGTCTGGAAAAAGCATTCCCCATCCTCTTCCTTCTTTGAGACATTTATTTATCCCCCTACCTGCCCTGGGTTGTCCCAGGGGAACTTTGAGAGTTTAGGATTATGGGACACGAGAGGCAGAGACTGACAGGCCTTTTTTCCTTCTACTCTGTCAGATTTCTCCAGACAGAGAGCACAGGCCCAATAAACTGCTTGGGAAGAAGGCAGAAGCCGGGAAATGAGAGAACACTGATGAGTATGATCGCCTGGCCACCACGGTCCTCACCACCCTGGGAATGATCTGCACACGGACCCGTTTCTTCCAGACCGTGTGCTCCAGAGGCCAAGGCCTGCCGTGTCCTTCATCCTGGTGTTGTCAGCCTCTGGTATCGGGCCTGCAGTAGGTGCCTTGTAAATAGCTATCATATCTGAAAATGGAAGTGAGAGGGGAGTGGACTTGAGAGTCCAGGACGCCTGCCAGGGGCCTGCCTTGTTATGTGGCCTGGGGCAAGTCGCTTCACTTCTTTATCCAGGGGCGAGTAGGAGGAGGGGGAAAGGGTGTAAAGAGGGGGTAGGGGGCCCCATGCTCCTCAAGGGCCTCTGGTTTCTGCATCCCCCCTCCTAGCCTTCCCCAATTCTAGCTCCATGTTTCGCTACCCCCCTCACCCGTCGGTTGGCCCAGACCGCTCTATCACATGCCTCCCCCCCACCCCCTGCTCCAAATTAACTCTGTGTGTACGTAGATTTTGGCTCCTGTCCTCTCACTTTGGGTCCCTTCCCTTCCTCCAGTGAATGGCTTTCAGGATTTTTGAGTTCCAGGGATTCCGTTTGTGATGAAATACAAAGAACCTGGAGTTCTGGTTCCGGCGTGCCCTGGCTCTGGGATGTTGAACAATTGTCTGAGTGTCAGTCTCCTGGCCTGGACCGTGGGAATGATGATAACTAACTCGGCTAGAGCCTTCGGGATGAGGGCTTGGGAGCCCAGGCTGCCTGGACTCGAATCCTAGCCCTGCCCCTTCACAAATGCGCGGCTCAGGGCAAGTGACTCTACTTTGTCTTACTTTCCTTCGTCAGAAAAGAGGCACCATCGCAGAACCCACCTCACGGGGTTTTCGCTAGCCTTCATGTCGTGTAAACACTTGGCGCTTTCAGACCACACCTGAGTAAACGCTCCTATGCCATGGTGGCCTCTCTGTAGGCACACACACACTCGTGACACCTGGACCACTCGTGTGCACGGGCTGCTGGAACAACATACTATGGACGGGGTGACTTACACAACAGAAATTTGGTGGGTGTCATCTGGAGGCTGGACGTCCGAGATGCTGGTGTCAGTGGGGTCGGTTTCTCCTGGGGCCTCTCCTTGACTTGCACAGAGCCTCCTTGTCACTGGGTCCCCACGTGGCCTTTCCTCTTTGCACACACCTCCCTCATGTCTCCTCCTGTCTCACAAGAGAAACCAGTCCCATTGGACGAGGTCCAACTGTAAGGGCCTCACTTTCACTTAATTACTGGTTTCAAGGCTCTATCTCCAAATGCACTTTCTGAGATGCTGGGGGTTAGGGCTTTACTCTATGGATCTGAGGAAGAACACAGTTCAGGCCATGATAATGTATAAACAGACCCCAACATTAGATGTTCCTATGGGGGAGCCCCTTCCTTACTCTACTTCTGAAGGACTCCCAGGATGTTTGAGTCCCATGGATCCGATCTGTGGTCTAGTAGCGAGAACCTGCCATCAGAAAACAGGTTTTGAAGCTCAGGTTTCAAACCTGCTCCTGGGTCTGTGGCCTTAGGCAAGTCGTAAGCCCTGCCTGAGCCTCAGCACCACACCCTCCTCCTCAGGAGGAGGATGACAGTGACTCTCACTGAGGGGGGGGGGGGTTGTGAAGATCAAGGGCAACCACGTGTGTGAAAGGCCTCTGTAATCTCCAGGGCCCCAGGGGTTTTGTCCCCAGACTAAAAGGACACAAGTAGACGGGTTGATTGTCTTGACTCCGCTTCCTACCCTCCGAATTCTGTGGCTCTGATTCTAAAGGTATCAAGAACAAGCTGCCACGGAAACAATTTCGGGATCCAAGGCATCAACACATTTATTGAGTCAATGCAGGAAATGATATCATTGTAGGGAACCCCCGCTCTGCACATTTCTAAGGCCCCACATGGAGCAGTGCCAAAGTGCGGCGTACATTCCCTGGGTTCAGGGACGCGTGTCTTATCTGATTCGGCAGGAACTCACCGTAAGGTGGGCCCACGGACTAGGTGTACCAGGGCCAACAAACCTCTCTGTCTTTAAGAGGACCCAGGGATCTTCAGTCAGAAAGGACCGCTTGGACTTCCATGTGTGCTCACCTTCTCCAGGCACCCTCCCAAACCAGCTGGGCTTCACCAGCAGCATAGTGAAGAGAGAAATGAAGGGATGGAACTGGGGGACACCGGGGGGCTCGGTCAGCTGAGTGTCTGACTCTTGGTTTCGGCTCCAGTCATGATCTCTCACTACCTTGGGCTCCAGCTCTGCGTCAGGCTCTGTGGTCAACGCAGATCTGCTTCGGATTCTTTCTCCCTCTCCCTCCCATTCACTCTCTCTCTCTCTCTTTCTCTCTCAAATAAATAAATAAAATCTTGCCAAAAAATAAGAGGTGGAGCCGGGAAATCAGATGCTGAATTTGAACACAAACCCTGTCCCCACCTTTCCCTGCATCAGATTCTTCCTTTGTCTAGGAGGGCAATAATGATAGTTCTTACCTCACCGGGTCGTTTAGGGGTTTCAATGGGGGTGATAGATGTAAAAGTGCTTCATTCATTCCACAAATAATTTATGAGGTCCTACTTTGTGGAGGAACATTTTCTACACTGGTCTAGGCACTAGGGATGGAGAAACAAAGTCAAGTCATTGTCCTGATAGATGGAGATTAAATTCTAGTGTGAGAGTCAGGGAAAAACAAATAATACAGCATGTAGTGCCAGGGCATCATAAAGATGGCAAGAAAAGTAGAGCAGGATAAGGGGGAAACTGACTGGGGGCTCTGCTGTATATGATATCTCAGGGAGGTCCCCTCTCTGCAGAGGGGATGGGCAGCAGACACCTGGACGATGAGAAAGACGGAGCTACGGCAGCATGTAGGGGAGAACAGAGAGAAAGGCCCTAAGAGACCATTGGGCTTGGCAGGAAAGCACAAGAGTAGAGTGTGCCTGGAGCTGAGTTGGAAGCAGATGAAGTCAGTAAGCAGATGAAGTCAGTAAGCCACCAGCTGAAGGGCATTTGAAGGCCAGGGTCAAGATTCTGGATTTTCATCTCAGTGCCAGGAGAAGTCATCAGAGGACTTTGAGCAGGGGATTGCCTTTGTCGTGGACATCCCTCTGACCACCGTTTGGAGAAGAGACTTTAAAGAGTCATGGTTATGACATGATAACACATGGTTATCATGTGTCCAAGATGATGGACACATGCTTCCTGCTCTCCCCCTCCTGGGCACACGGTGGGCTGCACTTCCCGGCACTGAGTGGGGCCATGGGCTGTGACCAGTGAACAGAAGTCAGGAGTGTCACTTATAGGCCAAGCCGTTAATCAGCTGCCAGTGCAAGTCTCTCCAGAACTCCTCAACGCCCCGCCCCCCATCTCTGTGACCAGCAGGACTCAAGCTGGACGCTGCTCCATCAGCCTGGGTTCTAGAGGGAGGAGATATGGGACACGACTACAACTGGCGTACAGTGGGCATGCCACTTCTGGACATAACCTAGCCTGTCCAGACCGGTGCAGGGAGCAAGAGGAGAGGTAGGGAGGCCATTTGGGCAGCTGAAAGCTGATCCCGGCTTGGACTGGAGTAATAGCAAGAGACATAATGAGAAGTGGTCAGATTCAGAGTGTGTATTGAAGGTCAAGTGCAAAAGATTTGCTCATCGGCTGGATGTAGGGTATAGGGAGGGTTAAGAGAGGAGTCAAGGATGATTCTAAGAATCAGGGTCCAACTAATTGGGACAATTACTAAGGAGAACAATCAGGAAAGCACAGGATTTCCCACAGTGCTGGGCACGCAGCTAAACTACAAAATGCTAGCTCTTGTGGTTAGTATCACTGGGGCAGGCAGTATGGAATGTAGAGGCTTGAGGAATTTTCCATTCCCAGGATGACAGAGTGATCAAAAGTCAAGTTTACTGAAGTAATTTAGATATAATAAAACTCTGTGGGTGTACAGGTCTGAGTTTTGACGAATGCATTCTTGTCTTGTAACCACCTCCACGATCAAGATGAAAATGACTTCAGATTTCTCCCCAAACCCCTTTCGCTGCCCCCCCATTTGGTCACACCCTCCCTCCACCCAAACCCTGGCAACCACGGATCTGCCCATCCCTATGGGTTTGCCTTTTCCAGAATGTCATAGAAATAGAATCACACGGTATGTCACCTCTGGAGACCAGCTTCTTTCACTTTGGATAATGTATCTGAGACTCATCTGTGTTGCATATGTTGGTCGTTTGTTCCTTTTTCTTGCTGAGTAGTATTCCGTGGTAGGGACAGACCCCTCTTTGTTTCTCATTCACCAGCTGAAGGGCATTTGGGTTGCTTCCAGATTTTGGTGATATGAATAAAGCTGCTATAGATATCTGAGTACAGGTTTTTGTGTGAACATATGTCTCTATTTCTTTTAGTAACTTTGTAGAAGTGGGATTGCTGGCTCGTATGGTTAAGTGTATGTTTAACTTTATAAGAAACTGCCAAACCGTTTTCCCAGAGGAACTGTACCATATTGCACTCCCACTGGCATTGTGAAGGTCGCTGAACTTCCTCCCCAGCACTGGGGATTGTCAGGATTTTTTTGATTTAAGGCATTCTAATGTGCAATGGTATCTAATTATGCTTTTAATTTGCATTTTCCTAATGAATAATGATGCTGAGTGTCTTTTCATGTGTTTATTAGCCATTCACATATCCTTCTCTGCAAAATGTCCATTCAGATCTTTTGCTCATGTTTTCATTAGGTTGCTTATCTTTTAGTGTGTAGTAAAAGTTCCATATATATTTTGGATATAATTCCTTTATCAGATGTGTGCTTTGCAAATATCTTCTCCCAGGCTTTGACTTGTCTTTTCATTTTCTTAACAGTGTTTTTCTAAAAGAGCAGTTTTTAATTTTGATCAAGTCCAAACTATCAATTCTTTCTTTTATGGATCATGGTTTTTTGTATCATGTCTAAGAAATCTTTGGGACACAATCCAGGGACACAAAGGTTTTCTCCTGCATTTTCTTCTGCAAGTTTTATAGTTACAGGTTTTACGCTCAGGTCTATGATCTATTTGGAATTAATTTTAATAAATGGCATAAGGTCTAACCCAGGACGATTTTGACTGGTGATATTTCCTACTGTGCCAGAAGGAGATCAATAAAACTTCATAGCTCTGATAAGCACGTGCACAGGTGACATGGGCTGGTTGCAAAATCTGGTTAAGGTTCAAACACAGATGGTCAGAGAGGCTCCACCTCTCTCTGACCCCAGGCTGCTTCTCTCGACGATAATCCTATCCTCAGCATTGCTCTGCAGATGTCCCTAGTGATACCAGCACAAGCCCCAGTCTTTGTGTAAAGTGAGCTAGGTTCTCTGCAGTTCCTGGATACTCTATGTAGTTAGTTGCTTCAAGAAATAATGTTTTCGGGGCGCCTGGGTGGCTCGGTCGGTTGAAGCCTCTGCCTTCGGCTCGGGTCATGATCTCGGGGTCCTGGGATCGAGCCCCACGTAGGGCTCTCTGCTCGGCAGGGAGCCTGCTTCCCACTCTATCTGCCTGCCTCTCTGCCTACTTGTAATCTCTCTCTCTCTCTCTGTCAAATAAATAAAATAAAATCTTAAAAAAAAAAAAAAGAAATAATGTTTTCCTCTAAACCACGGAAGAAACATTCAGTGTGAAGTAGGGCATTCAATCTTAGCAATTAGGGTCAGAATCCTAACCTTCCTAGTTTCTGTCCTGCTTGGGTGGCTTTTTAGTTACCAAATCATACTGTTTTCTTCTTCCTCTTCTCCTCAGTAACACTCCCACTGAAGATTTCGCTAACATCATTTCGATTTTGGAATGCTTAAAATGTCAAGAACAAAATTGGTGAGGAGAGAAGTTTAGAAAGTCAACATAAGGGCACCTGGCTGGCTCAGTCAGTAGACAGTGCCCTCTTGATCCCAGGGGTTGTGAGTCTGAGCCCCACACTGGGAGTAGAGATTACTTAAAAAAAAAAAAAAAGAAGTCAACACAGAATTGTCACCTTGTGATGTGGCCAATTAAGAACATTTTAAGAAAGAGAACTAATGTCTACTATTGCCTTTATTAAAAAAGGCATCTATTTATTACATCAAGAATGATGAAGCAGAAAAAGCAAGAGTATTTGAAGGGGTCATCTGACACAATTTCTATAAGAATATTATATCTTTGACTCGATATGAATATCAAAATCTCGCGTTGGGCTAGTGCACAAATCTGATGCTCTTACTCAACTATAAGCCAGAACATCTTGAAAGCCAAAAAGTTAATAAACCTAGAAATCTGAAAACAACAACAACAACAACAAAAACGCGGGGGGGGGGGGTGGGGAGGGGGCATTCAATTATCCAACCTTCCAAGAAACGAAAAAAGTTGGAAGGCCATGATCTCATTGTAAAAAATACTCTTTCCCAAGACTCAATTGTTGGTAATTTACTTCAATGTAAGAAAGTGTTCATACATTACTGTTAGTTTTCTCATTTCCTCTCACTGCAGACCAGTGAAAACCTCACAACGAATTGCAGTTTGGGACTCAGACCATAAGGTGAAACACGGGTGGGATGGCTTAAATCATGAAGTATTTGGAGAAAGGCTTTTTTCTTTTTTTTTCTCACTTGTTTATAATAGCTTTACTGGCTATTCCTAAGGTTCAAAGTCTTCCTCTTAGTGCGTATGAAGGTTTTCTGTCTAGGAGTAGCACTTGCAAATTTAAAGGCAGGAGGTAGCAGAGTTGATAACATTCTAGACCCTTCTTTGGCGGGGATCAATAATTTTTCCTTCTTTCTTGAGCAAACAAAGGGAAGCCTGCTGGAGCTGCCCTCCTGCTCTGTCAGGCCAATATGTCCTTCACGACCTCCCCCTCCAGGGGTCTGCTTTCTCCCATTTCTCCCATCTTCTTTATTAAAGCAGACCACAAACAGTCTCATGTAGACAAATATTCTTGGTGAACTCATCAGTGGCTTCCATGGCACTCAGGACAAAGACCCCACTCCTTCAATGCTTGCTTACAAGGCACTCTCCAGGGCACTTATATAGAAGAGTGGGAAGGGAAAAAAAACCAAAAAGAGAAAAAAATCCTTGCTGTTATGGAACTTACATTCTGCTGGGCAAAGATCTGCTAAGCAAGATAAGTAAACTAACTACATGGTTTGTAGATGATGATAAGTGCTAATGAGAAGAGAGCAAAGTAGTTAAGGGAGGAAAAAGTAAAGTAGTTAAGGGGGGAAAAAAGTAGTTAAGGTATCAGGTTATGGGTTGGTGTGTGATATGTTTAGATAGGCCCCCCAGGAAAAACCTCACTGAGAATGTGACTTTTGAACAAAGATGTGAAGGAAGTGAGGCAGCTAAGAATGTCGTTATCTAGGGAAAGAGCATTCCAGGTAGACAGAACAGCAGGTGCAAAGGCCCTGAGGTGGGAGCATGAATGTTCCAGGATCAGCAAAAGAAGCCAGTGTGACTGAAGTAGAGTAAATGATGGGAAAGGAGGCAGAATGAGGTCTTTTAATCTGTCTTGTGTATCTGTGGAATCATTTACATCAGACACCTCTTGGGGATTGCTTCTAACCAGCATCTATTCCAAAGGCCATGGATTTCAAATAATTTTTAAAGTGGTAGAACCCTTCCTTCAAATGAACTTGAAATGGAAGTTCAAATAGGAAAAAGAAAAGCAGGGGAGGGGCTGTCTGTCAAATCCCATTCATCCCTACACCCCACAATGGTTCAAGGCAACGCCATGGAGAAAGATTTGTTTTCCATGCAGCTCAGGTGCAAACCACCACTCTAGAAATATGGTCTGATGTTCTGCCTAGAGCCAAGATATTTTACAGCACACTGCTCCAGAAGTAGTCTTGTCTGGCTCTTGTACCTACAAGGAGACTTTCAGCAGATATTTACCTCCAACAAGGGAATGAAATTAGAGCCTCTACAGTTACAACCACATAGTGATGTGTGGGTCTGATATGTTCCTAGAAATTAGTTCTCTATTCTGGAACATTTTTTTCTTAAAAACACATTTTTAACTTTTTTTTTTTTTTGAAAAGGTGACACAGGTCAAAGAATTTAAAAAAAAATGCACTGAAAAAGTTCATCTCTTAGGGATAACTATATTACCGTGTATTTGCAATGGAATTCCACATACTTATGTGAGCAAATAAAAAGGAACCACTGATAACAGGCAACAAGATGGAGGGATATCACAAACATTACGGTCAGCGGACACACGGATGCATACCATATGACCCATGTGTCAAAACTGATCTTTGGTGACAGAAGTTGGAATGGAGTTTACCTGTGGGGAGGGGGGGTTACTCACTGGGAGAATGAAAATTTCTATATCTTGATCTAGATGGTGGATACAAAGCTTTAGTAGATATCTATAAAAATTCATGGAGCTGAAAAATGATTTGTGCATTTTATTCTGCGTACATAATTAAGTCAGTCTCCTTTCCACTATCTGTTGTTCCCAGCAACCCAGTTCCCCTACCCAGAGGCCACTCCTCCAGGGATTTCTTAACGCCCCTTTTCTTTCAGTACCTTCATACCGGGGTGGAGTCCTAGGAGGAAGCCAGGCAGACTCCAGGGGCCAAGGCTGTGGGCATTGGGCCATGGCTTGTGTGCATGCCCCTTGGCTTTCTCTAGCTCCCCTGGCCCTCTGGCCCTCCTCTTCCCCCTTTTCTCTCTCCCTTCCTCAGAAGACAGGAGGGGAAGCCAGGAAGGCCCTGGAGGTTGCTGACCCTTGCTAAATAACACTGTCCCTCTTGGCTCTCCAGGGTGTGCCTGCCTGCAGAGGACAGCATGTGCTGATCAAGGTTATCGTTGACACATTCATTCCCTCCCTCTTTTATTCTCTCCCTTCTGTTCCCTGGAATGATCCTAGGACTTCCTGCTCCTTGGGCATTCAGTCTCAGGGAGCTTCCCTCATCTTGTGCCTTGGTACGGTTCCCTTCCATCGCGCAGTCCTCATAAACCACTGTGTTTGCATATAAACATATCTCAGTAGATGCTGCGGGCGCGGGGGGGGGGGTGTCCTTATCCTCCCCTCCACACCCCTATTCCCACCTCCATAGCATCATTCTTTGACAAATTCCCTACCCACACCCAAGAGCTTCCACCCAGCCAGGCCTTTTATCTAACCATCTAGGGTCCTGACTCCCCGAGGGCAAAGGGACCTGAGTCACGTTCAAGTCAATTTGGCAAGCATTCTTGAAGCTGGGCAGAAAGTAAAGGGTACTACTTGTTCCTCGCCTTCGAGAATCTCCTAAAGTGGGGGAAATGGTGCTCAACCCAGACCCAGTTATAATAGTTAACCCAATACTTTGTATTGGTCCTTCCTCAGTGCCAGGCACTGAGTTGGGTGCTTTTCGTGCATTACATTTCTAAATTTTTCCAAATAACCCTAGGAGGAGGGTTGTTAGCCTCACCTTGCAGATGAAGGAGCTACGCACAAGGTTAGACTGTTGGCACGTGGCCGCCAGGATTTGAACAGCAACTTCCCTAGGGAAACATCCTATTTAGGCTCTGGCGGGGGCGGGGGGTGTCTCAAGTGGGAGTTGGCGTCCCAAAGCTTAGGGCTTTGGGGGAACCTTTAGTTGTGCCACACCCTTTCAGCACAGTTCTCTCCTGCGTCAGGGCCCTGGGAGGGGGCTTAGGACTGGGGTATCGGCAGGAGGCCAGGACTTCAGGAGAGGCAGATACAAAGCTCCGCGTGGCAGAGGAGCAGTGGGGAGCAGGGGAACCCGGGCTAAAAGAAAGAGGCCCTGCCGGCTCCCGGGGCACTACAATCCTCGAGGCGTAGCAAGCGGCGCGGCAGTTGCAAACCCCAGTGGCGCGCGCAAACTGCGCGGAACTACTTCCCGGGGGGCGGCTTAGGGGCGCGGGTCCCCGCGACAGCCCCTTGAGGCCGGCGCGCGGGGTCTGGAGCCCATCGCCGCTTCCCGGGCGCGGCCACGTGCGCCACGCCGGGCTCGCACGCTCCACCGCGCCGGGCCGCCGGGCCACCGGCAGGCACGCGCGCCCCCAGCGCGCACACACTCCCGGGCACGCACACCGACAGCCCGGCCCACGTCCGCCACGCCCCGCCCTCCCCCGCGCCCCGCCCCCGCCCTCGCGGCGCGGTCCGCCGTCCTCCCATTGGCCGCACGGCGCGTGACGCGCGGCGCCCGGCCCCGCCCCTCGTCAGTCACTCGGCGGAGGCGGCGCTGGCGGGGACTAGTCTCGTCCGGAGACTGGCAGCGGCGGCGGCGGCGGCGGCGGCGGCGGCCGGAGCTCGAGCCCCAGCGGCTGAGGGCGGGCGGGCGGGCGCGGGGGAGGGAGGGGGGCCGGTCCGCGACGACTCCCCGGACGGCGTTTCTCCTCCGAGCGGCGCCGGTTTCGGCTTTGGGGGGGCGGGGGTACAGCCCATCCATGACCATGGGCGACAAGAAGAGCCCGACCAGGTACCTGCTCGGAGCTGAGGGGGCGGAAGGGGAGGGAGGGCTGGGGGCGGGCGGGGGCCGGCGACGACTAGGCCCCGGAGCCACCCGGGGCGGGGGGAGGCGCTGCTAAGATGGAGATCCGGGGGCGGGGGGAGGCGGCGGCGGCGGGCGGTGGCGGCGGCGGCGGGAGGCGGTGTCGCTCCCGCTCGGGGCCGGCGGCCGTGCGCGCCGCAGCCATGGCGGCTCCTCCTCAGCCGCCCTCCGCCGCCGCCGCCGCCGCTGCTGCCGCCGCCGCCACTCCTCCCAGACAAAGGGAGATTTAACCAGGTGGGGAGGGAGGGAGGGCGCGAGCATGGGAGGGGAGAGGGAAGGAGCCGGCCCACTCCCCGCCGCCGGCCTCGGGCTGCCCCTGCGCGCCCCCTCCAGATCCGGCCCGCGGCTCCCCTGCCGGCCCCCCCAGCCCCACGCTCAAGTCCACAAGTCCGCCCGCTTCCTGCGCCCGCCGCGGCCTTTCCCGGGGCGCCGCCGCTGCCGCCGCCGCCTGCTGTGCGAGGCAGCACGGTCGGGCCCCAGAGCTTGCAGGGTGCCAGTGGGGGCGCCCCGTGCCTTCCCCGGTCCCTGTTTCAGTCCCCGGAAAGGGTGGGTGGGTGGTCGCCCAAGCGAAGTTTCCAGCACTGGATTCCTGCGAAATTGCGACGGCTCACCAGCGCCTGTGTTTTGCTCTTTCTCCCCCTTTTTCCTGCTCCCTGCCTCTTCCCTCCCCTTTCCCCCACTCCTCACTCCTCCGAAGGCCAAAAAGACAAGCGAAACCTGCCGCAGACGAAGGCTTTTGGGATTGTAGCGTCTGCACCTTCAGAAACAGCGCTGAAGCCTTTAAATGCAGCATCTGCGATGTGAGGAAAGGCACCTCCACCAGGTACTTGAAGATCTGGGTTAGCTTTTGTTGAAGGACTTTTGTTTTTTAAGGGGGAGAGAGGGTGGAGAGCTATACTTTCTGTCCTCTTTCCAACTTGTTGATTATGGCTTTTTTTGCATTTGGGGTGGGTGGGTGATGTGTGGTTTTGGTTGTGTGTATTTCGTGTTGGGTGCAGAGCGGTCCTATTCACTGAATGATTTATGGGAGGGAATTTTTCCAGGTTTTCGTCTTATTTCAAACAGGCTGGATTTATTTGACACTTGTATCCATTGGCTTATTGGTATTGGCTCAAAAAGAGAGGAAGCAGTGCTTTTGCTATGGATTGTAGGACTTTAGACCTTTTATTTTTACCATGTGTAGAATGTTTTTAATTTGCCTGTCCTGAATAATTTTTTCTTCTCTGAGCGATTTAGTGGTGGATGTACAGTTAGGCTGGTTGTTGTGCTTTTCCTGTCTTGAGCTGTAAATGCCTGTTATTTTCAATTGCGCTTGAAAATAAATGTTGGGGTTTGATAAAGTGCACTTTTTGGAAAGCTGAGCTGTCAGTTTGTGTTTTTTGTCTGATTAGCTTATGCAGAGTGGTGATGGAGGACCATTTTGCAAAATGGTCAAATGAATAGACTGTATTGAAGTTTTTTTGTGTTTAAAGCCATTACAATGTAAAGAATGTTGAAAGAATTTCTTTTCATTTTTGTGAAGGTAGTAAATCGCATCTGCTATCAAAACGAACTACTCCACATTTAATGTTTAGGTATATTTGGATAAAATATCAAAGCTGATTTTGTAGCCTTCTGGTCGTCTTTTAAATTGAATTTGGAATTTGAGTCTGTGATGTTAGAGTTTGAAGTTAAGCTATTCTTGATGTCATTTCATGAGAAGGCATTGGGGTAGATGTGTGTGAAAGCTGGGGAGGAGTGAATGTCTAGGGGATCCCTGAAGATTTAAGTTGATTGCCAGAGGTCTCATTTCACCAGGTACTTGGTTTTGAATTGGTAGTGTTCCAATATGATTGTGTTGTAGTACTCCATAGTTCTCACTGGATATTATTCTTGGACTAAATGTGTCCTGCCAGGGTTTCATTGCTTTATTTATACCTGGGATTACCTAGGATATTGGGTAACCTAAAGAATATAATTCTGGGATGAATTGATTCAGTTACTGGTGGAGCAGTTCTGGGACTCTTTAAGAGTGCTTTGAATGAAAGTACTCAAGAACTAAAAATATTTCTCCAGAAGTTTTTACAGCAAACTCATGTCACTTTTTATATTATGATAGAACAAATTTAGTTAAAATAAAAAGCGCTTATTGGGAGCTTACTATTTGTTTTGTTTTACTCTCTGAAACAGGGAATTCCATCAAATGGCATGAAAGTTTAGAAATGTATTTGTTATTTAAAGCAATAGTGATTGTATTTTATTTATGAGTAATGTTTTTTTACATGTAGAATCCCTCAGAGGCCAAACCTCTTTATTGTGGTTTTGCTTTGAGTGTTACCGTAGATGATGTTCAAGTAAATGACTAGGAAACTCCTAAGAACTTGAGAACTTTACTGGTGAAGAGCAAAACCAAATTCAAGTTTACATCTGATGTATTGCTGGGAATAATTATCTTATAATGAAATGCATTTCAGTTTCTGCGTGTGTTCAAAAAAAAAAATCTGACTTATCAACTTTTTGGAAGCATGTGGGAGGTTTTGATTTTAAAAGCAATAGAAATGTTTAAAGTTTTTTCAGAGTTACAAATGATGACAGTGAAACTCAGTTTTTTAACGAATATATTAAATTACTAAAGACAAAATATTTTAGATTCTGTTCAGGAACGGGAAACTTATCTCTTATCTTTAAGGGTTTTCGTGTAATTTTTCGAGGTCTCTCGACCTCGAATCCTACTCGGTTGAGTAGGATTTGAACACAGATTTCCAAGATCCAAGGATGCAACACTCTTATAAAGAAGGATTTAACACTCTTATAAAGTCTCGATACCTTTACATGGCCTGTTTGTTTCATCTTGGTTATTGTCAGTGTTTTGGTGTTTGAGATCTATTCTTGAAGCCATCATTAATTGGAAAGCAAACAACATTTGGCTTTCTTAGGCTAGAAATGGGTTTCATGCGGAAAGGCGACTTTCACAAGTCTTCATCCAGGCATTATCAGGTGTAGAAACTGTTGGTTAATTTCCCTGCCATACTAGTTACTGCTCTGTGATTTTCTTGGGTCTTTTTCTGTAATTTTTTTGTTATTTCAAAGATTTAATATTTTCTGCCTTGCATAGTTTTAATCAGATCTGGTATTGATGACAGTGGAAAACTTGTTGGGTTTTGGATGCTGAGTAATAGGCAAAAAAGATTTTAGAATAACTTTTAAAAGTAATAAAAGGGCTTTATTAACCTGTTGGCTGGTATAGAAATTGGGTTTCGTTGCTCTGAGCTGGTGTTTCATATCTGTATTATAACAGCAGTCTAGCTCGTGGCCTAGCCAGTGGTCATTTTGGAATTTGTTCATCATTTTTGTCTGTATTGCCATCATCTACCAAGTTAACCAAGGAAGTCGGGTTTTAATTAGTAGTAGGTCCAGTAGGACAGAGAACTGTATTTACTCTTTGAGGATAGAATGGGTATCACTTAATTTGATGAGAATAATAACTCTTATCCAAAGAACATTTATTAAATTCCTAGGATGTGAAAGATACTGGTTAAGACAATTGGCGAGGGGTGGGAGAGTTGGTTAAACATGCACAACACAATGAGCAAAATCCAAGTTCTAAAGGCTCTAAGAGAGGTATAAATAAAGTGCTGTATGGGAGATTGGAGCAGTCTGGCTTGGGAAATCAATTAGGATGCCTCTTCCTCCTTCCCATTTCTTCTGAAAAGGTGATTTCTACAAGATTACCTGCCAACTTTTCATTGTTATTGCCATGTGTACTTTATATGTTGAATTCTTCAGGTAGATTCATGAAAGTGATTTATAAGGTCTTTTTTTCTTATTGGAGCAGCACAGAGCAAAATGGAAGGGGGTCAGATACTCCAAAGGAACATGTTAAGGGAAGGAGGAGGAAATGCTTAATAGGATACTTGGAGGTTCAGGGGGCAATAGAGATCTATATTGGCTCCACATAGAGACTCTATATGGAGAGTCTCTTTGGGTCTTAAATAGACTCCTTTTTCTAACTGTATCATCCCAAACTCTACCCCTTGCTGGTGATTATTTCATAGTTTTGTTGAGGTATGATTTACATACTGTAGAATTCACTAATTGTAAGTGCCCAATTCATTGAATTTCACTTATTTTAAAAACTTCTGCAGCCATCACCACAAACCAGTTTTGGAAGATTTCCATCACATTATACGATTTTTTCCTGTCTGTTCTGTGATACAACCTAAAAGCATGGAGGGGTCACCTGCACCCGGAAAGGTTGCCTCCTCACCATGCTGAGAGAACTCTACCCTAGGCCTTTCAATAGAGGAAATAAAGGAGTATGTATTTAAGGTGGCTATGGGTGGGGAAGAAACTCTATCCCTTTCCTAGGTGATAAATAGGAGATAGATAAAGTAGGGTTTGCCAGTCTCATGAAAGATGATGCTATAAGCTTTTAGAATGAAAAACCCCTGCAAATTAACACATTTACTTAACTTTTTGTTAAGTTGAAGTTCTTGAGTGTTGAGCAGAGCAACTTCCTGGACTCAGTGGTAAATTGAATGCACTTTGCTTCGGTCTTGGTAGTTCTCTGAATCCAGTAATGTCTTTGTTGGAAATAAAGATTGCCAAGATACTGCTGTAGCACTAGCTGATGCGTGCTGCTTTGATCATAGTGCTGCATTTTGACCATCAGCTACTGCTTAAATGACACTCACTTGAAAGTTGGTAAATTTTTGCTTTGGGTAATTACCATAGATTTAGAACTTTTCTAGTGTTCTGTGCCGGATTTTATTCTGATACTGGGTTCAAATCATGTTTATTTGAATACCATCTCTCTGAAAAGTGTACTGTTTTTAGAGCTTTTGCAGAGAGAAGTGAGGAACTTACTTTAGATGTGTAATGAAACTGTGTCACTTAAAAAAAATGTTGGTACTCAGGATATCAAATTAGAAGTTGGTACTCTGTTTTGTTTGTAAAACGTTTCCTGGCTCTGGAACTCCCTCATTTTTTGAAGTTGTAAGTTCGGACATTTCTCTCTTTAAATTCGGGTAGCCTAACAACTCAATATTCCTTGAGTAGTCCTGAAGTATTTTAGAAGTTTTAGGGGAAAACATACATACTTGGTGAGATGTGAAGTTCTGATCTTGCTTCAAAAATGCATCTTTTGAAGGTAAAAACCTCCCAGAAAGCAGGGGTGGGGTGTCCCTAACCTGGAGTAGAGCCAGGCCTCTTCCCGCCAGTTTTGGATCATCCACCGCAGTGGTTTTGGTCCTGAGGCCACACAGGTTTTTGTTGTAGTTTGTCTTTCATGAAATTTCTATATAAAATACATGGAAAAATTACCTGTCTTCTAAACCATCAAACTTTACCAAACCTTTTGACCTCAAAGCTGGTAGAGTTTTAAAGATCACTTTTATCCAGAAACAGTGATAATTTATTTTATATTTGCTATTACATTGGACTTACTGATTTATTGGTACTGACTTGATCTTCTGTATACTTGGTGACCTTAAAGTAAATTACCTGGGTAGTTGTGGTTATTTGACAAGTTTTTATTGAGCACACAGCCAAATGGGCTCTGGGTGTGCAGTGGTGCACAGACAGACAAGGTCCTTGTTCTCACCGAGTTTGAAATACTATGGAGAAGAAGAGAAAATAAGCAACTAAACAGAAAAATAAAATAATTTCGGCCAGTGGCAAATGTTTTGAGAAATTAGAGCAGAATGTGGAACTATAGAGTGATGAGAACTGGGGGAGTGACGAGCACTGCTTCCTAGACAGTGTTGAGGTACACATTTGCCTTTTGAGGCAGCGCGCATGCTCTTTTCTTTTGAAGCAAGGGATAGTTAAGTTCAGTAGGTTAGTTCTGTAGCCTCTGCCATTTAGCTTATTGGGTTGGGGACAATTTAGAATCGGAACCCTTGTGTACGGGCTACTCAGCTTTTCCTTAGTTGCATGTCATATAGTGAGGCCAGACCAGCTCGTTTTCAGTATATCCTGTTAGTTACTGGGATGGGAGGTTTGAGTAGATTACTCATGTGGCATACATTTATCCTGTGCTGCTGTCAATGCTGAAGATATGCCAAGATTAATAAAAACTATTTTGGTAAACGGCAGCTACTTTGAGGAAGTTGTCAGCACTAACTAACTCAGTTCATTAGATATTAAGGTAATAGTGGATCCCTAAATGTCTCCTTTGCAGTTCGAACTAAAACATTCTACAGTCTTTCTGGCTCTCACTTTTCTCTTTGGCTCTGTCACCGAGGCCTTTTTTGTTTGTGGCATCTTCCTTTATCCTCCCCATCAGTAATGTTCCCTTTTTTAGGTAAGGAGGATTGTTTTTGTTTTTGTTTGTTTATTTGTTTGTTTTTAGGGTTTATTCTTTTAAAGATTTTTATTTATTTATTTTGAGAGAGTGTCCGCGGGGGGGGGGGGCGGGGGAGGGCAGAGCAAGATCGAGAATCTCAAGTAGACTCTGCACTGAGCAGGGAGCCAGACTGAGCGCTCCATCCTAGGACCCTGAGATCATGACCTGAGCCAGAGTCAGGAATTGGATGCTTAACCCACTGAGCCACCCAGGCACCCCTTTAAATAAACTTTTTGAACTGTAGCATACATACAAAGAAGTGCACAAATTCTAATTAAAAGGCTTGAGGAACCTTCACAAGGTCAACACACCATGTAACTTGCTCCCAATTTAAGAAACAGAACGTCACCAGGACACCAGAGTCCATTATACACTCGACGGTCACTTCAGCCACTGTTCTTGACTTCTAATGCTGGGCAGGAGTCCTGCATGTTTCTGAATTTGGTATAAGTGGAGTCATGCAGTTAGATGCCCTCCTGGGTCTGGCTTCTTGAGATTCATCCATGTTCATGTGCGTGATTCTTAATTTACCAGTGCTGCTGTTTTATCCTAAGAGCATCTTAGAGCTCAACTCTGCATGTAAACTCTTATGCATTCTAGAAATAGGATTTCTCCTTGGTATCTTTTTATTACCGTCATACTTGAACACAAATGTCTTCTTTGAGCTGTAGTGTAAATTCACACATCATTAGGTGTAAGGATAAAACCTGGTGTGTGGAACTTTTCTACAGTACATAAACGGAGTAGGCTTTTGCCTCATCAGTTTGTAGTGTTTATCAGTCATTTATATTTCAAGTCATTGGGTAAGTAAACAAAATTCCTGCTTTCAGGGAACCTAACAGATGTTGCAAAGGTAAGACAATAAAAAGATCTTCAGTGGTGTGAGGCGCACCCAGTGATGGTAGGCTTGGAATAAGTGAGTATGCGGTAGAGATAGTTGGTCTGTGGGTACATTGGGGAAGGCCTTACTGAATGTGGGATTTGTGATTCTTAGATGTAGAGTTTGTTGTACGGGCTGATGGAAGTTATTTGCTCCATCTTGCATCCTTTTCAGCTCTTCCCTCACTTCAGATGTCATCCCCACCTTTCCACTTCTCCCCACAGGCTGGTAATTCCCATTTCCTATGTAATAACTGTCACCAGCCTTGGGCATCCGTGCTCATGGCAGTCACATCCAGCTGGTTTGGGGGCCTCTCCACTTGGTCCACTTAAATCATCTCCTAGTTCTCACGCCTTTAAGACAAAATCCAAGTGCTGACCATCACAAGGGGCTTCTGATTCAGTCCTTTCATGTTCCTTTAGGATTTATGGAAGCAGACTGCCACCATACCCCATCTGCTTATTTCCCAGACATGGACCTTGATTTCTCATTTCCATACACCTTCACACCTTCTCTTCCTCTGAATTTTCTCTGAAATGCTTTCCCTTCCTTCTGTGTCCTGCCTCACTACTCTTTGTCCTCCTAGATGTCTCAGGAATCCCTTTCATCACTCTCCAATCAGGTGCACCTCATCCGTAACACTTGAATTGTATTTTTATTTAATTGCCTCACCCTCTAAATCCTGTATAACTCATTTAACACTTGAACAGAATTTTTTTTCTTTGCACCGGAGCATTGTTCTTGTTTTTTTTTTTAATTTATTTTATTTTTACTTTTTTTAACATCTTAATTTTATTTTATTTTTTTCAGTGTTCCAAGATTCATTGTTTATGCACCACACCCAGTGCTCCATGCAATATGTGCCATCCAGGCTCACTCATCGCCCCACCCCCTTAATCACCTGTTATGTTTTACCTTTATTGAGGGTAGGACCTTTTTTTTAACTAATTAATTTCTTTTAATTTGAGAGAGAGAGAGGGAGGGTGGGGACAGAGGGAGAAAGAGAATCTTAAGCAGTCTCCATGCACAGTCTCAGACCCAGATGTGGGGCTCCATATGATGACCCTGAGATCATGACCTGAACAGAAACTTAAGTGACTTGAGCCACCCAGGTGCCCCCTGAGGGCAGGCCTTTCTTTTCACAGCTTTATGTTTCTTAAAAATGTAGTATGGTGCCTGGCACTTGACAGGGGTTCAGTAAATATATGTAGAATAGATGAAGACTAGGAGTTAGGTTGGAATCCCGTTTAAAACTGTTCCAGTTTAAAAGTTTTATGTAATAAATAAGCTTTCATATTAGGGCTTGAATCGTGTGTCTGTGTGTGTGTGTGTGTGTGTAATGTTACTAGTTTAGGAGAAAGTTGTCTTTATGAAGTGTGTCCTTAAAAGTAGTATACCTGTTTTTCTGGTTTTGTTTTTCTAAACGTGTGCTGGAAATTAAACACAGAACTAGAGTCTTGGACGCTTTAGGCAGTGTATTTACAGTACTTCCTGGAGTGGTTTGGAGCTTCAGGGCATTAGCACATTTACCTAAATAATAGCTCTGATGATTCCTAATCCTTTCTGGTTGCCCATTTGGTTATTTTAAGCCAAAAATCTTAAAAGTCTGATAATAAAGCGGAGGATCAGTCATGTGCAAAATCAGTTTTAAGGAACTAGATGGGTGTGCATGTAACCTGGCAGCTAAAGGCAGTTTAAAAATGGGTACAAAACGTGTTGGGTGTTGATGGAGAGTTTATGCTGTCCATTGTATAAGTTGTGTGTTAATATATCTATAACTTGGAAGTTGTACATGGAGTATATTCTATTGAGTAATCTGGATTAATTCTGTTATAAATTGAAGTCTTGACTCATTCACTTCATTGATTTAGCTTTAATTTCCATTCCATGCAGTGATTGACTGTTGTGTCAAAGAATTGTCAGTAAAGACAATGCAATTAGACTACAGTGTTAGTCAGAAATCATGAATAGTTAAAATTACAAGGTAAACAGGTGAAATTTTAAGTTTTCAGTAGATTAGATACTACTCTCTTTCCCGCTCTCTATCATTTTAGAAAAACTGTTTAGATGATCCTTTGGTTGAGAAAAGAAACCGGTGGAAGAAGGGATATGTAAAAAAAAAATCTTACTTAAAACTTCATAATTTAAGAGCATTAGCAATACATTTTAAGATGAAGTAGCTTTTGGGAGGGACGGGAAATTAAAGGTGATGTAGGATGCCAATTTTATCACCCTGTATAGGATCTTAAAACCTATTGAATACTTGGTGGTTAGTCATAGAGAAAACAAGCCTGGTGACTGCTTTCTAAGAAGAGATCAGATTTCATATGTAGATTGTAAGGTTTATGCACTGTTCATTCTTTTACAGAACTAAAAGTTGTTTAATATCCTAAGTCTGCCAGAATATTCAAGGTTTCAAGAAATAAAAATTCAGCTTAACTACATTCAGTCAAAACAATTCTGTTGTCTTGGGGTGTCTCAGTTCGTTAAGCATCTGCCTTCGGCTCATGTCATGAACCTGGGGTCCTGGGATTGAGCCCCACGTTGAGCTCCCTGCTCAGGAGGGAGTGTGCTTGTCCCTCTCCTGCCGCCTCCCCGTCCCTACCAACGCTTGCTCTTTAACTGTTTCTCTCTCTCTCTCTCGCAAGTAAATAAAATCTTTAAAAAAAATTTTTTTTCTGTCTTACATAATCAGTAATGAGAATAATACCATTTAAACTCAGAATAAGCTGCAGGAATAAGGACCCCTGTTACTTGCCCAATTCCTAGACCATTGCAGTCTTACTTGGAGGGAAATGGGACTCTTACCTAGGTGAATAGAAAGTAGCTACCATAGTAACACGCCTTTGTAACTGAGTTAATACTCATACTCACTTCGAATTTCAAACTTTAATAAACATGAAGGCTGGAACTCTGTTTATCTGTACTACCCCAGCATCTTGTAAATTTTTACCACACAAAGGAGAGAGATTATCAGTGCATTGGTAAAATTTAAAAACAACTAGTGTGTTGGAGGTTATTTTCCTGTATCATTACATATAGTCATGATTCTCCTTTATTTTGGTTGTGAAGGTGGTAATACATGCCTATTATAAGAAATTTGGGGAAAAACAACATAAAGGTCACTTTTATTCGGCCATGCAGAATTATTTTTGTTGACCTCTTTATTTATTTATTCATTCATTCATTCATTCATTCATTCCCTGGGCCACAAATATAAATGAGTATAGTTTTCCAGGTGCTGTTTAATATGCTAGTTCATTGAATATTCAGAGTGTTTTAGGTGGTAGTTCCATGTAGGAATGGGAGTATCTGGCAGTGTGTGATAGAAAACGAATTGAGTCTCTGGTTTGAAAGACATGCATCCTGACCAGTTGGTTTAATATGGTTCATTTTGGGTTTTTCTTCTTTTTTTTTTTTTAAGATTTTATTTATTTGACAGAGATCACCAGTAGGCAGAGAGGCAGGCAGAGGGAGAGGGGGAAGCAGGCTTCCCGCCAAGCAGAGAGCCCCATGCGGGGCTGGATCCCAGGACCCTGAGATCATGACCTGAGCCGAAGGCAGAGGCTTTTACCAACTGAGCCACCCAGGCACTCCTTGGGTTTTTATCCTAAGGGAAATTTTTTGTGACCACTTCATGATTTTAGGGATTCCTTTTTGTAGGAAATAAAGCCAACATCCAGTTTCTAGTTTTCTTTTTGGGTTATTTAATTTGGGGGAGAATGAAAATATGTCTTTGAATTTTTAGTGTCTGTGGCATGATTGACTTTGCTGAAGTCTTTCATGAAAAGGATAAGTATGTAAGGCAATCCAGATTTAAAGTTTTTCTATTAAATTTATTTAGAGTGGTGGTTCTCAAACTTTAGCATGTATCAGAATCCCCTGGAATGCTTGTTGAAACACATTGCTTGATTTCCTACTCTACCCATTTATTAAGTAGGTCTGGGGTAGGGTCTGTGAATTTGCATTCCTTAAAAGTTATTAGGTCAGGGGCTCCTGGGTGGCTCAATGGGTTAAAGGTTCTGCCTTCAGCTCAGGTCTTGATCTCAGGGTCCTGGGATCAAGCCCTGAATCAGGCTCTCTGCTCAGCGGGGAGCCTGCTTCTCCCTCTGCCTGCCTCTCTGCCTACTTGTGATCTCTCTCTGTCAAATAAATAAATAAAATCTTAAAAAAAAAAAAAAGTTACTAGGTGATGTTAGTGCTGCTAGTGCTGGTCTAGGGAGCACTCTTGAGAACTATTGGTTGGATCACCTAAAGAGAAGTCAGCCATGTTTCTTTTTTTTTTATTTGACTGAGAGAGATGTAGGGAGAGAGGGAACACAAGCAGGAGGAGTTGCAGAGGGAGAAAGCAGGCTTCCCGCTGAGCAAGGAGCCCGATGCGGGGCTCGATCCCAGGACCCCGGGATCATGACCTGAGCTGAAGGCAGACACCCAACGACTGAGCCATCCAGGCGCCCCAACCAGCCGTGTTTCTTAATGAAGCCGGAGATAGTTTTGATGTTAGAGAAAATTTGTGTCTTGGCATTTCACAGTGAATTTAAGAGAAGTGATCTGCATTCATGTTTTTATTTATTTATTTAAAAGATTTTATTTATTCGTCAGAGAGAGAGTGAGAGTTCGTGAGCTCCTCTCACACACGCGCACAAACAGGGAGAGCGGGAAGCCTGCTTCTCCCTCTCCCACTCCTCTTGCTTGTGTTCCCTCTCTTCCTGTGTCTCTCTCTATCAAATAATGATTAAAATCTTTAAAAATAAATTTATTGAAGGCCAGTTGGTATCAATTCCTTTAAAAATATTTGTACCTTGTGACCCAGCATTTCAACTAGGCATTAGTGTTCTCTGCATATAAAAATTTCTGTGTAAATATATTAGTTACATCATTATTATAACAAAAAATAGCTGTCTGGCCAGTGAACTCACAAGTGTCAGTAGTGTGCTACTTGAGGGGCAAGTGTTTTGCTAAGACCACAAGGGTCTCTGGCCCAAAAAGTGGATTTTGATAGTAATTCTTGTTGCAAGTTAAAAAAAAAAAAGCCTACATAGAAGTCAGCAGGGAATTGTTAAAAACTATGCAATAGTTAGAAATATTTTGCATCTCTTAAAAATGTTTTGGACTCTTTAATATATTTGTGGTGGGAATGTACAATGATAAAACCACTCTGGAAAATAGCTTGGCAGTTTCTTGCAAAATTAACTGTATACTTACTGTATGACCTAGTAGTTGCATTCCTGGGTATTTATCCCAGAGAAATGGAAACTTAAGTTCACACAGAACCTGTTAGCAAATGTTCATGGCAGCTTTATTTTGTAATACCCTAAAACTGGAAATAACCCAAATGTCCTTTAGTAGGTGAGTGATACATCCATATCATATGGAATACTACTCAACAATTAAGAAGGAACAAACTGGATGTACATTTCAAGGGCATGATGCTGAGTGAAAAAAGCCAATCTGTAAAGGTCACACACTGTAGGGAGCCATTAACATTTTTGTAATAACAAATTAGAACAGATTAGCAGTCACCAAGGGTTAGGTTATGGCTAATGGGGTTGGTGAAATG
Source organism: Nasua narica (assembly GCA_028533885.1). Lineage (NCBI taxonomy): Eukaryota > Metazoa > Chordata > Mammalia > Carnivora > Procyonidae > Nasua > Nasua narica. The sequence goes on along the minus strand of CM052799.1, from coordinate 34,505,196 downwards.
GTGGGTATGACTGTAAAGGGGTACTGAGAAGAAATGTTTTTTTTAAAGATTTTTATTTTTATTTATTTGACAGAGAGAAAGAGATCACAAGTAGGCAGAGAGGCAGGCAGAGGGAGAGGGGAAGCAGGCTTCTTGCTGAGCAGAGAGCCTAATGCGGGACTCAATCCCAGGACCCTGAGATCAGGACCTGAGCTGAAGGCAGAGGCTTAACCCACTGAGCCACTCAGGTGCCCCGATTAAATCTAATCTTGATTGTGGTGATTGTTATATGAATCTACACTTGATAAGGTGAGAAAGAATGGAACACACATGTCCCAGTGTCAGTTTCTCGGTTTTGATGTACCATAATCCAGAGGATGCAACTCTGTCTGAGAAATGGGGTACAAATTATATGGGACTTAATACTGTTTTTGCAACATTCTGCAAATCTGTAATTATTTCAAAATAAAATCTTAAGTTTTAGGAAGAATATATAATAAAAGGAAATGTTCATAGTATTAGGAAAAAAGTTTCAGAATGATAAAACAATATGATCCCACTTTAATATTTCAAACCACTTAAAACCAATATTCATAATAAGTTGTAAAAGTAAAAGTCTAGTTATGGAATGTTGAAATTTAAATAACATTTACGCTGAGATTGTAAAGTTTTATTTATATTGGTTACACTGATTTAGCATTTAAATAGCTATTAGTTGAGATTGGAGAATGTATTTATACTCTAAAACATGTTGTAAAATATTTTTAAAAATTTTTTTAAAGATTTTATTCATTTATTTATTTGACAGAAAGATATCACAAGTAGGCAGAGAGGCAGGCAAAGAGAGGAGGAAGCAGGCTCATCGCTGAGCAGAGAACCCGATGCGTGGCTCTATCCTAGGACTCTGAGATTATGACCTGAGCCTAAAGCAGAGGCTTTAACCCAGGCGCCCGTGTTGTATTTGTTAATTTAAAGCTGTTTGTGCTCTTGGTATTACAGATATCTTGTATGATGTTCTGACTCAGTGCTGTCCAATGTAAGTGTATATCTTGCAAACCACATGAAAATTCCAGCTTCATTAGCCACAGAGAAAGTAAAAAGCAGGTGAAATGATTATTTTTAAAGATTATTTATTTATTTATTTGTCAGAGAGAGAGAGAGAGCCCTCGCACACACAGGCACATGAGAGCTTGTGTGCACAAGCAGGGGCCAGAGGAGGAGGCAGAGTGGGCAGAGGGAGAAGCAGGCTCCCTGTTAATCAAGGAGTCCGATGAAGGACTTGATCCCAGGACCCTGAGATCATGACCTGAGCTGAAGGCAGGTGCTTAACCAACTAAGCTATCCAGGCATCTTTTGGTGAAATTATTTTTAAGAAATATATTCTGCTTAATCAGTTATATCCAGAATATTATCATTTCAATATGTAATCAGTATAAAATTGCAGTGAGATATTTTACATCCTTTTTATCCTACTAGGTCTTCACGATGTGGTATGCATTTTACAGTTACGGCATGACCAAGTTCAGACCAGCCCCCTTTCAAGTGCTCAGTAGCCACACGTGGCTACCATTATTGGAGAGTAGTAGTTGTAGTGGAGAGCCAGGGCTTTGGTGTCAGACCGAAGTTTGAGTAACACCAGCCCTGTCATTGTTAACCTAGTGACCTTGGGCAGGTTACTTAACCTTGTGCTTTAGTGTTTCATTTGTGAATAGTAACTTCTCCATAGGGGTATTATGAGGATTAAGTGAGTGAATGTTTGAAAGAACTTGGCACAGGACCTAGCACAGAATACATACTGTTAAAAATAATAAAGCTGTTGATGGATTGTATTGTATTGTATTGAATGACTAACCATTATAAAGGCACAACTGATTTCTTAATAATATTACTAGTGAAAAATACATGAGTAGTACAGGAGATAGTCTTTGTTTTTCAGAATTGAACTTTTGGGACCTAAGTTTTAAATGATGATGGAATAAAGGGACAAATATTTGAGCACTCATGTGCAGGGTATTGCACCAGGCACTTGAGCATTGAGACTATAAATCTTAAGATGATATTCTCAAATACTATGTATTTGCATAGCACTTTACATTTACCATACCAGTTTTTTGTCTGTTTTTCCAATGTAACACTCAAAGCAATCCTGAGATAGAGTTGTTTTTCCAACTTTCACAGTTGAGGAAGTTGAGACTCAGAAAAGTGAAATAACTTAGTTGATTTCATACCCAGTTAGTAGAATAGAAGAAATAGAATGGTGACATAATTAAATGGACAAATTAATATGGAACCAAAGTGTTTTAACTGCATTCTTTTAATTCTTTCCCTTCCTCCTTTGCTGTCTCAGGGGAGAACACTTTTCCAGGGCCATTTAAATTAGATAAGGGCAATAATATAGTGTCCACTTGGTTTAGAATTATCCTGAGGCTATTAGCTATTATTAGATACTAATCGTATCATCTGTGATGAAAAAGGTTAGCATAAGCCTATATAGGTTAGGTGATTTACTTTGCTTGTTGTGATGTTTCTCTTTAAAACTTGAGTTTTTCTCACTCAATGAAATACATTCATGAAAATGGACTCAGAATATTCAGTATAATACTACTATCTTAAAATCACCTTTCAAGTACTATTTATCACTTTACTCATTCAGAAAATGACACAGTTCTTTGAAAGAACATGGCATGCCACCATTAAAATCAGTAGTCAGAGGCAGCAGTGAGTTTGTGAATGATAGACTCTCCCAAGGCAGTGGTGCCTGGGCAGGGTCTGATGAAGCATGTATAATTAGGCCTTTGATCTCTTGTGTTCCGATATGTAGATTCTGCTTTCCAGTGTATGCATTGCTGTCTTTATTTGTGGGATTTTTTTTTTCCTCCAGCTAAGAAAATTGAGGGAGTCACAGGACATCTAGTTTGTTGTTGAATATTCTGGAACAAAATGTATGACAGTGAACTCATCATGACATGTACTTTTCGTGTGCATCATTGACGTTTATTTATAAGAGAGGAGATTGCATTTTAGAGCTCAAGACTGGAGTGATAACAGGGGGAGGTGGGTAGGTAGAGTGTTCTTTGCCCCTTGGTTTTCTCTCTGCCTCTCCCCTTCCCCCGCCCTGCCCAGCCTCCACGTAGTGTGCCTGACAGTGCCTCTCTTTTTGTCTACCCAACCTGTAAATGTACTAAGAACCCCTCAGAATTCTGTATGAAGAACTCATTTCTGATTTTGGTGAATCTTAGCAACATGGAATTCTGCAATTAGAGTGGTTTTTTTTTCTTTATTGAAGGGTTGTGAGGATTGTGGAATGTGGGTCCAGACTGAAATTCGATGTAATTATGTTTCACAGATTTTTGTTTTTTCTCAGTGCTTTAGGATGTCTTGAAAGTTTCACTGTACACAGTCGCTGCTTACTGCAATTATATTGCGAATAAAAGTTTTAAAAACATCACATTGGACGATATTATATATGTACAGATACATATGCCGGATTGGGATTTTAAACTGTGGGTTGCAGTTAATTGAAGTTCCCTGAAATTCACAGAACTGGATGATTTCTTTGCTTCCTCCAGTTATAAAATACGGTGATTTATGTCAGTTTTGTCAGTTTATAATGTAATAATGAATTACCACGATGCCAAATTACTTGTCTAAAGTATATTGAAAATAATTTATTTGTAATGTTTCACTCCTTCACCCCCAGAATATGTCAGTAGATATTTATACATTTCAGAATCTCTGAATAGGAAGGCTTTATCTGTTAAAACTTTTTGGTAACAGTATGTGTAGTTGAAATTTCCTTATTTAAGTTACAATTAAGGTTTTTATTTTGGAATCCTTCATTAATAACCCTTCACTTATGGACTTAAAAATCTTTGTCTCTCTCTTTCCCAGACTGACCAGAACACTAGATTCAGTTACCCTCCTATTACAGATCTTTAAGATAAGGGCTTTCTGTCAAAACACCTGGTGTGGAAGGTGTATTAACTACAGACTGGTGTGCTATAGCCCTAGAGGTGTTTATAGTCTTTGTTATCTAATTAAAAGAAAGACTTGGTGCTTCTCTTTTTCTTTTTTTTTTTGGAAAGTTTGTATTACTGAAATAGTTAATACAGTGTCATGGCCCAAGGTAAAGTATGGTTCTATTAGAACAGGTGTACATTTGCACTTTTTCATGCTTAGCGTTTATTGAACAACCGTTACCGAGGGAGTAACTGGAACACAGACCTAGAAGGAGCCTCATTGGGTAACAGGAAGAAAAGTGGGACACACCTCATTGAAGGCTTCATCGGAAACCTGCACTCACCCTAATAGTAATGCTGATAAGGACCAACTTTTATTAACAAGCATTTAACAAATAGCAGACACTATATTAAGCCTATTTCATGCATTGTCTCATTTAATCCTTCTAAGGGTATGGTCCATATCTCCAGTTTACAGATAACGAAATGAGGCTTAGAGTTTACATTCCCAGCCCAAGTTTATATAGCGTGGTTGCATTTGACTCAGCTCTTTTCCAACTTCACATTCATATTGTTTCTAACTTTTTTTCTGAAAATGGCATTACTTACCATCTACACAGCCACCAGACAGAGACATCATTAGACACCCAACTGTAGCAGTCAGATGTCACATTGTTGTTTATTCCTCCTGTTGTATTCCTGTCACTACCACCTTAATTTTGGTCCTCATTATTTAATTTTTCAGTTCAGTGTGAACTTCATTAATTGCAAATCTCTACAGTACAGACCTGCACCTGGACTACTGGAGTAGCTTGGCTCGGCCAGGTGTCCAGTGGTCTCTCTAGAAAACACATAGGTCATGTAGCTTGTCTGCCTAGAATCCTTGGTTGCTGCCTGATTGCCCGAGGAGGCATAGCCCTGTCTCCTTAAACGACCTGACCTGCGAGGCCGCTTATGGTCTGGCTCTGTCCTACCTACCAACTCATCTTTGCCACTTCTTTCCATGCGTCTTCTAGTCAAACTTGTGTTCCCTCAGCATGTTCCCTCATGTCACTGCGTTGCCTGAAGACTTTCACCTTTTAGTTTTACTCGGTAAAATCACCTTTAGATGTAAGACCCAGCTCATGTAAACTCTTTTGGGAAACCTCTTGATTCTTTTTTCTGTGGTCATTGAAGAAATTTGTGCATTTCATTTTGTAGTGGAATTTGTTTTTTATATTTTTGCCCCCAGGTTAAATTTGAAGCCCACATGGGCAAGGATAGTGCCGCTGACACACTGTTAAATCTTCAGAGGCAGGGTCTTAGTGTGCTACTGCTTTTGTACTGAGGTGTAACTTTTAAACTGTAATCCATTCACCTAATCTCTAGTTTTAAAATGTTTCCTTTTTAAAATAATGTCATATATTGGTTAATTTTTCTGCAAATAGAATATGTCTATTAAAAATTTTAAAAAAGTACTTGGTGAATGACTTGGAAATACTGCCGACATTTGTTTACTTCCTCTTTAGTTTCTAATTTTACTCTTTACATAGTCTTTTTTTTTTTTTAAGGTTATTTATTTATTTATTTGACACAGAGAAGTTAGAGAGGGTATACAAGCAGGGGGAGTGGGAGAAGGAGAAGCAGACTTCCCACCAAGCAGGGAGCTCAATAGGGGCTTGATCTCAGGACGCTGGGATCATGACCTGAGCAGAAGGCAGATGCTTTAACGACTGAGCCACCCAGGTGCTGCTCTTTGCATAGTCTCTTAACATTAGGTCCCTTTATCATCTGCTTTTCAAGTTCATACTTGCTCCTCTGCTCACAGCTGAGACAATAATTTATTGCAAAATAGAATTCTTCTCAACCAGTGTCTGTTTTAAAAAGATTCACCTTCTCAGGAGAACTAAAAAATGCCTTTCTCTTACATTCCGTTTTGTTCTGTGCTTGCTGGCTTAAGGTTTTAGAAACAGAGCTATCTTGAAAGGTTTGTAGAACAGTGACTAGAGTGGTCTAGATACAGTATGACTTAAGGAGGAAAAGGATTGAAATTGACAAGATCATGAAGTCTGTTTTTCTTGGAAATTTTACAGTTGAATAGGACTCAGAATGACTGGAGTTCTCTTAGCAAGGGATTTTCAAGAGGTGGACCGGACAATCTTTTGAACTATTAGTAATTTAGATACTGGTTTTTTATCTGTTATTTTTCAGGATTGAAGTCCTAGGTGATCTTTCCCTTTCAGTTGGTACTGTTTTATAAATGAAGCCTCTTAATTGTATATCAATATTTTCTCTTCTTTTTTCTTTCGATTTCGTTTGTTTATTTTACAGAGAGAGCTAGCAAGTGTGCAGTGGAATTGAGCGCACAAGCAGGGGGAGCAGCAGGGAGAGGGAGAAGCTGGCTCCCCGCCCAGCAGGGAGTCCGATGTGGGGCTCAATTCCAGGACCCTGGGATCATGACCTAGGCCAAAGGCAGATGCTTAACCATCTGAACCATCCAGGTGTCCCTGTATATCAGTATTTCCAAAACTCACTGATCTAATAATGAGTTTCATGAAAGAAGATACATCTGATGAGTTGGAATGTTTAGTAAATAAGGATTTGTGACATTTTAAATTAATCTGGTAACTATTAATAAGCATTTAATTAATGGAACACAAACTTTGAGAATATATAAATTCTCAGTGAAAATAGAGACTAATGCTGAATGGCAAGTTGGCTTTTAAAGAGATCTTAACATGCAACCTTACAAAATCCATACCTTGTTGTAAAAACATTTGCAAACAGGAAATGTCCTATACAAACATGAATAAATTTGTATACAGCAACCATATTGATCCCTAACTGGGGAACTTTTGCTAAATTTAGTGTTGGGCTTAATCCTATTAGTTAAACCAGCTAATGGTAACTTGATGAATCATTGTGATCCTCTTGTGGTTTTGAAAGGTGTATTTTCAGAATTAACTTTATTCATAACATGCTCGGGAAATTGTATGAGGATATTTGCTTTGTTTTTCTCAGTGACCAATATAATCTTTACTTTTCAATTTTGTTTTACAATCACCAGAAGTTTGCTTTGTTCCCCGTTCTTTGATTTTTGTCAAGTAAATAGGTCTAATTATTTTTTCCTATTCCTCCTTCCTTTGTCCAGGCCCTCTAGTTTTATATGAAATAGTGTTTTAGAAATGAGGGTTGTAACTCTTTACTTTTTCAAGTGTCTTATCCATACAGTGAAATTTAAATTTACAGTAGTTTTCTCCTAAGTCTTAGTAATCATATGTTGAAGTGGTGGAAAAACCTTTAAATTCTGACATAATGACACATATATCTTGGCTATTTTTGTGTCATTTTAAGTTTTCTAACCCTAGTGCAAACAAATCAGATTTTTGAGGAAAGAGGTGTGAGCTAAACTTTTAACTTGGACTTCATGGGTGGTGTCTGCTGCTTAGTTTTTCATTGTAAAAAAAACCTGTCTTACCTTTATGTAATTGAGCAAATCTATCTAGATTGTAAAAAGTAAGATACAGAATGCAGTTTTCTTGTGTTGTTTATTTTTTAAATTTTTTTTCCTTTTCTTTAAAAGAACAGGCTTTTGGGTTGATGGATTGTCCTTTAGAGTAAGAATATTTGTAGTTTGCAGATAAAATCAGACTTTTTCTATAGGTTCATTCTGGAAGATTATAATTTGACCTTCAGTTCAGCAGATACTTGTATTAAATTGTGGAATACTATTTACTGTATGTGAATGAACACATTTTTTAAGTCTTGCCACTTTAGAATCAAGAAAGCCATCTTGTTGGCCTCCTCTGCCTCTGCTTTGCAGCGAAGAACAGCATAAGAATGATGAATGCAGAGCAGTTCATGCATTTTCCCCTTGAATTTCTATGATTTAGACTTCGTTCATGTAACCTGGAAATTCATTTTAATCATTAGTTTAAACCTTTTCATCACCACTCTGCCCCAGCCCTAACAAACAAACAAACAAACACAAGCCCTGGAATTTAAAAAAGAAGGCTTCTGGCAAGTGAGAGTTGGTTTACTTTTCTTCCCTTACCTCTGGCTTTTCAAGACTCAGGGATTCAAAAGTGGTGAAAGAAGTCCCACCTCTCCCTTTGTCCAGCCCCCAAAAAACTTTTAGATGCTATGAAACAAGAAAGAGCTAACTAGAATATTGACCTTTAAACTTAGCCTCGCTGTGTTTTTTGCTGGACCAGATACCAGTGTGGAGATTGGAAGAAGAATAAGATTTTACTCTGCTATACGGAATATAAGAGTATAGTGACCCCCAAATTACATAAAGTTGTAAACAGGTTAGATTAATGAACTCTTCCAGCCACTAGGAAAACCACTTTATGCCTTGGTGAAACCCTGAAGGTATAGATTGTTTCTGAAAAGATGCATGTTATAATTTATGGGATGTGTTGTATGTATGTGTGTGTGTGTAATGGTACTGACGGTATTGATACTAAATTTAGAGCTGAAATGTTAGGCTCTGTTGCCAGTGAAAATTTCTAGGAATGAAGATGGAGCATTTTGAAAATACTTAAAAGCTAGTGAGAAGATACTTTGCTCTACAAAAAAATGATGTACTTGTAGCATTTTTAGAATACATTCTCAAATAGAACTAAACAACTAGATTTGAGCTCCTTATTTTAAAAAATAAACAGTAAAACACATAGATTAATTTATACAGTAATGCATAATTTCTCTATCTCTGTATTAATCCTCAAAGAACCTAACAAGTATTGTAGTGTAATCAGGAGAAAAAGCATACATCTTATTATCTGGGCTTAATTTTTTTTAGCTTTATTAAGATATAATTGGCCTATAAGATACTCACATTTAAAGAATAATGTGGAAAACCACCACAGATAAGATAATTATCCTATTTGTCACCCCCCCCCCCAAATTTTCTCTTGCCCTGTGGTAATTCCTCGTACCCTTTTCTATTACCAGTCAACCACTAATCTGCTTTCTGTAACTATAGATTAGTTTGGATTTTCTTGAATTTTAGATAACTGTGATTCTACAGTATGTACTTCTGGGTTTTCCTTTGGTTTCTTTAAATCAGAGTGCTTATTTTGAGATTCATCCATGAGTCTCATGGATGAGATTCCCTTTTTATTGCTGAATACTATTCCATTGCATGCCTGTTTTGCGGTTCACCTGTTGATGGACATTTGAGTTTCCAGTTTCTGGCTAATACAAATAAAGCTGTCTTGTATATTCCTGAACAAGTCTTGTATAGACATACACTTTCATTTCACTTGAGTAAAGCAGTGGAGTCACTGGGTATGTTTTAACTTTTTAACAAACTGCCAAACTCTTTCTTTTCCTTCCTCCTTCCCTCCCTCCCTTTTTTCACAGTGGTTCTATATTTTAAATTCCAAAGCAGTGTGTGAGAGTTCCAGTTGGTCCACATTTTGCCAGCCTTGATGTGTAGCCTTTTTAATTTAGGCAAATAGACTGTCTGATGGTATCTCATTGTGGTTTTGTATTTTCCTAATAACTAATAAAGATTGTTATTTTTGCATGCTTATTTGCCATCTTTTTTAAGTTTTTTTTAATATTTTTACCCATTTTTCAATTTGATTGACTTACTGAATTGTGAGAGTTCTTTATTCTAGGTTCATATGTACGTTTTAAAAGTCTGTTGAAGAACACTAGATGAAGTCCTGTTTGTTTTCTTTTGTAACTTTTACTTTTTGTGTCATATTTAAGAAATCTTTGCCAAACCCAACATCACCAAGATTTTCTCAGATTTTTGCTAGTAGGAGTTTTATAGTTTTAACTCTTAAATTTGGGTATTTAGTCTGTTTTGAAGTGATATTTGTATACAGCTTTGTAAGAGTGAGATCAGTTGGTTTTTGGGTTGTTTTTTCTTTATTTTGTTTTTTTTTTTTTTTAACATATGGCCATCGTGTTATTCTGGCATTGCTTATTGGGAAGATTATTCTTTCTTCATTGCATTGTCTTGGCATCTTGGTGAAAATCAGTGGACTGTGTATTTGATGCTATTTCTAGACTCTGTCTTGTTCCATCTCTTTGTCTTTTCACTGGTACTGTACTGTCTTAATGTTGTTTTTTAAGGTCTTGAAATCAGGGAGTATAAGACTTCTATTGTTTATTTTCAGAGTCACTTTGGCTCTTCTACCTTTGTGTTTGCATTTAAATTTTAGAATCACCTTGTCAATTAAAAAAAATTTTTTTTTAAAGATTTTATTTATTTATTTGTCAGAGAGGGAGAGAGAGCACAAGCAGGCAGAGTGACAGGCAGAGGCAGAGGAGAAGCAGGCTCCCCGCTGAGCAAGGAGCCCGATGTGGGACTCGATCCCAGGACCCCGGGATCATGACCTGAGCCAAAGGCAGCAGCTTAACCAACTGAGCCACCCAGGCGTCCCTAAAAAATTTTTTTAAAGATCTTTATTTGTCACAGAGAGGCAGGCAGAGGGAGTAGCAGGTTCCCCACTGAGCAAGGAGCCTAATGCAGGACCCAGTCCCAGGACCCTGGTATCATGACCTGAGCTGAAGGCAGATGCTTCACTGACTGACCACCCAGGCAATACCATCTTGTCAATTTCTACAAGAAAGCCTGCCTGGATTTTTATTGGAATTCATTGAATTTGTAGAAAACTGACATCTTAACCAAATTAGATTCAGTGTTCAAATCCCTGAAAATGGTGTCTCCTCTTTAAGTCTTCTCTTTAGTCAGGTCTTCTCTCAGCAGTGTTTTGTGTGTTTTCATATAGAAATCGTGCATATCTTGTGTCAAATTCATCACAAAGTGTTTCACTTTGTGTGTGTGTTTCACATTTTTGATGCTATACAAATATTTCTACTTTAAAGTTTTCAATTTCTGGTTGCTTTTAGCTGATTTATACAAATAGTCATTTTTGTATTTGTATGTCTTGTACTTTATCTTTGCTAAACTTACCTATTCTAGTAGCTTTTTGTGGATTTTTTAGTTTTTTCCATAGATGAAGTTATCTGTGAATTAAGACAGTTTTACTTTTCCAATTTAGATGCCTTTTATTTTTCTCTTCTTGCCTACTAAATGGTTTAACTCTTCAGAACAATGTTGAATAAAAAGTACTAAAGAGTTGACATCCTTGCATTGTTCTTGAGTTTTAAGGGAATAAAGCGTTCAGTCTTTTATCCTTAAGTATGATATTAGCTGTAGTTTTTGGTAGGTTGAGGAAGTTCTTTTCTAGTTTGCTAAGAGTTTTTAATTAAGGAATAGATGTTGGATTTGTCAAGTACATTTCCCTACTCTGCATGTCCTCCATATTTTAAGACAGTCATAAAGTTTTTCATATTTAATGCTGAACTACATTGGTTGATTTTTGGAATTCTAAACCAACCTTTCATTCTTGGGACAAATTCCACTTTGTCATGATGTATTCTCTTGGTAGTGATCGGCATTGGATTATTATTTATTTTTTTTTTTTTAAAGAATATTTGGATCTGGGGTGCCTGGGTGACTCAAGTCTGTTAAGCGTCTGCCTTCAGCTCAGATCATGATCTCAGGGTCCTGAGATCGAGTCCTGCCTCAAGGAGCCTGTTTCTCTCCTCAGTGCTCCTGCTCTCTTGTTCTGTCTCTCAGATAAATAAATAAAAAATCGTAAAAAAAAATATTTGTGTCTATACTCATGAAGGACATTGATCTAGTTTTCTTACTTTGTAACATAGTTGGTTTTATATTTAGACTGATGTGGCTCTCCTAGAATAACTTGAGAATGCTTCATTTTTCTACTCTCCATTTTACTGGAAGAGTTTGTGTAGAATTGGTATTATTTCTTCTTAAACGTTTGTTAGAATTCACCAGTGAAGCCATCTGGGCCTAGAGTTTTCCTTACGGAGTTTTTAACTACAAATTAAATTTCTGTAAGTGTATAGGAATATTTAGATTATTTGTTTCCTCTTGAATGAGCTTTGGCAGTTTGTGCCTTTCAAGAAATGTAGGAATTTGCCCATTTTATTGAAGTAAACGTGTTGATAATATTCCCATATCATCCTTTTTAATATGTGTAGCAGCTATTGAGATGTCACCTTTCTTATTCCTTATTGATGATTTGTGTCTTTCTGATTTTATCTCAGCAAGATTTTGATTTCATTGTTTTTTCTTTGTTTCTCTTGTTTTCCATTGATTTCAGGTCTCATCTTTATTTTGCTTATTTTGAGTTTCATTTGCTCTTCCATTCCTAGTTTCCTAAAGTATTAGTGTGGTCGTTGATTTGAGAACATTTTTTTTCTTCTGTAGGCATTTGATGGTATAAATTTCCTTCTCAAGTACAACTTTAGTTACAGTCCATAAAATTTAATAATGTCATATTTCATTTTCATTTGGCTCAGAATATTTTCTGATTGTCCCTTTCTCTTTTGGCTGATACTGTATTTTGAATTGTTGCTTCATTTCCAAATATGAGGACTTTCCAGTTATCCTTCTGTTTTTTACTTCTAATTTAATTTTTCCACTTATTACATGGATAAACATCTAGAATTATGTCTTGAGGAATTGAGCCCTTTGTCATTATGAAATCACCTTTATCATGTAATTTGCTCTGATACTACTTTGTCTTGTATTAAATAGGTTGAATAAATGAGTAGCGTTACCATGACGTACCTTTTTCCATATTTGTATCTTTATATTTGACATGGATTTCTTATATGCAGATATAATTGGGCTTCTTTTTTGTAAATATTGTAGTCTTTGCTCTTTTTAAAAGACCAGTTATTGTGATTATTGATATGATTCATTTTAAATCTGTCTTGCTATTTGTTTGCTGTTTTTTCCACCAATCCCCTTTCCCCTTCTGCTGTCTTTGGCTTAGTTGAGTGTTTTGTTTGTTTTTTGTTTGTTTTTTTAAATCCAGTTTATATTCTTTCTTCTTAGCTATAACTTTGGTTTTAATTGTTGCTTTAGTATACATCTTTAACATCACAGATTATCTTCAAAAGATATACTTCTTTACATGTCCAGTTGACCATTGAACAACTTGGGGGTTAGGGGTGCCAACCCCATATGTAGTTGAAATCCAAATATGACTTACGAGTTCCCCAAAACTTAAATACTTAACAGCCCTACTATTTATAGGAAGACTTACCAATAACATAAACAGTTAATTAACATTTTGTATGCTGTATATATTATACAGTGTATTCTTGTGGTGAAGTGAGTTAGAGAAAAGAAAATATTACAGTCATAAGGAAGAGAAAATACATTTACAATATTGTGCTGTATTTTTTGAAAAGAAGTTCACTTGTAATTGGACCCATGCAGTTCAAACCGTGTCGTTCAAGGGTCATCTGTAGTATAGGAGCAGTATGCCGCCACTTTCCTATTATACCTAACCTTCCTGCTATTAATGCTGTTGTAATCCTCCATAAAATAATTTTTAATGTAGTCACTTATCTTTTAAAGAGATTGCAAGATATAATAGAAGAAATCTTTTGTTTTTCCACATACCTACCATTTCCCGTGCTCTTTGTTGCTTTGTGTAGAGCCAGATTTTCATGTGGTAATATTTCCTTCCGCCTGAAGGACTTCCTGTAACATTCCTTATAGTTTGGGTCTGTTGGTGATTGACTCTTTTGTTTTTTATTTCTCAGAAGTTTTGATTTTGCTTTTCTTCTGATAACAGCTTTTTGAAGATACAACACATATATAATACAGTTCATCTGTTTAAAGTGTGCAGTTCATTGGCCTTTAGTATGTTTGCAGAATTATGAACTGTGGCTTCATTTCATCACCCCCAAAAGGAATCCCCTGGTTTTTACCTGTCACCCTCCAGGGTGCCCCCAATCCCAGTGCACACAGCCATCCCCAGTCCTAGGGAATCACTGATAAACTCTCTCTGAAGATTTGGGGTTATGGGTATTCTGTATAAATGGAATCAGATGACATGTGGTCTCTTGTTACTGGGTTCTTTAGCTACCATAATGTTTCTAAGGCTCGCCTTTGAAACATGTATGTTGTAGTGTATTTCAGTACCTATTCCTGTTAATGGTCAAATAATATTCCATTGTATAGATAAGCCACATTTCGTTTATTCAGTTAATGGTTATTTTGAATTTTTCCACCTTTTGGCCATTAGTGAATAAAGCTGCCATGAACATTAGTATATACATTTTTGTATGGATACATGTTTTTATTTCTCTGGGGTATATACCTAGAATTGGAATTGCTGGGACAAATGGTAACTCTTTAACCTTTTGAAGTTTACTGAACTATTTTCCCAAGTGGCTGCACCATTTTATATTAGCAACGGTATGTGAGGCTTCCAGTTTCTTGTCCTTGTTTTGAAAGATGTTTTCAGTGGGTATAGAATTCTGGGTTCAGTTTATTTCTTTCAGTACCTTAAAGGTGGCGTTCCATTGTTTTCTGGGTTTCATTATTTCTGATGAGTAATCTGCTGCCAGTCCTCCCCCTTTTTTTTTCTTTCTCTACAAAGTGTGCCTTTGGTTCCTTTTCAGATTTCTCTTTATCTCTGGCTTTTAGCAGTTTGTGACGGCCTTTGCTGTTTTCTACATTTTCTTGTGCTTGGGGTTTGTTGAGCAGCGCTATCCTTTCTACTTAAAGCCCATGTGCTATTGGGAAATAAATAATGAACATTTTTCTAAAATGAACTAATGTTAAATCCACATTAATAGTGACTATAGTTATATCTGGCCAACAAGAGCTAGAATTCTTTGAATTGCCCTGGGCTACTGTTTTTCCTCCATGGAAAAATTTCTTTAGAATGGGCCTCAGAGATAATTTTATCCAGCCATTACATCCAGGAAAACTAGAATCCAGTGAGATTAAGTGCCTGGCCCCAAGTCATGAAACAGATGAGTAGTAGTAGAACCTGGACTAGAGTTCTGGACTACTTTTGCCCTCTTCTACCAAGTTCTATCACCTTTTTGACAAACCAAACATTAGGAAGATGATAAGAGCTAGTCCTCCGAATTCTGCAGTATGAGTGCTACTATGCCTTACATTTTATGGTTTCTTTACATTGAAGATTCAGAACTGTGGCAAGCACATGTGTAGTTCATAATGAAATAATTATTTCTTCTCAATTTCTAGCTCTCATTTTTCTCTGTATAAACATTTCTGTGAAACACTCCCTGTTACAGTCTATAAACTTTTTTTTTTTTTAATTTTATTTATTTGACAGAGGGAGACATCACAAGTAGGCAGAGAGAGAGGGGGAAGCAGCCTCCGGCTGAGCAGAGAGCCCGATGTGGGATGTGGGGCTCCACCCCAGGACTCTGGGATCAGACTCTTAGCCTCCCGAAAGGCAGAGGCTTTAACCCACTGAGCCACCCAGGCACCCCTACAAACTATTTTAACTTAGACTTCTAATACTTGTATGTTTTCATAGGAAGTCCTGTGATTTGGTTTGCATGACAGGGAAATTTGATATGAGGGGATTCAGGGTGTGAATTAGTTCTCTTGATTTGTCTGCCCACCTCATTTCTCCCAGTGGGAGGTATGTATGAGTGTGGGTAGTGATTTTTCTGTTGTTACCATCACATGCATAACACTCCCTAAGATTTCCTTTGTTTTTGACTCCTTTCATTTGATTATTCCTCTTGATGATTTTCTTCATAGATAATTGTGGAGCTCCTGTAGTACTTTGGCAGAGGTGGAATGCTTTACATGCTTTTATCCTTTCTGAAGCTTACCTGATTAGCTGTACAATACTATGCATTGGAAATAGATTGTCTAGTCATATGGAACACTCCATTGTCTTTGGAGTTGAGGTTTGATCAGTATGGTTAAATGAGGCTTTCAGAAGGCCATTTAGAAGTATATGATGAGAGAAGTTCTTAAGTTTGAATTGAGATTGGAAAACTGAAATGTTAAAATATTGTAAAGAAAATACTTAAGAAAATTATGAATTTTTTTTAGATCAAGTGTACTAAGGTATTCATATACAGTAAGATTAATCCTTTATGGTATACAGGTCTGTGAATTTTTATGAACTTATTAAGCCTTATAGTTACAATCAAGAACAATATTTGCATCATCCCCAAGAGTACCATTTTGTTTTTCATCATCAGTAATGTAGAAATCCATGTGTGTGTGTATCCTCAGTATTTGACATTGCCAGTTGGTCTTTTTGTAATACCAGTATAGTAAATTTTAATGGTATCTCATTGGTAAATCTCTTTTCATGTGTTTATGTAAGTCACCCATATATTTCTGGGGAAATGACTTCATATTTTTTTGCCCATTGTGTTTATTACTCACCTTTCATATAAGTTTTCATATATTGCAAGTAACAGTTTATTAGGTATATATTTTGTGTATTTTTTTTCCTAGTCATTGGCTTTTCATTTTCTTAGTGGTGTCTTTTGGTGGGAGAGGGAATTTGAGGTAGGTGGTCAAAAGGCACAAATGCCAAGTTGTAAGATAAATAAGTACTAAGGATGAAATGTACAGCATTGATGACCATAATTCTGTTGTATGGCACATAGGAAAGTTGTTAAAGGAGTGCATTCTGAGAGTTCTTACCACAAGGAGAACTTTTTTCCTTTTTATTATATGATCATATAGTTTTCCTTTAATATGTTGACATGGTGAGTTATTTTCATTTTTCAGATATGAAACAATTTTGCACTTGTGGTATAAACTCACTTGTTCATTATGTGTTATCCTTTTTAGGTATTGCTGGGTTAAATTTTCTAATTAAGGAGTTTTGGTTCCATGTTCTTGAGAGAGATCTATAGTTTTTTTTTGTGCTGTCTTTATTTTTGGTGTTCTGGTAATGCTGGCTTTATAACACTGAGTTGAAAAGTGTTCTTTTTGGAAAGAAGAATTTGTGTAGAATTCTGTCTTAAATTTTTGATAGAAATTCACCAATGACATCGTCTTGGTTGGTTGGGGGTATTCTTTTGGTTTTGTTGTTTTAATTGTTGAAGTCTTCAAGTACAAATCAGTTTTTTTTAAGTGTATATAGGTCTATTTACATTATCTATTTTTATATAATCTTTGGTAATTGGAAAACTTCTTTGAGACATCTCATCTGAGCTGTCACACAATTTTTAAGTTTCCTTCATCCTTTTAATATCTATAAAACTTGCAGTGATGTCTCTTCTTGATTCCTGGTAGAATTTGCATCTCCTTTTTTCCTTTGACTTAATGTAAACTTTTAAAGTTCTTGAAAAAACATAATCTTTAATAGAAAAACACAAAATACTCATCCCCTAAATTTAATGAATGTTAACATTTTTTTCTACATTTGATTTGGATAGTTTTGATTAAAGTGTTCAAACAGTGAACATTTTGCAGGAATTGAAACAGTGAGCACCTCTTCTGGCTTTTTCTCCCTCATTGCCTTTCCCAACCACTATTACTGAAGGAGATGTATATCATTCCTTTGCATATTTACCTATTTTTTTGTACGTGTTTGTATGAATTCATCATCAGTATAAACCTTTTCTCTTAGTTTGGAAAATCTGTCTAAATGGTGTACTTTACATGTCTTTTTGCACCTTGTTTCTTTTGTTTGTTTTGTTTTGTTTTGACTTAGCATTGTGTGAGATACAACCATGTTGATACTGGATCTAGCTTGCGTATTTTTACTGTTACATACGGATTCCTTGGGTCAAATACAGCTTATTTCTTCTTAAGTGGATTTTCCTTGTCCTTATTACAAATAGCACTTTTGTGAGCATCTTTGTACAAATCTTGTGACAAGTACAAGAGATCTTTAAGTGGAATTGCCAGATTATAGGATATGGGCCTTTTCAGCATTAAGAATTATAAATTGGTCTCCAAAGTGTTTTTGCTAACAACAGAATTCCAGTTTTCTTGTAGAACACCAACAGTTGGGGTTATCAGATTTCAGATCCAGAAAAGAGAGTAGAAAATGTAGGGTGGGAAATGGTATTTCATTCTTTTAAATTACATTTCCCTTATCCAGAAGTTTAAACTTCTTTTTGTGTGTTTGTTAACTCCATTGGAATGTTAAGAAGGTTTAATCTTCTGGACATTGTTCCCTGAGTTATAATTTGAACTTAGGTGTTCCTTTCTTTTGGTTCTTTTATTTATTTGTTTGTATGTTTGTTTGTTTTTCCTTTAAAAAATTAAAAAAAAAATTAAATTAACATTTAGAAAACTTTACTAAATTGTTAGCACTGGTTTTGATAAAGCTTTACAAAATTACTTATGAAAATGTTTCCATCATTAAAATTTCTTATAGCCATTTTCAGAGACTTTAAGGACTTCAATGTCTCTAAGGCTCGTAACATGGCATTACTATTGCCAGCCGTTTTCTAAATTTCTGCAGAAACACATTCAGGTAAGCAGATTAATTGGCTGGCTTCTTTTGGTTCCTTTATAGTCTTTTCTCATGTTTTCTATCTTTTGTCTTTAGTTACCTGTTATTTCAGGGTGCAAAGGGACTACAGTATGTGCCCATCCTGTTTTTCTTTCTTTTATATCTGTCAGGTAATGTTACAGCTTTCAAATGGCTCCTTTACTGTTGCTTTTTACTTTGAAATAGAAAAGAAGGCTTCCCCACCTTTACACTCAGCCCTCCTTTTTCTGGCAGCTGTCCATTGTGTTTGAAGACTTGCTGGGTGCCATCAGTAGGCCCCCAGATGGAAGGGATATAGCTTTGCATGCTTTATGTGGAGTTGAGAGACGAAGATGAAATCGGGCTCCCAAAAGACTGAAGTATAAGCAGTTTATTGTGATAATTCTTTCCACTAACCAGGTATCCTATCAGTTGGGAGTTTAAGGTGTCATGGTGCTAATAACCTAGGTTAGCGATTTGAACTTACTTGGTAAACTTAGAATTAATAATGAAGGGTATGCCTTTTTTTGGTCCCACAATCTTGAAGGCATGGCTTTATCTGTACTACACTGTAGAAAATACCTTTCTGTTTGAAGAGATTGTTCCTGGGTTTTTTGGTTAAAATTTTAAATCCACCTCTAAAGATTGTTTTTATGCAACTTGATGTAGAAGTTTTAGGTGCTGAATTTCTTTTCTACATTTGTTCTCTGGTGTTTAAGAATCAGTAGTTAATGATTGCTTTTAATCACTTTTCTTTAGTCTACTGTGCAGGAGAAGGTTTATACTCGATAAGAAAGTAATATATTGCAAGACTTAAAATATAACACAGCCTTAGGTATGTGAACTATTGGTATTCTGTGGAGGTAGCAGTTCATATATACTATGCTGAATTTTTTTAACTTAAAAAAACTATCTTGAAATAATTGTAGATTTATATGCAGTTGTAAGAAATACTAGAGACATCTTAAATCTCCTGTAACCTTTTTCCTGTTTTTCCCGATGATAACGTCTTGAATGGCTGTAGAAAACAATATCACATCCAGAAAATTGACACCGACACAATCCAGACTTCATTTAGATTCCTAAATTTTACTTGGACCTATCTGTGGTGTTGTAAGGTAGAGGAAATGAAAGAGGAGGAGAGTGTGTGTACATATATTTTGTTGCAGGTAAGGTTGGCATACGTGTAGTTTGTAACGCCACCATCATAGTAAAGATACGGAATAAGCCCATCACAAGAATCCCTCATGCTACTCTGTTTTATGGTCACACTCCCTTCTGCTTCCAGCCTCTCTGGCGACCACTCATCTGGTTTCTCTTCAATGATTTTGTCATTTCAAGAAAGTTTTGTAAATGGAATCATATATATGTTACCCTTTAAGATTGGATTTTTTTTTCTTATTCATAATTTCTTTCAGGTGCATTCAAGTTGTGTTTATCAGTAGTTCGTCCCTTCTTATTTTTAAATGGTATTCCATTCTGTGGATGTACCACAGCTATAATATCCACCCACCGAAGGATGTTTGAGTTGCTTTCAGTTTGGGGCTATGATCAGATAAAGCTGCTGTATAAACATTTATGTACAGGTTTTTGCGTGAACATAAGTTTTTCTTTCTCTAGAGTAAATGCCCAAGAGTACAATTACTGAGCAATGTATTGATTGTGTTTTTTTGACCATGTAGATAAGAATGAAATATCTGCTCTGTTAGATGTTGCTAAACAATATGCCTTCAGTGGAAAACTATCATCTTAAGTTCCTTTTAATTCTAATACAATTTGTGTTTGGAAATATCTTTTGCCTTTGGTAAATGTGAGAATATTTTGAAAATTAAATTAGCTTCTATTAAAATTTTTGGAGGGTTGGGTTGTTTTTCACTTGTAACAGCTTTT
The DNA here is from genome assembly GCA_028533885.1 of Nasua narica. Taxonomy (NCBI): domain Eukaryota; kingdom Metazoa; phylum Chordata; class Mammalia; order Carnivora; family Procyonidae; genus Nasua; species Nasua narica. Next base: position 34,485,101 of record CM052799.1, on the reverse strand, counting down.
TTTAAATATTATAATATACAATTCACCTGTCAGACAATCAGTGAGCTTATACATTTGTACAGTCATCACCATAGTCCAGTTTTGGAACACTTATATCACCTCAAAAAGTTCCCTTGTGCCTGTTTGCACTCACTTCTTACTTTCCAGGCAACCACTGATAATGCTTTTAGTCTCTATAGAAATACTGTGTCAGTGGAATAATTCCATATATAGTCTTTTATGTCTGTCTTCTTTCACTTAGCGTAATGCTTTGAGGTTTGTCCATCTCATAGCTGGGCAATATTTCATTGCCTGGATAAACTACATTTTCTTTATTAATGGATTAGGATTGTTTCCAATTTGTGGCTGTTAAGAATAGTGCTACTATAAAAAAAAGAATGGTACTACTATAAACATTTGCACAGACATGTGTTTCTCTTGAGTAGATAACCTAGGGAGACTGTTGACTTGTATGATAATTTCATGTTTCACCTTTGAAGAAGCTGTTGAACTGTTTTCCAAAGTGGTTGCACTATTTTATATTACAACATAATGAAGGTTCTAGTTTCTCCGTGTCCTCACTAATACTTGTGATGGTAGCCTTTTTAGTGGATGCGTTGTGGAACCTCATTATGGTTTTAATTTGCCTTTTTCAGATGACTAATGATATTGAGCATCTTTTCTTATGCTTATTAGCCAATTTGTATATATTTTTTTGGTCAAATTCAGATATTTTGCCCACTTTTTAAATTGGGTTGTCTGTCTGGAGTTTGTAAGAATTCTTTCTACATCCTGGATATAACATGTCCTTTAGTAAGTATATATACCTTTTCATTTTCTTACCTGTATCTTTTGAAAAGCAAAAGTTTTTAATTTGATGAAGTCCAGTTATATTTTTTGTCTTCTAGAAGTGCATTTTTTAAGAAGGCAGTTTTACCAGTGAAAGAATGATATATGTACATTAGGAACTTTTATCACTGTTGCTAAAATGATACTGGGTTATTGCCTTCTTTTTCTGTTTCTTAGTTTTCTTAACCAATAATGAAGAACAACTTACAGTATTTATATTTTTGCCCCAGAACCTTCTGAATATAGTATAAATCTTGTGTGAACAGTTTTGTTATCATCATTCATTTACAGTGAAAAAGCATTTCACTGTAGGCCTGTTCAGGACATTTTCTTGAAGAACAAGTATGAGCTTGATGGGGATGCACAATATATACACATTCTAAAATGAATGCCAAATGCTATCCAGTTATTACTTGGATAATAATCAGATAAGAAATATTTGGATAAGAAATTCAGGCTGCTGGGGAACCAGTGTATCCATTTGACCTCTTTTGTCTATCCTCACTCTATTTAGAACTCAGAGCAGAAGAAATAGAAAGGCTCTTCTATTTCTCCTTTTGAGGCTTTTTAATATAGACGTTGTTGTTGCAACAAGCTTTTTAAAAATTGCCATCTGAAATAAATTGCAGCAGTGTAATTCTGACTTGAGAGGTGTTGATTTTTTGTCATCTTTTTTCCTCCCTTCATACCTGTATGTTTCAGTTTTGTCTTAGTTTGTCATTATCGACTTACTAGTAAAATTATCAAATGCAAGGCAGATTTTGAATAAATATTATTAAGGAAAATCTCATAAGGAAAGGAATGCAAACTGTATGCCTAATTGTGGCATTAGGGTTGGACTTCTTACCCTCTCATCATCTTCATATGCAAAAGTCAGCACAGGGATGACAAAAATAAATGTCTCGGGTACATATCAAATTAGATATTTGAGTACTTCATCCATATACTTAGCACTGCCTTGTATCAACCGTCCTTTATGAATCTCCTCTGTACAGAACAGTCCTGCTTTGGGCATTGTATAAACATGCACAGTCTCACGTCGTTTAAACAACCCTGAGAATGAACTTGAAACCGGAGGGGCCCGAGTTCGCCTCTGAGGACATGATAGTATGGACTGAGGAGTGTGCACTTCCAGCTTCAAGGCAGATTTTTGCTTGCAAAAGTTAGATTTTTCTTGTTGTTAGAAAGTAAAACAACGTATCTAAAGTTAATGAAAAGATCGGGGGAGTTTAGTAGGAATTTAGTTGCTTTGCTGAAAAGCGCCAATGAGAGACTTGTGTGAGGGAGAAAGTGTCGTGTTAAGCTGGTGTGCAAGCTCCTTCCCATCGGAGAATTAGCTGTGCCTTTGTGGCAGGTGTCTCCTGTGCTGTACGTGCTACACAGTTGTGTGGGGGTTTGTGTCGTGGACATGGAGTGTCTTCTGCAGACATGTAAGTTAGTTAACAGGGTTTTCCCCCCAACATAATTGATGCACAGAAGTGAAAATAGGGGAAAGTGTTTTAATAAGCATGCTATAATCTTTTAAACATCTGCTATCTTGGAGTTTGCCAGAAACAAATTTCAGGTAACAGTTTTCAAGCCTTCTGTGGTGATGAGTCCTGTTGTGTTAACCCCAAGCTTTTAATTGGGCTGCAGCTAGCAAAGCAGCACCTAGCTGTGTAGGCAAAATCCGATCCTGTCCTCTTACCACCCATAGCCTAGGAAACTGAGTAGGCAGGGCCCCCTCCCAGCTAATGTGAATGCCTTCCCTCAATTACAAACCAGGAAGCGTGTTTGCAGACTGTTGAAGAAAGGTCGGTAGTGAACCAGCAGGTAACTAAAATTAACCTCCTTGCTTTAATTTGTTCCCCAAGCACGATATTTTTGCTTATTGGCTACATTTTCACTGTATGAGTTAATTAGGTTTTTCTTCACTGCATTTAGTTGGAGTTGATGATGGATTTTGTTTTTTTTTTCTGTTTTTCGGAGAATCTTCTGTAGTAACAGTTGTTTGTCAGTGTTTTGGGGAATATGGAGGAGGAGAAGGTGTTTGGGGAAGAAATTTGCTTTGACCAGTATACTTTCTCTGATCTGTAGGTTGCTCTGCTACATTTAAGGATAAATGTGCTGTAAAAGGTAAATTTGCTAACAAATACTGGAATCCCTTTTGGTGCAGTACAAAAAAAAAGTGTTTATGTTTATTCACATCATTAGTATAGCTGCACAAGGATTGATTGGGATGCTTCTGAGTTTTCTGACAATGGTATGAGTGAATCAGCCTCCTTTTTGCCTCCCTATAGATCTTGGCCTTGAAAGTTGCCAGGTGTGTATGTGGTCCTGCTCACCTATGAAACAGTTTCATGGTACATGGGGTGGGGCTCCTCTTTTTACATTAGTTTCTAGAGATAAATATGAAGAGAATTGGTCCTCAGATTTACAAATTGGCTGAATTATCCTTAATTTTTGCTATTCTAGAATTTGTCACGTGTGCTAGAGTTGATTACTCGTTTTCCTTACATGTAAGATGTACTTAGGTTTGTGTTCTGAGGTATCCTTGTAGTTTATAATATACTTTAAAGTTTCTGAATATATCTCAACAACCACGAGGTAGGTAACAACCACTATTAAACGGAACATGAAAATACTTTGGCTTGAGGCAAGTAAATTCAGACTTTGATTATTCATCCTGGTTAAAGCAAGGGCTAAATGGGACACACTACAGTGGAACTTGTGTAAAGTATCTTATAGAAACCTTAAAGATGTAATTTTTAATTACTATAAAATTGTTACTTGTAAGTAAGACCTTCTTAGCACATTAGAAAATACTTTTCCTGGTAGTATTTTTCAGTGATTAGAACAATGACATTAAGAGAGTGAACATGTCTAGAAGTATTTTTAGGCTAAAAAGCTGATACTGAAATACAACCAGTTAACTTAGTTATTATAATATGTGTTCAAGGGAATATAAATACTGAGTTTGGGAAGCATTGTAAAATGATGCTTTTTGTTCCCTATCATTGCTATTGCTGCTTATTACTTCCATTATGAAGTCTCACTTTTGAAGTGGGGTATGTTGCTTGAAAAGAGGACAGGTAGTGAAATGGAGAGTGCCTGGAAAGTTCAGCGTGAGGTCTCTGCCTGAGCACTCAGGCACCGGACCTGGGCAAGTCACACACCTTCTTCAGCTTTTGTTTTCTAATCTGTAAATGAAAGGCTTGTACTTACTAGAGCTCAGCCGTGCTTTCCAGCTCTAAATCCTCCAATTTACAGTCTGTATTTTCTTTTTTTTTTTTAAACAAAGCTTTGTTTTAAATAAATACATCATCTGAAACGCTTAACAATTGTAGTATTTGTTGGTATCTGACAACCCGTGGAAAATAGTGTATCTTACTGCTTTTTTCCCCTCTCCCTTCTGAGAGAAAAACACAACAGCAATGGAAATTCCTTACCGTTTAGTACTAGCTTTCAGATAAGAGAACAGACCTCAGGTTGAGTTATGTATCCGTTCTGTGTTCAGTACTGAGATAAGTTGCAAACACGGCGTTCTTAAACCCAACAGCCTTTCTTAATCCGCTCTGAAGAGAACTGGCTCCACTGCTCTGTGGCATCCATGGGATAGTACATTACCTTCTCTGTGCATTCGGAATCATACTGGTTCTATATATGCTTGGGAGAACTGAGGAAATGATCACTGAAGTCATTTTTTTGAGTTGTGTGGTTGAGGCTGAGACAGGCTGTGGAGCTAGAGGAATACACCACTAATAGAATCCATTCTCGTGTGAATTTGCCACTGCAAACCAAAACTGGCAGCAGAGATAGTCTTTGTACTTGAGACATGACCACCAGCCATATGTTTTTAGTTTTCCAGTAACCCGAGTACTTAGTGAGCACCTGCTGTCCACATAATCCAGGACTTTCCCACACTTGTCTCTGTCCCCTTATGTAGATTTTTTTTCCCCCTCCTAGGGATGTTTCCTTTGTTCACCTGGTTCACTGAACACTCCCTCATCATTTCCTTCTTCATCTCCAGGGCAAAGTTGGTATTCCCACTTTTTTGTGCCACAGTACCTAGCATCCTCCCCATCATCTTTCCCATTTAAAAGTTATGTTTTACAGAATTGTCTGGCCACCCCTGTCCCTATCCATCCCCAGAATGCTGGTACTGTTTGACTCTTCAGCACCTACCATGTGTTGGCTGACTTCGAATGAAGCGTTATGCTCTCTGGCTCTGGGTGGTGGTAGGCCTTTACAGGGAGGTTTTGCAGCAGGAACGCAGCGGTGTATCTGGGCACCAAACGGCAGAATACCTTGGTCTACGTGGAGATAGAAATGCAGTCTTTGCTTCTGTTAAACCACACTCAAACCACTCGAACCCCGAACTGCTGCTAATGCCTGACAGGACCACAAGAATATTAAGCCAAACCATGTTCTAAGTGATGCAGAACCATAATGCATTAAACACAGGTATGTAGCTAGTGCCAAAGAATAAGCCAGCAAGGTCTTTTAAAAGTAAATCAATAAATAGAGCTTCAGAGGAGGGGTATACACAGAAGACTTAAATGAGGTTACTTGCATTGTCACTAGCGAGGTCTTAAAAGGTCCATACCGTTGCTGATCCTATTGTAGTTTTCTCATTTGTGAAATTGTTGTTTTGTGAGAATTGAAAATAGAACAACTGTGTTGAAAGTGAGGAAGCAACAAAGTACAAGTGTAAAGTGTAGCGATACTGAAAATTCTAGGTTTGAATTACGGAGGGGTTTCTCACTATCAGTTCCTTTGTCGATCAGAGGGGTTAACACATAGGGTCTTGCATATAGTGGATATTCAATAAATATTTGTCAAGTCAATGAAGGAAGTGACTCTCAAGGTATAATTAACAAGAATGACATAATAGGTTGAATTGGGCAGCAGAAAGAATGTCTGGGAAGAGGTTATCTCTGGAGAATGTCTAGAAGTGCCAGTGCTATTGAGGAATGGGTCATGAAGTTAACAGCTAGATTTAGCCCCATAGTGCATATGGGAACTCCGGCTCATGGTTTGGAGTGAAGGAGTGAGTGGTATTATCAGTGAGAGTGAAAGAATGAACTTTGAGACTCTGTGAGGAGGGGTATACTAGAGGGGTATAAAAGAAAGGGGTATACTAGAGGTGAGGAGGTTTGTACTAAATAGCTCAGCTGAGCTGTAGTTTGATATACAGCAGGAGGTGGGATAATAACTACTTAAGGAGTGACCAGTGAATCTCCAGCAAGTTTCCCAGGCCTGGTACAAGGCAGTTTTAGGTGACTCTTATCTTTATAGCAGCCATGAACGTCCCTGGCATCACTGTCACTTTAAAGACGAGGACAGCTACATCCCATCCAGAGCATACCTAGAGTCAGTATGATATACTGACTTGAGTTGGAGAGGAAGGAGTTACACTGAGGAGAAAAGTGGTGAATGGAAGGTGGTTGTGTTGTGAAGGATTGCCTTTAACTGTAGACCCCCCCTCTTCAGGCTCTGCCTTTCCAAATTTGGTGGAGAACTAAGGTGAAGCTGGTTTTGATTTCTTTGGAAACTTGTTTTTGTTCAGATTATGTAGTAATTATTACCTCAGTAAGTCAGACCTTTAAGTTCTGTTACATTGAGCATCAGTCTTACTATGAGGAAGGATCCTTAACCACTTTGAAAATGCATAATAACCATTTTTTAGATGATCTTAAAAAGATCATCTGATATAATGGGTAATGTGTTAAAAATTATGAATTTGGGGACAAAAGTAATAACTACGTACTTTGGAAAGTATAAAGCTACAATCTCTGTCCATTAATAAACTTCCCACTTTTGAGTAACTTTCTGTCTACATTAATCACCCAAAGAAGAAATGAGAATGCCGTTTTTACCATTCAGGTACTTACTTGAGCACACTGTATCAGTTGTTTTATATTCCAAAGCCCCCTTTCTTGAGCAGATTACATTTTTTCATCTCAGGTCTTCATACTTTTTTGCCTTCTATAGATGGTACAGATTTATACACAGCAATCCACTTCATTTGGTTTTTTATTCAAACTTTCCTTTTAATTGCATTTATTTCTGAAATGTCTTTTCTCAGCTTGTCCCCCTCCTCCCTTCAGTAACCTCAGAGATTTGAGTCATGTAGATTCCTCTAAATATTAGGCTTTGTTCAACTATTCTGTATGAATGAAGTCTTAAGGATTTATTGCGACAAATTGCTATTACTCCTTTGCCTGTGTATTCACCAGTTCACTAAATGAACTAGTAACTTAGACTAGATACTTTTTTTTTAACTTTGTATGCCCTGAGTATCTTGTATTGTCTATAGGTTTAGATTATAATCTCCAAAAGGGAATCAACATTATCTTTCATTTGTTGGCATTGAGCTTAGTTCTGTGTAAATAGGACTTTTGTTACTTTTAAAAACAGTTTTATTAAGGGGTAGTTTAATGTTTTGTGTGTTTTCATATACAGTTAGAAGAAATACTAAATGTAGAGGAAATGGTTGGGGAGGATTAAATTGCTGAGTTTATAGAAATAATTTTTAAATACCACATGAAGAGAGATATATTTGAAAATGGTACCTGATGCATGATAAAGTAATTTTGCATTGTTTCTGCCAGTCTAAGATTTATATTAAATGAATACTTTAAATACAAAGACATACCATTGTCTTAATGGTGACAGTGGGATAGAGTGTATATCCAAGAATGCAGCCATTGTTACTGGATGACGTTTTTCAGTCATCTTTTTTCCAGAGTGTAATTATGTTTGGGGAAGGAAATAATCTGATTGAAATGTGTTTTAAAATTATGTCATCAAAAGGTAACATGGAATGTTCTTGTACTGAATTTAAAGAAAAAAACATTTCATGTATGTTTGAAATTTAGAAGTTTGGAGGTGGGAGGCATTTGCTGAGCAGACATCGTTTATTTCATTCATACACTCAAGATTCTCCTTAAAACATTGTTAGGCTGACAGTTCCACATGTGCTACATAGTTCAGATGCTTTGCCAAGTGTTCAACCCTTAGCTAACAGGAAGGAAAGGCATCAAGAAGCCCAATAATGCATTCTCACATCAGCTCTATATACTCTGGTCAGTGGAACAGGAGGAAGATTGTGCGCATTAAGTGGGATGGGTAATGAAAGGCACTTCTGCCATTGATGTGAGACTCCTTAAATGAAAAAGGACTTCAAATAATGGTGCTAGGATGGTGTGATTTACAATTGGCCCAGGTTCATCTTAGAAAGTTCTTGGAGAGAGCTAATTTTTCTCATTGTGTCATTTGTAACTGTTCTTAGAATGGGTTTAGTTTTAAAACAGAGAAGGTGAAACTGGATTGTATCTTTTGAGATAAATTTCATCAAACAAATCCTGATTTTTTTAATAGGTAAAACTGCCTTCATAATGATTAAAATCTCCTCTGTGCTTTGCACCTCGACCTGATACTGAAGAATGTGGCATGCACAGATAATCTAAAGTAGCCAGTGAAATCTAAAATTGTTCATAACATGCATTTAGTTTTGAATTATTTTAAATATTACCTTTGTATATAAGCAGCATTAGGGATAGACTATTATTATGGGTAACATCGATTACCAGTTTTCTTTTATTATAAAACTAAAGCTGTAGCCAAAATCTCTTTCCTTAAAGTCAGGCAATTTTAATAGCTTAAGAGTCAACCTGCATTTGACTTGTATTTGGATTCTTAGAACTGATATATGCTTGCAACCTGAGGAGCAATTTTGAATGCACTCCTCTCCTCCCAATTTCTTGAGACCCTGTCCTCTGTAATTTTCTTTCAGTTTCTCAGAGCCTTTTCCTGGGAAGCAAGCAAACATGAATCAAATGGTTATCCTTTCCCAGTTCTTTTCTCCATTTTTTGCTGATGATGGGGCAGATTGTTCTGTCTTGGACAGAATTCACTTATCTTCTCATTTTGCCTCCCACCTCAGGGATTTTTACTCCTGTGGCACAAATGAGAATTTTGACTAGAGTATTCAAGACTGAAATGGGTTACTTTCAGGGCAGTTTTAAAATTCCAATTCAACACCTCCACCCCCTCTTTACTTTTTATAGCAACGTGCTTGTTTGGAAGGGTATAAAAAGAATGAATGTGGTTCCTGGGGTATAACTACACAGATGTGTTCGGGAACACCAGCAGTTGGGTTAAACCTAGGAGGAATAGGGGAAGGGCCTGTCTCTAATGTTTAAGGAGCCGCTAGGAGAAGCAAAACCCATTTCTGAGACGTTTGTTAGGGGAACTATCTCTAAGACAAATAGTTCTCTACCCAGACTTCACATTAGACTCTCCTGGGAGCTATTTAAAATACTTCTGCTCAATAAAATATGTAGAAATAAATTTTAATCCAAGAGTTGAAAAACCTCATACTCCCCAGAACTGTAAGACATTGAGGTTGTAGACAGTATAAACAAACACATGGAGAAGTATACCATGCTCATGAATTAGAAGACTTAGTATTGTAAAAATGTCCACACTACTCAGAGCAGTCTACAGATTCAGTGCAATCCGTATAAAAATACCAATAGCATTTTTTCACAGACCTATAAAACAATTCCAGAATTTGTATGGAAGTACAAAATATCCAGACTAGCCAAAATATTCTTGAGTAAGAACAAAACTGGAGGTATCACAATCCCAGATATGAAGAAATAATATAAGGGTATGGTAGCGGCAAAAAATAGGCACAAGTGAATGGAACAGGGTAGAGAACCCAAAAATAAACCCATTCCTGTATGTATGGTCATTTAATCTGTGACAGAGGAGGCAAGAATATACAGTTGGGGAAAGATAGTGTCTTAGAATGAAACTGGACCACTTTCTTTAAACTATACACAAAATAAACTCAAAATGGAGTTGTGACCTAAATATGAGACCTGGATCCATAAAATTCCTAAAAGAAAACATTGGTGGTAATCTCCTAGACATTGGCCACAGCAACATTTTTCTAGATAGGTCTCCTCAGGCAAGAGATGCAAAAGTGAAAATAAATTATTGGGACTGCACCAAAATAAAAAGTTTCTGTACACCAAAGGAAACAATTAACAAAATAAAAAAGGCAACCTAGTGAATAGAAGATACTTACAAATTATATATCTAATATCCAAAATATGTAAAGACTCATCACCAAAAAACATTTCAATTTAAAAATGAACAGAGGACCTGAATAGACATTTTTCCAAAGAAGAGGTACAGATGGCTAGCAGACATACAAAAAGATGTTCCAACATCACTAATCAGAGAGTTGCAAATCAAAACCACAATGAGATATCACCTTATGTCTCTTTGGATGGCTAAAATCAAAGACAAAAAATTACAGGTTTGGTGAGGATATGGAGGAAAGGGAATCCCCATGCATTATTAGGGAGATTGTAAATTGGTGCAACCACTGTGGAAAACAGTATAGATATTTCTCAGAAATAAAAAATAGAAATACCATAGGATCCAGTAACTCTACTGTTACTAGTATTTACTCAAAGAAACAAAAACACTAATTCAAAAGGATAAATGCATCTGTATTTTTACTGCAGCATTATTTACAGTAGCCAAGATATGAAAGTAAAGTGTCCATCGATAGATGAATAAAGTAAATATGGTATATTGACAGCGGAATATTACTCAGCCATAAAAAAGTGAGATAGTACCATTTGTGACAACGTGGACAAATGTAGTAGGCATTATGCTAAGTAAAATAAGTTAGACCAGGAAAGACAAATACCATGTGATTTCACGTATGTGTAGAATTTAAAAAACAAAAAGAATAAAAAATGGACACATCAATAGAATAAATTGGTGGTTGCCATAGGGGAGGTGGATAGGGAGATGGATGAACAAAATAGATGAAGGGGACTAAGAGGTGCACACTTCCAGGTATAAAAGAAATCATAAGTCACAGAAATGAAAAGTATATCATAGGGAATATAGTCAGTAATACTATAATAATACTGTATGGTGACTACATTTACTGTAAGCAATGAGTAGTGTGTATAATTGTCAAATCCATATGTTGTACACTTAAAACTTATATGATCTTGTAAGCCAATTATACTTCAGTTATAGATAAAAACAAAAACATGTAGACTGGGAAGAATAGGTAAAATAAAATGCATTTGTCTAGGTGGCCCCCATCTCTGACCCATTAAATCAGTATTACTGTTGGTGGGACCCGAGCATCCTTGTTCTTTAAAGGCTCCCCAGTTGATTCTGATGTGCAGTTAAATTTGAGAATTGCAGATTTCTAAGGTTAAGCATGATCGGGAATCGATGATATGAATTTGATAGGATTGGCTACCAGGCTGCTGATTTGTTTAGCAAGTTGCATATTTTGTTAATGTTTCAACACATTTCCATATTTAACTTCACTCAACAAGTAAATTTTAAGTTTTTGACTATAGTAGCAGAATAGGGAATTTATGGCAACTGGAATAGATGATTCCTAATTACTAGTGCCTCTCTGGCTCCCTACCTGCTCTTCCGGCCTCATCTTTTGCTGCCTGGTCTCTGCGTATCGGCCACCTTGGTCTTGTTTTAGTTATTACTTAACACCATAAGAGTTTCTTTTGTACCAAGTGCCATTTTCCATTTTTCCCCTACCTGAGACTTCTGTCCTTGACTCTTCCCTCCCCATGTCCCTCATTAACTCCACCCCAAGGCTACTTATTTTTTTTTTAAGATTTTATTTATTTATTTTGAGATAGAAACAGTGAGAGAGAGCATGAGAGGGGAGAAGGTCAGAGGGAGAAGCAGACTCCCTGTTGAGCTGGGAGCCTGATGTGGGACTCGATCCCAGGACTCTGGGATCATTACCTGAGCCAAAGGCAGTTGCTTAAGCAACTGAGCCACCCAGGCACCCCCAGGGCTACTTTGTTTGAATATGCTCTTGACGTTTCTTTGGAACATTTTCCTCCTTTGTAATTTTCTATTTGTGTGTGATTATTTGCTGGTTTGACTATTTAGATGAAGCTCTTGAAGAATAGTAGGGATCAGCCTGTTTTTACCCACCATTATATTTCTAGCATCTAGCACAGCACTTGAGATATAGCATATGTTAAATGAATGAATAAATGAAAGTGCAGAATAACTGGACAAAAATTCCATTAGGTATATGTATCTACAGAACCAAATAAAGAATAGGAGAGCTAATAGAAGCTCGAAGTCTGACACTGGAGACAGTGTCGTGAGCAGGAGCAGTCAGGAAAAGCTTTGGAACGGAGGTAGAAAAGGGAATAGTTGTCATTTTGGGGGGTGAACAGGGTCAGTAGCCAAACATTTGTTAAGGATATAGCTAGCAGTCATGGTGGGGAAAGGCAGGCTTTAGATTGGTGTTACATGGTGGGCTTTAGGATTGACTTTCTAGGTAGTGGAAAGAGTGAAGATTTTAGAGGAAGGATCATAGTCATATTTTAAAAGATGACTTTGGCATTAGTGTAGAGGCTAAGGTGGAAAAAAAAACTGGAAATACTAGGTGTGAGAAAAGAATAGGTTATGGGTTTTATCTTACAGCTTTCTGGAGTGTAGTTTGGAGGAATCTAGAGCCTCTTCTGGTCTCCCATGTTTGCTCTGGGTTTGAAAGGGAGAGAATTGGTGCTGGCTATTTGTCATTCCTATTTGTGGGATGGATGGTAAGGAGTCAATGTGAGAAAACTTGTGGAGAACCAATAAAGAGCAGTTATATTGTAGTGGAACCGTTTTGAAATGGTAGCAAAATTCATTGACTTAAAGTACTTGTGACTTCGTCGGGTGGGGTTTTTTTGAGATGGAGATAATCTTAAGTCCAAAATTGCCAGGCAAACCAAATCGTTCATTAATTTTTTGATGTTTATTGATAGCAGATGAGTCTTAGGACAAATTTCTGATACTTGGGAGTGTATATTCAGGATATTTATATGAAATTTTATAAGGAAGGCAGTGTTGTGGAATTAAAATGGCAAGACCACTGTACCCAGGAGTTAGGATCCTGAGACAAATGGCAGTAAAACATTTGGAAAATTACTAAGTATCTGCATTTCGTTTTTTCATCTGTAAAACAAAAGATTGTAGAGTAAATAGAGTAAATAATTTTCTAATGGGAAGAACCAGTAGAACATGGTTACCTGCTTTTCTTTTTTTGTCTGGACTTAACTCACAGCTTTAAATAAGACACATCCTAAAAAAAAAAAAAAAAGACACATCCTAGTACATAAACTAAGGAAAAGATTATAATCATGGTTGACTTTTTTTTATTAGTTATTTCTGTTTTTAATTGTCCAGGGAATAAAATGCACAGAGATTTATCAGTGTTCTTTGCTAATGACTGGCCTTGCCAGAAGCTTATGCTTACTTAGTGGTTAAACTCCCCGGAAAGCGTTGGCAGAGCCGGAATATCCATGGCAGTGTCCTGAAGACCTTTTTGTTATCCTGGTGGGCACCTCTGCTGAAAATTTTCCAGGTGAGAATCACCTTACGTGGCCTGTGATGGAGAACTTTAGGGAGGTCAGTTCAGTAACTTGTCCATGTGCTGAGATGAGTTCTCCAGCTAACAGGAACTGTGACACTACAGCTTTCTCTGTTCACTGTGCAAGCAGGTAGATGGCCTTGTTTTAAGTGCCTTAACTGTTGGCATACCTCAGCACTTACCTTCTCTCTGGTTGCTGTCATCTAGACCCTCATCAGAAAATTTCTCCTCCAATTGATTCTGTTTAGCTTCTTTCCAAAATGGACAAAAACAAAAAAATTACTGATACTAGAGGAAGATTAGAGAGACTCCTTAGTCCATTTACTTCTAATGATCAAGTGGCCCCAGCCAGAATCTGTTAATCAATCAGTGGTTTTCAGATGTACCCAGGAGAGCCCTGGGAAATTGAGAGCCAAATTTGAATTTCGATAAACTATATATAGCAGCAGTGTTATATATTCTTTTTTCCTAGTCCTCATTTTCTGCTTTTGTTTTTCATTTAGTATTTTTATATAATGTTTAATTTGTGACTTAAAAAAAAATGTAAGCCATTGCATCCTTTGTAGTACACAGAGGAACGAGAATAATCACATTTTTTTAAGTCCCACATCTGCTCATTTAAACATTAATTTCATTTCCAGTCTTTACTTTGAAACATTTAGGTTTTTTCTGTTCCTCTTTTCAACCCTTAATAATTTATGGCATAGATTTTATTGGTGAGATCATTAGCCACGGCATAGCACTAAATATATTAAAATTTAACAAAATGTAAGTTTTCTTAAAACATTGAAATTTCCTAAAGTGCTTAATATTTTTCAGTTTTCAAAAAATTTTAATTCAGTAGGGACTCTTTAGTAAGTTCACAACTTTATGCTAAGTATATCTAAAATATTAAAGACTCTAAAACAGTTTCTCAGAACATACTATGTGTGGATTCAGACTGGAACCTTGCTGTCACCATATGCCACAGATGGGCTAATGATGTTGTCCCTAAATGCTTTCAGTCACCAAGCAGGATACTCTGTAGCCAAGTTGAGTGCAAGACTATATAAAATTTCCCAATAAGTACCTGGGTATCCATTTGTGGCAGAGGTAGCTTGATCCTGTTATTTTCCTATAGGGGTTTTCAGGGTCATGGACTGGCCCGCCGGCCTGATTTCAAGTTCTTGAGTGATATTTTCCCTTAAGAGAGTGCATTTAACAGGAAGTCTCTATTGGGGTGGAGGCGGGGGAGAATTCTGTGGAGAAGATTAATGGGCCTGTAATGTTAGAGACAGGGATAAAACACTGTCTTAAGGCAGATTAACAAGGAGATTGGCATTCTCTTGGAAGACATTTTCATTGGCTTAGAGAATTCTCCTAATATGAAAACCTAAGCAAATGGAGTATTTTCCAGATATTTTCTTCTTTTTAGTATAATACCTGCTTACCACCTAATATCAGTTAAGGAGACAGAATTAACTTATTTCAGGCTTCTTAATTGTTATACATATGTATGTTATGAATTTTTACCATTCAGAAGTTTCAGATATAATAAATTCTAGTTCTGTCATGTGGAATATTAATCCCAGAGAAAACAGAAGCCTGGGCAAAGACTGAGCAGCTAGTCACAGAGTGTTAAGGACGAAATGTTGGAGGTCTTCTGACTCTTAAATTGTAATGAGGGCTAATGTAATATGCTTGACCTCACTCCAGATACCCTTTGGTGCAAATAAACTGAGTTTACAGAGCTGTGTGCTATAGCTATATACAGATATATAGTATATACTCTCTCTCTCTCTCTCTATATATATATCTCAAAACTTTAAAGGAGAAAAGGGTGTGAGAGATAATACATTTAAGTTGAGATTTGGGGGGAAATTTGTTATATAGCCATGGATAACTAACTCATAATACACACACACATACCCTGTTTACATTTTCCAAATATACAGTAATCATATATATATGGAGGAAACTAACTTGATGAGTTTTAAAGCCAGAGGGTGTGATAATGGTAATAATTGAAGGTGAGTAGTTGAATTCGTGTTGTTTAGGCTATAACCAGTATGTCATTTTTGCTACTCAAACCCTTTGTTGAATGACAAATTTATTTGCTGGAAATATTACCATAGTTGCTCTCGTGCCCTTAATATTCTGACTGAAACAAATTTGCATTTCTTTCAGTTTGACAGGAATGCTGTCTTTGTTCTTCTGACTGTGGGATTGAGATACTGTTAACTTTGGAATGGCAAGCTTACTGTCTCAGGAAAAAGCAGCCATTCCAGTTCATAAGGTGTTTGTTTGTTTTTTAACTAATCTTTGCATAATGTGCAGACTATGGGGAAGTCCTTTGAAATACAGACACTGAAAGTTTTGGATTGCTTTTATATGAGAGACAATATACTTTTTGTAGTTTAGGCTCTGAAACTGACCACCTGTATTTATAGGGTCTGAAAAGCTCAGAATGGTCTTTACATTTTTAAATGGTTGTTACATAAGTGTGTCCATAAGTAGGCCTCTTGGTCTACAGAGCCAAAAATAGTCACTGTCTGGCCTTTTACATCAAAAGTTGGCTGATTCCTGGTCTAAAGGAATACAGTAATTATTGACAGTATTTGATTGAATATCTGAAGAGTTGACTATGAGATCAGATCTGGGTTACTTTAGTTAATTAAGATTCACTTCTAACTTCTTCAGATTAAACTTTATTCTCTTTAGAGTAGATCTGATCAGGATATATAACCCCAAGAGTTTTGTAGAAAATAGTACATTTTTTATAATCTGGAATGTGTATCTTTTTTTTTGGCTGCTTTTTTTTTCATTTATAAAATACTGTATATTTGGGAAATATGGGAGGTGTGTGTGTATGTATTAGTTATTTATGGCCGTGTAACAAATTATCCTCTAAATAACAACTTAAACATATTATCTCACACCCTTTTTCCTTTAAAGTTTTATTGATCTATAATTGACATACAGCATTATTAAGGCATACAGTGTAATGAGTTGGCTTACATATATTGTGAAATTTTTACCACAGTAACTTCTGTCACCTTGTAGAGTTTTTAAAGAACAAAACGGTGAGGGGGGAAGGTTTTTCTTTTGTGATGAGAACTTTTAGGATTTATTCTCTTAGTAACTTTGAAATATACCCTGAGCTATGTTGATACATTCATCATGTTGTACATTATATCCCCAGTACTTGTAAGTCTTGTAAGTGGATGTTTATAGCTTTTAACCAGCTTTTATTCAATTCTCACACCTTCTCTCAGTTGGAAATCTAGGAATGGTTTACCTGGGTGATTCTGGCTCAGGATCCCCAATGAGCTTGTAACAGGATGTTGGGTCGAGCTGCAGTCATCTGAAGGCTTGCCTGAGGTTAAGGGTCTGCTTCTCAAAATGACTTACTTAAATGACTTTGCTGAAGACCTTGTTCCTTGTTGGCTGGAGGTCTTGGTTTCTTACCATATAAACCTCTTCTTAAGGCTTTGTAAGTTTCCTCATGACCATGACTGCTAGCTTCTCACAGTGGTCCAAGAGTGAGCAAGGAGGAAGCCACAGTGTTTATAGTTGAAGCTCAGAAGTCACTTAAGTCATACTCTGTTAGATGCATGTCACTAAGTGCAGCCCCACAGTCAAGAAGAAGAGACAATACTGGAGTATAATTTTACCTGGAAGG
The DNA here is from genome assembly GCA_028533885.1 of Nasua narica. Classification (NCBI taxonomy): domain Eukaryota; kingdom Metazoa; phylum Chordata; class Mammalia; order Carnivora; family Procyonidae; genus Nasua; species Nasua narica. The sequence goes on along the minus strand of CM052799.1, from coordinate 34,468,185 downwards.
AAGGCTGCTTGGTTGGAAAGAGTAGACTCTTACCAGTGATGTTGAGATTTCATTTGAAAGCTTCCAGGAGAGGCCACATCTCTGCTTTTCAAAGTTGCCTTTTTCCCGAACTGGCTACACAGGCCTATGGAACTCATCTTACCCAAGCCACTCCATTTTATTCTACCCATCAACTCACTCAAGAATCTCCTGAGCTATTGCCAAACTCCTGTAATAGTTACATTTTCAAATTGGCCCAATGGATTCAGCTGTGAAGAAGATTGAATAAACCTTTTAAAAAAGACTTATTCCCTCATGTTGGAACATATTCCAAAATATCTCGATTCTGAGAGAACTTGAGAGTATAGATTTTGAATTCAGGGGTAATGTTCAAGGTGTCATAGGAGAATAGAAGCACAATTTCTCTCAGTCCTGTAATACTAGATGTTTGGTAATCCTCTTCATCTTCAAAATCATATTTTACAGAGGCTCAGATTTCAAAAAAGAATAACAACTATTCTTGTTCATAAAATAATTAGGGAATTTAAACACAGAGGCAAAAACTCAATTTCACATAAGTTTAAAAATAAAAAACTGCTAATTTCTCTGTAATAAAAGGCAATGACAGGGCGCAGTGGAGAGGGAAAGAGAGAATGATTCTTGGATGTGGATATTATTATACCTTAGTGGAAATAATGTAGGGGACTTACAGGAAAAGGTAGGATGGCATTCATGTGTGTGTGTGGCCAGCCATTCAAATTTAGCTGTTTTTGGATAGTGTTCCAGGTGTGATCCACCTTAATTACTGAATTTGTAGTTCTCCTAGTGGATAAGTTAAGAGAAGAATCAGACAGCTTGAACATTAGCATTCTGAGATTCTGCAAGTTCCAGATGGAATCTTGGCCAGTCATCCCTGTTTTGTTTGTTTTTTATAAAATCGATATTTGTTGGACCAGTCGTAACTGTGGGATCCACAAATCTGAAATTGCATGCAGATAATTACTTGTGTGTATATTTTTTCTGAGTAGGTTAATAACTTTACTTCATTCACAAAAGCTTCCATGGAAGACCCCCACCCTGCCACCCATGTGCCATACTGGAGAATTTATTTGAGATATGTAGGTAGTGTCCTTTATTTCTGTTTCCTTAGCAGCGGAGTGAATAAACATATCCCAGGATACAAGTCTGTTTTTTTCCTGGGAAAATTTATTGCTGTAGGTGTCCCATAAGTCCCTCTACTAATCCATGCTCTTTTCTCTTTAGCCCCAGAACAGCAGAATAAAGTGCAGATCAATTTTAAGAAGAGTATTTTTCCTGGATTTGAAAATTTTTTTTTTTATTTTTTTTTTTAAAGATTTTTTATTTTATTTATTAGAGAGAGAGAATGAGAGAGAGAAGGTCAGAGGGAGAAGCAGACTTCCCGCAGAGCCGGGAGTCCAATATGGGACTCGATCCCGGGACTCCGGGATCATGACCTGAGCCGAAGGCAGTCGCTCAACCAACTGAGCCACCCAGGCGCCCCGAAAATTTATTTTTTTTAAGGTAACTTTTAAAGAAGCAATTGACAGGCTCTTGGGTGGCTCCATTAAGCGTCTGACTTCAGAACTAGAAAATTGTGGAGTATTTTGGGGGGCGCCTGGGTGGCTCAGTTGTTAAGTGTCTGCCTTCAGCTCAGGTCATGATCCCAGGGTCCTGGGATAGAGCCCCACATCAGTTCCGCTTTGGGTTCTCTGCTCAGCAGGAAGCCTGCTTCTCCCTCTCCCACTGCTTGTGTTCCCTCTCTCACTGGGTCTCTCTCTGTCAAACAAGTAAGTAAAAAATCTTAAAAAAAAGAAAAAAAAGAATATTGGAGTATTTTTAAAATTAATTCAGTTATATCTTTAAACACTGTATGGGTTGCAGTGGTAACTGTGTTCTAGGCAAGCGTTAAGTGATCCATAGGAGTAAATCAAATCATATCTTGTTTTGCCTGTTCTGATACATCACTTTCCCATATTTTCATCTTTCTGAAGTAGTAACACATTAAAATCGTTGACTTCTCGGTGTTAGAAAGTGGGAAGTGTAAAAATTTCCCTTTGGCACCTGAAATATTAAGAAAACATGACACCACTTGGAGCTTGGAGTTTTAGGCAGTGACCCTTCTATTAATAGGCTGGGAAAAATGTTTATAAGTCTTGGTGAGGCACTTACCTGGTTCTTACCATGTGTTAAATGCAACCCAGATTCTTGAGAAAATTACTACTTATCTCTAAGCCTCTTTATTTGTCTGTAAAATAAATTATTTATTACTATGAAAAAACAATATATCTTCCTTGACTTATGATGGGGTTGTGTCCCAAAAAACTCATTGTGAGTTGAAAATAGTCTGCAGTGCATGTAATAACCCCTAACCTGTGCAACATAACAGCTTGGCCTAACCTACCTTAAATGTGCTCAGAATAATTAGATTAGCCTGCAGTTGGGCAAAATCATCTAACATATAGCCTTTTTTTAGTGGGATATATTTTATACTATCTCACTTAAGGGGCACTTGGTGGCTCAGTCAAACATCTGACACTTGGTTTTAGCTCAGGTCATCATCTCAGGCCCATGAGATTAAGCCCCACATTGGGTTCCACACTGGGTGTGAAGCCTGCTTAGGATTCTCTCTCTCCCTTTCCATTTGCTCCCCCCCCCAAAATAAAAATAAGTAAAGTAATATCTCATGTAATTTGTTGAATTCTGTACTGAAAGTGAATAATGGAGTGGTCGTCAGTGTATCGGTTGTTTACCCTTGTGACCATGAGACTGACTGGGAGCTGCATGCACAGCTGCCCAGCATCACAAGAGAGGATCATACCATGTGCCCCTAGTCCCAGAAAAGATCCACATCCGTAATTTAAAGTATGGCCTCTACAGATTATGCATCACTTTCACACCATGCAAGTCAGGGACCCTCTGCACTTTGAAATTGAACAAAAGAGAGAGTATTGAGTTTACTTGAGCAACCTCTGCAGGTATTCTCCTATCTGTTAACATTTTTGCAAGTATTTATAATCCTGTAACTACTATAAGATGCCCTGGGAATCGTAATTTTTAAAGTGTTTAAACTCCTTACCCTATTGACTACCAATTCAAACTTCCATCACAGACACTCATCACTTTTGGAGTTAACTTTTATTACTAGAGAAAAAAGGAAACAAACCACAACTTCCTTTAGGATAACAGAGAGAAGACCACCCCCACTCTGCTGTTCTCAAAAAAAAAAAGGGAAAAAAAGGTTCTAATCCTCATAGTTCAGTTCACTGGTGAGGTAGATGGAATATAGAAAGAAAATTCTCTGAAAAGTTAGAAATTCAATGAATATGAACAGGGAAAAGAAGCAAAACCAGAGATGCTTCTGTGATTAAATAAATGTGGAGCCCTGGGTAAAGACAGTTACGTGGGTTTAATGTACAATTTTTATTCTTTGACGTTTACAGTCTGTTGTGAACCTTGAGGAGGGTACTAGGACATTTTTCACAAATGTATTTCTTTGAGAAACTTCTATTTGCACCTCTTGGCAATTGGTCTAGGTTTCTGTAAAGTCACATTTTGATTAAAAGCCCAGGCTAGGTCTTCAAAAGTTTGAAAATCCTGTTTCTTCCTCACAGTCTTCTTGAAATCCTTTCCTCCTCCTCCTTGAAGATATTTCTTTTCACACCAACTAGATGTATTTTGCCTTTTGCACAAACTCTGATGTACTTTGTCCATGTACTTGGTACTTTTTAAGTAGATATCCTGTAGTACTTCATTCTGGTCCTTGTCTTATTCACCTTCATTTTCTTGCAACATTTCGTATGGGGCCAATTTTGCATTAGTAGTCCCTTAAGTATCTATAGGCTTGATTTTCCATTCTCTCCCTCATAGGGAACAGAAGTGAGAGAAACTTCTGGGTTTTTTCCTAAGTACTGTTGATTTCCTCTCAGTGGTGCAGCTGTACACAGGGAGAATTGGGCCTTCAAGCAAGATCGTTTTGATCAAGAGATGGGCTTATCAGGAGCTTGGGTGCATGTGGAATTTGGCAGTAACCATCCTGTCAAGTCTGTGGATCTTGGACTGTGGATGATTACTCACAATTCAGAAAATTAGGGTTGGGAGATTGCTGTATGCTGTGTCTCTCCCCACAGTCGAACCACTTGCTCTGCCTATCCCTCTATTCTAAGCATGTTCATGTATTTCTTACCTCAGTGAGATAGTTCAGGTTTGCCAAAAGGTGGTGAGCAAGGGGCTTATCACACTCTTTAGCAGCTGAAAAGGTAGAATGAAGCTTGTTCTGTTATTATGCAAAACAAGTTAAATTTATAATATTATTTAAATGACTTTTTGTAAATTTCTGACTTTTTTGTAATTTTCTAAAAATTAGGAATTGGCTAGTTCTCTCAAGAAGATGGGTCACTTGTTGGATAGGAAACACCTCTGTCTGATTAAGCTTTTTTTTTTTTTTTTTTTTTTTTTTTTTTATTTACTTGACAGAGAGAGATCACAAGTAGGCAGAGAGGCAGGCAGAGAGAAATGGGGGAAGCAAGCTGCCTGCTTAGCAGAGAGCCCGATGCGGGGCTGGATCCCAGGACCCTGAGATCATGACCCTAGCTGAAGGCAGAGGCTTTATTTAACCCACTGGACCACCCAGGTGCCCCATCTGTCTGATTAAGATTTTAATGGTTAGTCCTGATGCGTCCTCACCCATTTCCCTACCAATTAAAAATATATCGGCTAGATGCTGTTTGAAGGGAACAGCTTTGGTCTTGGTTTCCTGTATTTGTCATTCCTGGGAGATATTTCCTACTTATGGGATGAAGATGACTTGATGGGTTTATGTCTTTTTCAAGTTTTCCTTATTAGATTTTAGATTTGGGATGTGTATACATATTGAGGTAACATGGCTGTGACTTATTACTGAGAATAGTTAAGTATAATTTTTAAATGTGTTTTTTATGTTTGATGGATTTATTGCAGTAATAACTCATTTAAGAGAAAAAGTTTCTTGAAAAGTCGTTTGGAGAAGATATTGGGTGAGTGATCAGACACTGAATGCATAGTAACCTGCTTCTGAAACGACTGTATTCTCAATTCTAGCCTGTTATTTTATAAGTATGTTCTAGGCTCTTTTATTGGCCCTTTATTAATGGCAAAAACAATGGGTAGGTGCTAAGGTAGATGACAGGGCATTGCTGTGGCACTCTTGTCGACATGGATGATGAAGACTGTGGCATGGCCTGTAGGGACTGGGAGCTCCTCTGCATACTTCTCCAGGGAACCTAATTGTAATCACCTAAAATAATCACAAAAAGGTTAAATTATTTTCCAGGTAGTATTTAATAATATGAGAAATGTAGGATATAATTTTTAAAAGCTACCTTTTGTTGTTGTTGTTGTTGTTGTTGTTGTTGTTGTTGTTGTTGTTGTTGTTAAACACTGTTTGGCTCTGGGCAGATTTACCTAAGCAGAAAATTGATTTATCATCACTGGTACTCAATAAATGTAGTATGGCAATGGGGCTTGCCTTTTTTTTCTTGTTGGAGTATTTATGTAGGATCAGCCCTCTGAGGCATATATTGATATGAAACTGGGGAAATACTCTTCCATTTTTATGAAAACCAAAAGTTTTTAGAACTTGAATATGTATGTAAAAGTGTGAATGAAAACCAAAATAGGTGTTCTATACTTGTCTCCCCAAGTGTTTGTTTTGCTGGTCTAACATTTTATCCTCAACCCTATTAGAGGAATGTAGGCCTGGTCTTTTCTTTTTAACCAAGGCTGAAGGCTGTGGTTCTTATAAGTTATTCTGGAAGTTGATAAAAGAACCAGAGCTAAAATTCTGTTTTCTTATCATCTAGGAATATTTTTACTACACCGGTTATATTTAGATTAAGAAATATAAGAAGCAGATTATCTCCATTAATATGGCTATTTTGTGAAATCTTATTGTCTAATCTCAAATCCATTATCCCAGTTTGTTGAACTTCTTCAGAATTTCATTCTGTCATCTAAAGCTCTCTTTTCCAGTCTTGTTACCTGTCTACTGTGTCTGTATCTTACTCATGTATTTTTACAAACCTTTGTGTGTAGTTTGTACACTCTTACTCTTCTGGGTCAATTGGGTAACTTATAGAAGTTCATTCATAGTAGTTTCTTAAAGCTGTTCAGTTCAGAGTCGAAATGCTTTATTTCATTACTCTGTGCCAAAATCAGACAAGTAGTTGTCTTTACCTCATTCTCTTCTGAGTTCCTGTGTATCAGTTAAAACAACACATTCTCTGGGCATGCAACCCAGCAGGGTTCTGTTTTATTTATATTTAACGAATGCAATTTAAACACAAAAGTAGAGACAGCAGTCTCCCTGCCCATCACCCAGCTTCAGCGATTATCTATTGGCAAGCTTCTTGATCTTCACGAATATTATAAAATCTTGCTGTTTCTGGTAAGCCACCAACTGCATTTGTATAAAAGTACATCCTAGGCAGAAAGTTGTCTGAACATCATCAGTCTTTGGGGAATTGCTTGTTAAAACCACATTGAAGGGCACCTGGGTGCTCAGTCGGTTAAGCAGCTGCCTTCCAGCTCAGATCATGATCCCAGGGTTCTGGGACTGAGCCCCATGTCAGACTCCTTGCTAAAGCAAGGAGCGAGCCTACTTCTCCCTCTCCCTCTGCCTGCTGCTCCCCCTGCTTGTGCCCTTTCTCTCTCTCTGTCAAATAAATAAATAAATAAAATCTTTAAAAAAAACCCCACAAAACGAACAAACACATTGACATACTACTATACACCCACTAGAATGACTCAATTTAAAGCAACTGACAGTACCAAGTGTTGTTGAAGATGTGGAGCATTTGGAATGCCCATACTTTGTGGGAGGAAATACAACACAGCACAATCCCTTTGAAAAATAGTTTGGCAGTTTCTTAAAAAGTTAAATACGCTCTTGCCATAAAGTTTAAATATACACCTGCCATAGGAATGTTAGCCAAGAGAAGTGAAAACATGTCCTCACAAAGACTTGTACATGAATGTTCATAGCAACCTTAATCATGATAGCTAAAAACTAGTAACGGCCTAAATGTCCATCATTAGGAGACTGGGTAAATAAATACAGCACCATGGGTGAATCTCACAATATTACTTAAACAAAAATAGCTATACACAAATGAAGAATATATGCCATATAATTTCACATAAATTTATGTGAAATTCAGATTTAATCCATAGTGACAAAAAACAAATTGATGGCCTCCTGGAGCTGGGGGTGGGGGTTGTCTGGAAGGGGGACACAAAGGAACCATGATTGGGGGTGATTACCCCTATATACATTTGTCGAAACTTAAACTGTACCCTTAAAAACTATGTGCATTTTGTCTTATGTAAATTATGTCACCTTAAAATGTATCCTAGGCAAAAGTTGTTCCATTTAGCAGACCACCGCTCCTGTTACTCTTCCTACCTACCTCTCTTGTTTTTTGTTTGGATGGCAGGTGGTCATGCACCTGTAAGCAAGTGAGGAGTCATTTTGGAGGTGCCCCTAGTTATTCTAAAGCTGCGGACCGAGCTGCACAAAGGGGAAAAGAGGGGCTTCTTTTGTTTCCCATGCCACAGGCTGTTTACTCTTCGGAATATGCTCTCAGCTTTGTCTCTTGTACCCTTTCCTATTTCCTGTTTCTTCCAGAACCTGAAGTTTGCCCCGCATCTCCCAGTGTCAGAAAAATATGTTTTTTGTTTTAGAGAACATTTTCTAACTAACTGGAATCCATCATCATTCCTCCTGACAGTTTTACCTCTGGACACAAAATGTATGATGATCAAGTATGTCTTTAGAACACAGCAGTTTTCCGTTAGTAGAAGCATTAGATTAGTGAGTACATTTGGAAAAAACTCTCTAACGCTCCCACTTGCTTACTTGCTTAGACATCACCCAATTTCTGCTAATAGTTGTGCTGTCTGAAATAGACATAATTCTGTTATAGATTGGGATAGGATGTAATGATTTATCACTTTATATGATAAGTGAGAGTGTTTTATTCCTTTTCTAGTTAGGCTGTAGTGGTTTTGGATGTAGTGCTTAGGAATGTAAAATAGTCCTGGGAACAGTTGATCCAAAAACCTTCTGGACTTTAATGGCTCAGAAAAGGATGAGGGCTCTTCAAAAGAACTGAACCTGAAGAAGGAGCTCCTGGTGGCCAGAGCTGGAACAATTTGAGCAACAAAATAAATAATGGTAGTATTGGATTTTATTTATTTATTTTTAAAGAGTTTATTTGAGAGACAGAGTGAGCAAGAGAGAGCACACATGAGCAGAGGGAGAAGGAGAAGTAGGTCCCCCTGCTGAGCGGGGAGCCGGACGTGGGGCTAATTCCCAGGACCCTGAGATCATGACCTGAGCCAAAGGCAGATGTTTAACCGACTCTGCCAGCCAGGCACCCTGGTAGTATTGGATTTTATTTAACATACATAAAAAAAGTAAATACCCATGAATTCATACTGATAAAACTAAATGGGAGAGAAGAGACTACTCTTACCTACAGGAGAATTCCAGTCAATCAATACAGAAGGAAAGAGGGAACTGGGAAAACCACCATTAGGCAAAAACAAAACAAAATAGTAAGTTTTGTGCAGTCTACATTTGGATGCTGAAGTTAGTGGGTGAAAGTTTGAGGAGAAACCACATATTCTTACATATAATCTCAAGATAGTCTCTTTTTTTTTAATTTTTTTTTTTTAATTTGTGTAGACTGACACAAGTAGGCAGTCAGGCGGCGAGTTTTACATGGGGGGAGGCGCCGAGAAGCAGGCTCCCCGCTGAGCAGAGAGCCAGATGTGGGGCTCCATCCCAGGACCTGAGGTCATGACCTGAGCCTAAGGCAGAGGCTTAACCCACTGAGCCACCCAGGAGCCCCTCAAGATACTCTTTTAAGATGCATGGAGCACTGGGTGTGGTGCATGAACAATCAATCTTGTAACGCTGAAAAATTAAAATAAACATATTTGGGGAGAAAAAAAAATGTTGATTTAAAAGACAATAACTTTAGAGAAACCTGGGCACCACCCTAGTCAAGTGGTTATGGTTAACATCACAAATAGTAAGATAGTGAGCACACGAACCCTTTGATACAGATTGTGCAGGAGGGCACACGTTTTGGCTGTGGTGGTGTCAAAATGTATTACCTCTTTTTTTAAATTTCATTTATTTATTTGGCAGAGAGAGAGGGGGAAGCAGGCGCCCTGCTGAGCAGAGAGCCTGATGTGGGGCTCGATCCTAGGGCCCTAAGATCATGACCTGAGCCGAAGGCAGAGGCTTTAACCCACCGAGCCACCCAGGCGCCCCATTTGACCTCATTTTGATGATGAGAAAATACCAGGCAAACCAAAAATGAGGAAAATTTCTACAAAATCAATGACCAGTATTCTACAAAGTTATCAAGGCCATCAAAGAGCAGGAAACTGAGGAGCTGTTAAGAAGTAACAACGAATGCAATGTGGGGAGCCTAAACAGGATGCTGAAAGAAAAAAGGACATTGGTGGGACAAGGGGTGAGAATAAGAAGAGTGTCCAGAGGCGCCTGGGTGGCTCGGCGGATTACGTGTCTGACTCTTGATTTTGACTCAGGTCATGATCTCAGGGATGTCAGGCTCTGTGCTAGGTGCAGAGGCTGCTTGAGATTCCCTCTCTCCCTCTTCCTCCCTCCCTCAACCAACTTGTGTATGCACACTTGCTCTCTCTCAAAAAAAAATGTCCAATCCCTTCTCAGCCTTTTGGCTAAGATCAAGTGTAAAAAAAAGTCTAGTCTAGTTAACAGTGTTGTACCCTGGTGTTAATTTTTGGGTTTTGAAAAATATGTTTATATAAGAAATAAACATTAGTAGGAGAAGCTGGGTGAGGGGTATATGCTAACTTGGTTCTATTTTTGCAACTCTAAAGTTAATTAAAAATGAAACATGTAAAACTTATTTTCAGACTTCTAAAACAAAGCATTTGAAAAAATCTCTTTTATCTTTGCAAATTAGTGAATCAAATTTTCAGCGAATCTTTGAAGTTAGAGCAGTTTGGCTTAAGAGGGGGAAAGTCCGTTTCAAACAAAGACATTTAAGAGTCATTTTTGCAAACCCACAGGATCTTTACCTTTATCTTGTTGGAATCTTATTACAAGGTGTGCAAATTGGCTTGCATTGATGCTGAATGTAGATACTTGATTTGGAGTGGAGTACCAACTTGAAAAGTTCTTGTATTGGGTTAGTGCAGATACTTGTATGTGTGCACTATACCATCATTTCAGTTTATACAGATATCCCCCTAGAAGCAAAGGATTTAGGTAAATCTGTATAATTGGAAGAGCTTTCAGGTAGTAGGAGAATCCCACTTGATGCTACAGTACCTACTCTTGTGATAATGTGGTTTCTGTAAGACTAAGTAAATAGACTTATTAATTGTACAGTGCTTTAAGAACTACCCATAGATCTTTTTACTTTGCTAGAAAAACAGAAAAGATCAAGAGCATTCCTTAGGATTGACTCCCTAAGAATTTTGTACCAATTCATTGGCCCTAGATATTTAAAAATAACAGGCATTGTACAACAAACACAATGTCAGAGTCTGCTTTCTTCATACCTATATAATTGTGAGTGTAGGTTGGATATGTTGAAATAGTTGGGATGTTTGAGGCAGGAGGAAAGGTGAAGGGGCATATATGTAATGTAGTGAAGGAATGGAAGAGAAACATTTCTTTTGCAAATGCACCTCCTTGATTAACAGATTCAGAGACCTGTTTTTTTTTTTTCAGTCCTCATTTGCTGCAACTTTAAATATTATGACTTCTCTCTCTCTCTCTCTCTCTCTCTCTCTCTACTATTTATTCTCTTTGGTTATCCGCACTTTTACTGGCTTCAGTTCCCTTCCCTTCCTTCCTCAAGGTTCACTGGGTGGGCAGTATGGGTTGGTGGAAAGAGCATAAACTTGGATTAAACTCTACCAGCTCTGGCCTTCTGTTTAATTTTGGACCTTCAGGCTTTGGTTCCTTCAGTGACTTCAAAAAGTTGTGAGAATTTGAGATGATAACATCCAGGAAATGCAATACAGTGCCTCTTTTCAGGATGCATTTCATTGCTGATTCCTTTTCTTGCTTCTTTCCTTCCCTCTTTTAAACTGGGAACTGTTCCGTCCCTGGGGTAGGTATTTATATTCATTAAGAACCTACTGTGTCCTAGGCTTTTGCTGGGAATTGCAGTATAAAAGATGAGTTGTACGAAGTCCCTCAGTTCTGAGGCCCAGAGAGAATGCTAAGTACAATATTATAATACTAAACTCTTGTGTTCCGTGCTGATACAGCGTCTGCTGTCTGCGCCACATTGTACAGAGGACCACGTACAGAGGACATAGGTTCCTGTAGCCAGCAATAATGGAGCTACTGTCAGGAAACAAGTAATTACTTCGAAGCAAGTTTGGGAAGTTTAACATAAAATTTAAAATGTCAGTATTGCCTCAGACATTTATCATCTTGTAAGAAGAGACAGATAAATAGGGTGGTATTATAATATAGAGTATTAAGTAGTAGAGGTAGATCAGGGCAGTTTGGGAACCCTGAAAATCTGGCCACAAACTGGTATCAGCTGGGAGAATTTGCAAAAGCCGTGGCATTTGGTTTGGGTCTTCAAGTAGGTATGGGTTTTGCACATCAGTTATGGGGAAGGACACTTCAGAAGCTAAGGGATCAGTAGATAAGCAAGCACAGCAAGTGGTAAAAGGTGTCTTCTGAAAAAGCTGAGCTAAAGTACACGTGGCTTGATCTAGAACTCAATCCTGAAGTGGTGAGTGTGGAGAGACGGTGAACTTGAGAGAGGAGTGTTGGAACCGAATTGTGGGGAGTCCTTCATGTCAAGTTAGGGAGTTTTATTTCTGTGAACTATTGGAAGGGGCAGAGCTTTTAGAGAAATACCCAGTTAAACTTTCTTTTTCAGACCCTTGGTCTCAGTAGCATCATGTGAAATTAACTAGAGGGAAGACTGAAACTTACTGGTAGGACACTGAGGAAGGAGGAAGGTGCTTAGGTCCTGAAGTAGAATGGAGGAAGACTTAGTGAAGATGTGGAAGTTGGGTAGGAGAGAATGAGACAAGTGGACAGTGTTCTGCGGTAATGGTAGCGGGTGAAGGAGGAGGAGGAGGAGGAGAGAATATGCCAGAGCATTTCCAGGAGGTTGGTATGAACACAGTAGTAACAAATGTTACTACTAGGCAGCACCCATTATGATAGATTAGGATGACATCAGTTTCCTTAATTGTTAGGAAAGTTTTTCTGAGAATTTTGCCAATTTTTCCAGTTTAAAAAAAAAATACTTAATGGGTAGGGGCTATGCACAGAATTAACTTTTTATATAGAAATGTTTGTTGATGTCCCTAACATCCCTTTATTTGGCCCTTCAGAATTAAAGCGATTCATTCTAGAAAGAAGTGGCTATCAATATTTCACAACAGATGTTTTCTTTATCCAAAGCAGTTATTGATACTTGCATGACTGATTTCTTAGGCACTAAACTAGGTGCCTCCTTGGACCTGTTTGGATGTGATATGTGGCTGCTGACAGTGTATCTGAACATGTTCTCGTCTTTATTTAGGTTTCTGTTCTTATTCAGATAATTCTCATGATTCTCTGGTTATTCTGAGAAATGTCATTCACGTGTAACAAACAGGACCAGATATTGAATTCAGAGATTCACTGGACTGTAGAAATTGATGCCGGAAGTTCCATCTGCACCCGGTGCCACACTGTCCGGCACGCCGCTCGCAAAACAAGATGATGGTTACAAGTTGAAGAGATGCTGAGCCTCCAGTGCTAGTTTCTCTAGCTGGGAGCTACTGATGGTTTCAGAGTCCTCATCGTCATTCACATCTAATTTTTCAATCTTTTGAGATACTCTAAAATTTCCCTTTGCTTACTAGAAATAAAAACCGTGATTAACCTGAAATGCCTGAAATCTAGATGACCTTAATAGGCAGAGTTGAAACTGTGTAGAGATCATGAGATAGTCTTTCCTCTGGCATCTCTTTGGTGATGGATCAGACTGGTCTTATGGTTGTTAATAGAAGTTGCTTTACATTTTATCTTGGGTTTTCCCCTTGGAATAGGTGCTACACATTAACAAGATACTACTTAGATCTGACCAACTGGTGTGTTCCTGACCAAATCTGCGATGCTTGGCTATATATGGAATTACCAGAGACCTGTGTTTAATATCAGCGTCAATGATATATCTTAGAATGGGCAAACCCTTGTGTTGATATGCAGTACAGAACTGTAATGAAATTATTGCAGTGTTTGAGAAGAGTGATCATACAACTTTATAAAAAATAAGTGTTAATATATTCAGAATTCTTCAGATTCTTCTTCCTAAATCCCACTCTCTAATAAATAACGCCCAACAACTAGAATCATGAACACATTACACATATTTTTCGTGGATATCTTTTTTTTTTTTAAAGATTTTATTTATTTATTAGGAAAGAGAGAGAGAGAGAGCATGAGAAGGGAGAAGGTCAGAGTGAGAAGCGGACTCCCCATGGAGCTGGGAGCCCGACGTGGGACTCCATCCCGGGACTCTGTCCCGGGATCATGACCTGAGCTGAAGGCAGTCGCTCAACCAACTGCGCCACCCAGGGGCCCTCGTGGATATCTTTTGATAAAATTTTAACAAGTGCTGCTGTAATCTGGGCTGCTTTCCCATATTTATAAATATTTCTCCTCTTACTTTCTTGTACAGACCAGTGGGTTTCACCTGGGGATGATTTTGCGTCCCAGAGAACATTTGGCAGTTTCTGGAGAAATTGCCTGTCAAAACTTGGGGGTGGGGTGCTACTGGCATCTGCTAGGTAGAGGCCAGGGATACTGCTAAGTACTCCCTTATGTTTAAGCACAGCCCCTACAGCAAAAAATTAGGAGGTCCAAGATATCAACAGTGCCAAGGCTGAGAAAACCCTGCAGTAGACAGCCTTCCAGAGTGATAGCCCACTTTAAGTTGTGATTACCAGTGATTGAGGAAACCCATTATAACATGATAATTTGACTAGGAGCTAGCTTGTTTGTGAGAACTGTTATTTTCTAGTATGTATGTTTTTGCTTTGTTTTTAAGGGTTAGATTTGAAGGAATCCTTAAAGATTACCTTAATTAAGCCCAACCCTTTAATTTTACCGGTGAGAAAACCAAGACCTGAAGGAAGGCTGCTGACTTGCTAGACTTAGAGTCCTTCGAATTATCTAATCGCTTTTTCCCCTTTGAAGATGTACTAATTCTTTCATGTGCTTTGCAAGTGTCCAGTTTTGTGACAAGAACTGTAATTTCAAAGTTGTAAAATGCATTTTAAATGGGATCTTTGACAGCTGTTACTGGCAGAGTCGATTGGATTGCTTTAGTGTAGTGTTTCTTGGAGAGAGAAAGACCTGTTTCATCATTGGGTTTATTTACATCTGAAAATGTGGTTTGCTTAGAGATCGGTAGTTTCTGTGATTCCTCTTAAATCATTGGCATGATTTATAAGGGAATTTTGTGTCTCCTTTGCAGGAGGAAAGAGCGGTCATACCAGAGTCACTAAACCAACAGTATAGTTTGTAGAATGTACCTCATGGTGTTTAATCCCATTTTAAGAAAGAGACTAAATGAGTTATTAGCATAAACTGAAAACTTGCCTCTACCTTGAGAACAAATACTCTAGTTGTCTTTATTAAATATTGAATACAGGTGTCTTAGTTAAAGAAGCCTTTAGAGATCACTTACTTCTAATCTCCTTTGCCAGTGAGGAAACTAAAGTTTAGAGAGGGTTTGTAAACTGATTCAAGGTCACACTGAGTTAGATTCCAGAATAAATACAGAAAGCAAAGAGGGGGAGAGTTTAGGCATCTTACCTGTTATGTCCTATGATCCAGCTTGTGTGACAGGGATCACCTCCTAAAAAAGGACCCTCACCAGCGATCTGGGCCATTGGAATCTATTATGTTGTATCTTATAGTTCCTTGGAAAACTGAGCGTATATCTATACACATCCCCACTGCACAGCACCCTGACTAGGCATGTAGTAGACACAAGGCAAAACATGTTCAGTGAATTTGAAAACAAAAGCCAGAATTCCAGAGGAGAAATTGGGAGAGGAGACAGCACAAGGCATGCCATGTCTCTGTGCCTTTACTCACATGGGGTTTGAGAGGTAGAAGATGCTAGCCCAGAAGAGAGGGATTGGATGCCTGTGGGGCTTTCTCCTCTAAAAGAGGGACTGAAGAGAGTTGTCTCGGACAAGTGTAGTGTCAGGGGCAGCAGCTTCGTGTGATAGGCTGCCTCCAGTGTGGCAGCAAGGCTAAAATACTGCTCAGAGCAAAGAACTCCAGTGAGCCAAAGAACCTTTTCAGTCTGGACACTGAAGTCTGTCGCTGTAGAATTAAATCTATGTTGAAAATAATGAATGGAGGCATCAAAAAGAAATTCAATTAGCCATCTTCAAAGAAGGTCTAGTTTAAAAACAATTTAGGAGACAATTTTCCTTACATCAAGTCCGCTAGTGCATTCTTAATCAGTGAGTGGGCTTGCTTTTGAGAAATGGCTGTGGGAGATCTAAAGGGCATATTTATTATGGGACATTTAGATTTGAACGACCACAATAAAAATCTATTATTTTAGGCACCACAAGGGAGAGGAAATAGAAGGAAGCCAGATTTTATTTAGTCTATGGTTGAAATACCTTAGTCCCATTTCTTGAAAGTTGTTCTGTTTAGTAAATTTAAAAAATTTGTCTTTATTTTCAAACTTTTTTTTAACCTGCACTTGAAGGTAATGTTGCTTTTCATGTTTCTTTTTTAAAGTTTTGCTGAGGAAGAATTTAAGCTTGAGTTATTTTAGAAGTTGCCTTCTAAAGTGTCTGCTTTCTTTGCCTATAATAAAGCAAACTTGCATAGTAAGAAAATTTGGCACAGTTCTAGCAGTTCTCAAGCTTTTTGGTCAGAAGTTCTGTTGATAAAATTGATATAGATCCCAAGGAGCTTTCAGTCATATTGGTTCTATCTATAAATATTTTCCATATCAGAAATGAAAACTGAGAAGTCTTTAACACAAAACTATATATAGTTGACCCTTGAACAACATGGGCGTTGCAGGCACTGACCTCCCTGCCCAACCCCTGCAGTCATATCTGCATATAACTTTTGACTCCCCCAAAACTTAATTAACTACTAATTGCCTACTGTTAGTTTCTTACTGATAACATAGTTGATTAACACATTTTGTACATGTATTACTGTATCCCTAGAGAAAACCTTATTAAAATCATAAAGAAAAGAAAATACATTTACAGTACCATACTGTATCAAAAAGGATCTGGGTATATAAGCAGTCCTGTGTAGTTCAAACCTGCGTTGCTTTAAGCGTCAGCTGCACAAACATACATTTCACGAGATGTCAGAGCAGTGATGTCACTTGTCATGTAATCTTTGGAAAGTGAAAAGATAAGTAACGTTTTAGAATTATTGTGGAAATAATTCTTATGGAAAATAAAATTACTATGGAATAGTTTTGGCCTTTGTAGGTAGACCCTCCTTGAAAGGGTCTGGAGGGCCCCCTCCACCCAGGAGTGTCTGGACCATAGTTAGAGAACCATAAGGCTAAGATACTCATTGCTACCAGGTTGTTTTATAAAACAAATGTCTTGGGGCGCCTGGGTAGCTCAGTCCGTTAAGTGTCTGCCTTCAGCTCAGGTCTTGATCTGAGGTCCTGGTTTGAGCCCCACATTGGGCTCCCTGCTTAGTGGGGATTTTGATTCTCTCCTCCCCACTTCTTTTCTCTCTTGCTGTCTCTCTCTCTCTTAAATAAATAAAATCTTAAAAAAAAAAAAAAATAGATGTCTTACTTTTAAGACTCCAAACTACCTGTAGCTCCTTTTGCCTATTGAATGTGTTTCTGAGTTCTAGAAAGGTTATATAGTGCATATACTTAGTGGTTATTTGTAAAGTAAGTGTGTTTTCAGGGCATAAGAAACATTTGAATATTCAGAATGACAGTTTTGAATCTAGAATAGAATATTGCTGATACTGCTGTTTTTAAATGATGGTTATGTTATTCTGTTGGAGCCAGTTGTTCCTAACCAAGTTGTATCTGGTGAGAGTTTATGTAATACAGTTAGGTATTGCACGGTTAGTCTGGTGGCTTCCCCTAAAGGCTTTCTCTTTTAAAAGAACTATCTGCAAAATGAAAACTCTGATATTGATATCCAGGAATATTGGTAGCTATGTTGATGAGGCTCCTTAATGCTGCTGTTGCTGCTAGATAGCATAATTAACTTTAGGATACTAACATATGTGAAGGATTTATATCTCTAATACCATTTCCTGGAGCAAGGTTTACCAACTTTTCATTTGTAAATCTTGCCATTTGCTTCCCAGTATCTGAGGAAGGGTGGCAGACACATCTGCAGCTGGAAAAGTAGTATTTTGAAATGTGTATATTACTTTTAAGGGGAATTATTTTTTTGAGTATATATGCATTCTGTACAAGTACTATGGTAAGCTAGGTGAACTTTACCTCGTTTAATCTTGACTTCAACTGTATTAAATGAGATGGACCCATTCCCGTTTTGCGTAACTACTACTACTAGCTCTCAGTAGCTGGGGCCTATATAAAGTCCAAAGGCTGTCCTAACTCCAGAGTCTTGGCCTCCCTGTCTGTCAGCAGTGTGGAAGGCGGCAGAAGGAAAGATAATGTGAGACAAATGGGGGTGGTTTGGGTTTTTAAAAAACTTGGTAGTTGAAGGCAGATTTGAGAGAAAGCTTTAGTTTTCTGGTACAAAGTAGAGTGGTTACCCTGACTCAAGGATGTGTACTTTTGGGAAGGAGTAACCTAGAATAACTAAGACCTCTTAGGTCACTTAATGGCTAATTCTAAAAGATAAGCCAAAGGATTTGAGAAATTTCATGAAGACAGGTGTTTACATGAGAGGAAAGAACATTTTCTTTACATTTAGAAGGAAAAGAACAGCAAGAAGAGATAACTGGGAAGTAGAGAGGCATTCATAATGCCATACTATGTATGATCCTAGCAAAGTTAAATGATAGTTGACTTTTAAAGTTACCCATATTATAATGATGGTTGGCTTCAGTGAAAGTCACAAGATCATACAGGTTTCTTTTTACCCCGGTGCAGCGTGGCCTGACATTGTGGCAAGAGCAGCTCTGGGGAAGGCCACGAGTACTGATCTTTCAAGTAAAGCCAGCTAGGTCTAAGTTTTGTTGACTTGGGCCGCAGCCAGCCAGCTGAAAGGGCACCCTGGTCTTTGGGACTAACAATGGGTACAACAAGGTACTGTGTTTCATGCATCATGGAGGAATTAGGTTGGGGATAGTTGATCTTCCTATAGCTGAACATAGGTCTGTAAGATAATCAGTCCTTTGAAATAGTGACAAAGAAAGCACTTACCTAGAAAAACCAGATTATCTGTTTATTTCCTCATCTGTTACTCTTCATTGGGCTAATTGATCACGTTGGTGATTCTTAGTAATTATACTATCTGGTAACACTGCAACAAATACGAAAAAGTACAGAAATTTTTAAGAGATTAAAATCCTTTGTTTAAAAAAGCCTCAGCTTCACATGGCATAGCTGAAAGAATACCACCCTAACAGTCTAGAGATTTCTGCTTCCCTTTGGTGTAGTTGTTAACCGTTTCATTTTGTTTTAAAACTGAGAATCTTACTGGCTGTCTAACTTACCTTTTAGAATTGTTAAGGATAGAGCACTTGGGGGGCTGTCTGTTAAGTGGCTGCCTTCGGCTCAGGTCACGATCCCAGGGTCCCACATCAGGCTCTCTGCTCAGCGGAGAACCTGCTTCTCCCTCTCCCTCTGCCTGCTACTGTACCTCCTTGTGCTCTTTTCTCTCTCCCCGTCAAATAAATAAAATCTTTTAAAAAAAATTGAGGATAAAGTGAGATGATAGTTATTAAAAAATAAGTATATGGGAAGGGGGGAAGGACCTAAAAGTGGCCTATTAACTTTAAATCTGTTCTATACATTTCTAGATTTTAAGTTTTCTATCACCTTTTAAGGTCTCATGGTCATTGATGTTGGAGCTAGAATTCTAACTTCTGTTTCTGCTCACAGCGTTTCTCTTCTGGGTTTTCCTTGCTATTTAAAAAAAAAAAAAATACAATGGGTCAGGACCTGGTGGGTAAAATGAACAGAAATAAGTTGTACTTGAAGGGCCTTTTTTCTGTACTAGTCACCAAAGCCAGGGGCCATTATTGCGGCTTGAACAGTGTTATTGACCCAATGTGTACATTGCCTCAAAAGTAAGTACAGACATTGTTGTGTTCACAGCTGGTATGTTTTTGTTTGGGGGCATCATTAGTACAAAAGTTCAGTCACTGTTGAGTGGGTTAGAATTTGTCCTAGCTAGCCCAGTACATATGTACAGGATAACCTCTTGCACATAGGGACAGGAGAATGGGTCCTGTGAAGGTTCTCTTACATTACTATGTGATACAGCATAAAGAATCGGCTCCTGATAGGAGTGAGCTAATAGTGGAAAGGCATTCTCAGAACTATTAAATCCTTCAGGTTGCTAGTTCCTCAACTAACAGATTGCCAAGGCAAGAAAAGAGTTGGGGAGTTGTAAATATCCAGAGAACTGGAGGAAGGTATAAGCTGACTTAGTGAAGATGTTTTGTAAGTTTGTAAAATACCTTTTTAAAAAAAGGGGGATGAGTTGGTTGTCTGATTCCAGAGCCTTTGGGGGGGTATTTTAATTGAAAAGTGAGACACCAGATGGAATTCTCTTAAGTTGGCAAAATGCACAAATGATAATTTAGGAAAAGCTGAACATAATCAAGGAAAAGATACAATTTGTTAGTGATAATTTAGGAAAAGCTGAATGTAATCAAGGAAAAGATACAATTTGTTAAAGATGCTTCTTGTTCTTTGTTGCCTGAACCACAAGAAAATGGGTTTATCTTGTTGCTTGTTTGGTAGCTGAGATACAGAGAAGTGCAGGAGAAATGCGTGGTAAGATCTCACGTTCCCCTGAGTATATAAGCAGACAAGAAAAAGGGTATATAGTGGAAACACCTCTTAAAAATGGGTTTGACTAAAATTTTAAAAAAAGGTTTATCTACACTCCCACGAAATGGCATGAATATGCATAACAAAAACAATTCAGAAAGATTGTTTTGTGCTTTCATTTCCGTTCATTCATTCATGTGTGTTCAAACTCTGAAATTTTTTCCTAGTGTAAAATTAAGGTTGTCCCTATATGAAGATTTGCTTCACTTTTTGTGGGACTCTTTTCTGAAATATTAGCTGGTTGGTTTTTTGGGGTTTTTTTAAATATTTTATTTGTCAGAAAGTGGGAGCTAGTGCACAAGCAGGGAGCGTGGCAGAGGGAGAAGCAGACTCCCCACTGAGCAGGGGGCCTAGTGCAAGACTCCATCCCAGGACTCTGAGATCATGACCTAAGCCAAAGGCAGACGCTTAACAGACTGAGTGACCCAGGGATCCCAAAATATTAGCTGTTTGAAATGCAAATACCTAGACATGTTTTCTTAATGTCTATTATTAAAACTTCACAGCGAATTTTCATTCTTAAATGTTTATTGAAACAGCAATAATAAACCTATAAAATAATTTTAAGATGATTTTTTTCCCATTAAAAGTCTAAAAAGATACAGAAAACTTCAGTGTCAACTTTACTCTTTAAGGAAAGGAAACTAGGTCCCCCTATTTACAATATTTCTCAGATGGGTTTTTTTTTCATTTGTTGTTGTTAGGTGATTGGCTTTAATTCAAGGCTTAGACACCTAATGCTTAAGCTGTGTGCTTTGATCTAGTGCTTCCCACTGTATTGCAAAGGCTATTAATTGCTTATTTTAGGTTTGTTAGTTGAAAACCAGGTAATTTTGAAGAACCCATACTGGCACCTGCACGTAAGAATTGACCTTTTCAACATGTTGAAAGTTGTGCCCATTAAATGCGCTGTGTGTTGTAGAACACTTAGAAGACACATTAGGCAATGTAAATCTGTGGCAGGGAATGATTTCGTACTGATCTGCAGGTGTCCCATATCATGATAAGGGTTCACTCCTTCCTGGGAATGTTCCATAGGCAGTGGAAAGCATTCTTGTCAGCCCCCTGCCCTTTTCTCTTCCCTTAAGGACAACCAGAGTCCTTGTCTTCCCTTAAGGACAACCAAAGAGTCCTTGCCAGAACGATGGTGAGGCAAATGAAGCTACTGGCATTCTTGAGGAGTTGTCTAGTGAAACTGCAGCCCGAGTTAACCTGGGCCTTTCAAATCCCTGGTGCCCCGGGCCCCCGAGTCTCTCACAGACAGACAGACACACACGTGCACAAACATGTCTGGGCTCTTGAAAAGCAGAGGGACTTCATTTGCGGTTCCCTTCCTAACAGGAGTCCAGACGGAGTCCAGATAGATCTGGGTTAAAAATAGCAGCCGAGCTACTTAATTGTTAGCCTTGGACAAGTTTCTTTATCTTGCAGCTCCTCAGTCCTCTTACTTTGTAAAGTGGGGACAGTCCCTCCCTCCTGTAGAGGTGCCGGGCCCGTCCTGTGATGGCTATGCAAGGGCAGCGCCTGAGCCACTTCAGGCGGCCCTCGGTGTCTCGTCCGGAGAGGCTGGCACGGCCTCACTGGAGCAGACTGCCGTTCTCCGTGCAGATGGGACATTCACCTTCTTGCAGTCACAACCCAAGCCTGGGAACAAGAAGGGGACAGCTGGCAGGAGCTGCCAGAACTATCCCGACAGGGCGGCGCTTTGCGGGTTTCACGCTGATGAGCCTTCTAGTTTTCTTTATCTTCCCCTTCCAGAGTGATTGGCTTTGCTTTTTGAACCAGTAAGTATTGGTATGCACTTGGTTCAGAAACACTGTGCACCTTTTAAAAGTTGGATAGGTGTGGGGCGCCTGGCCGGCTCAGTCAGAAGAGTATGCGACTCTTGATCTCTGAGTTTGAGCCCCACCTTGGGTATAGAGATTGCTTAAAAATACAGTCTTTAAAAAAAATTGGTTCGGTTTATTTCCTACTTCATCCCTTGTACCTTGATTCTAGAAGTTCTTTGGGACTTGTTTGGGGGGAAGAGGGAGTTTGAAAAAGCTGCTAGAGTAATTTAATGCTTGTCTGTTGTTGTGGAGGGTTTTTTGTGGGGAGGATGCAAGTGATGCCCGAGGAGCCCGGTTGTCACTTTAGGACATATGTGGCATAAAGCAGCAGTGTCTTTGAAACAACACAGATGCTTTTAGCAGACACTCTATATTTCTCGCTTATTTGCTTATTATCAGATCCCAAATAGCCTTGGGTCCTTTTCATTTACGAGGTTGTGGCCTGGTAGGCTGTTGGAGAATAGCACTCGACTTTACCATTCTAGTCCGATACTCGTTTTCTTAGAAGCAAGTAAGAGCAGTCCCATTGCTGTACACACGTGCTGCATATTAAGAATTATGGCTGGATTTTTACCTTCTATACATGGAGATTTTTTTTCCCATGGGTACTGGAGCATGAAGAATTCTGAGCGTGTATTTGTGGAAGTGTTAGGGAACGATCACCAGGGGCAGAAACACACGGGCAGCTCACCTGTTGTCCATGGTGTGCCCAGAGCCTTGGCAGGCCGGCCGAGTTTGGGAGTACTCCGTCCTGGACAAGCATGCGGTCTGGCTGGTGGAGAGCCTCCTTATGGCCCCCACACTCATGCCCCCCCCCCCCTCAAGATATAAGTAACTTCCTTTTTGACGGAAGCTGCTCTTGTGGTGAGCATAGCATATAGAGTTGTTGAATCACCTGAAAGTAATGTAACACTGTATGTCAACTTTACTCAAATTAAAAAATTAAAATTAGCAATTTGCTTCTCTCTCTGATCATAACTAGCTCTCTCTTCTGTTCTTAATACCTGTTACTCACTGAACCATACACCACTTTTGATGTCCATGGTTTCTGATTCTCTTCTCTGACTTCTAATTTCTCCTCAAAACCCCCCTTTTTATGTAGCATCCCTCTCCTGTCTCAGAAGAAAAGTGTCCCCATCCCTTTCCCGGACTGTTTTCGATTGTACTTTCTGTCCTTTGCACCATAAGTTAACCCTTCTCTTTTGCCTGCTTTCGGCTTCTTTCCATCTTTGAGTGTACAACATGACTGCAGTCTCCTTTTCTTGTAGAACTCTCCAACCTGGCCTGCTGCTTTCGATAGTGGCCAGAGCCATCCTCTGCCTCAGCACCACGATGCTGAGAAGGGTTCCTGTTTCCCACCCCTGTACTAGTCCTGGTGCAGCCTGCAACCCGTCAAGTCTCCGAGGCCCTTGATCGCACGTGGCCTGCTCTCCGGGGAGTCAGCATCAGCATCCTCCCGATCACCAAAGCTCGGACCCTCTTGTCCAGTCTCATGTTACTTGGTCTTTCCCTGCTCCGTTTGTGTATTCATCTGGTAGATAATTTTATTGAGTACCTGCCACTGTGCTGAGTGACATGGTGACAAGAATGATGAAGATGTGACCTTGCCACTGAGGAGAGTACAGTTGGTTAGCAATTCAGTACAGCATTGTAAGTGACAGACCTTTGGAGGGTGTTCTAGAGTGAGACAGACCCCTCTAACTCCGACTGGGCCGGCCTGTTGATTAGGATGGTGGTTACCTTTGATTCTGTCTGCAGTGAAGGTTCTCTCAGACTGGTGTCCGCGTGTCCCCTCTGTTTTTGCACGTAAGAGTTCTCTGGAGTAAAGTGCACATATTGGCTTAACTGAAATTCTCCCTCGGGGTGTAGTTTTTCATAAAGTTTTTATGCTCTTTTCACAGTATTAATTTTGGTCGAGTTACTCATTTTGACACCTGAGCACCATTTAGTGTATGGCGTTTTATTTTAACTGATGTGAATTGCTCCGTAATCCCTTTAGACAGCGGATCTGTTTGTGTCCCCAGTGAGCGCTTCTGAAATGTTTGGTGGTGGTGACTATCTTCCTCGTAAGTATTCACACACACCAACTTACTCTCTGGCGGAGTAGCCTGTGTTGGAACGGCTGCTGCCTTTCTCAGAACCTGTGAAAAGAGAAGGTGACCTTTCACATCAGGTCCTGTGCGTGTTTGGGGACTGGGGCTTAAAGTACATTCCTCCCTTTCCCTAGAGTACTCCCCATCTGCGTGTGACTCTCTTGGCCCAGGCTGAGGTACCTGTGACTGGGTGTCAGGTGTGCCAGCCCGTGAGCAAGGCCTGTGTTGTTGGAGGCCCATAGGAAACCTGCTCTGAGATTGACGGCACCTTTGTTGGTCTGTTTTCAGGCAAAGCCGCACTGGCACCAAACAAATTCTGAACCGCTCAGAACAAACCCGGTGCCTTCTATGCTCGGGCTCACCTTGCTGAACTCGCGCAGTGAGCCATGTCTGCCCATCCTGCTTTCCTTCTCAGCCGCACCGCACGTGCTCGCAGGCGCTCGAGGAACGTAGGAGTTAACTTAAGGTTTCAGGCTGTTGTGTATCTAGCGGCTCTTAGTTTTGTTTTTCCAAATCTGTTGGTTGGTTCCACCGCCGCCCGCAGTGTTCCTCCACTGGCCTTCCCCCTGATGCACCAGACCTAGAGGCTCGGGGTATTTTTTCTGGCCCAGTTCTCCATCCTGGGGAACGAGAGGGAGCTCTAGGGTCTTGGCAGCCAGGCGTCACCTCATTAATGAGCCCTTTGGGTATTTGTTCCCTACCTTGTTTTGGAAGACTTTATTCTATTATAAATGGCAATCTAGATGGGAACGTCTTTGAAAACGAATATTATATAGAAATAGTGCATAGGCTCTTCTTTCTTCCTTTCCCATTTGGGTCTGAATGCTCATGCATTGTGCAGAGCTTTTGGCAGCACTTAGAATTTGTAAACAATAGTGTTAAGAGCCGGTGTCAGTTGGAGATTGGCGGGGACAGAATGGTTGATGGCACAATGAATGTATCACTTGTCTGAGGTTTTTTTTATAGTGACTCTCAGTCTTTCACCCCCTTGGGAGCTGGTATGAACCACAGTTACCTTTTATTGCTCTATATGTGTTGTCCATGCCAATCACAGAGCTGCAGGGGAGCCGAGCAAGTTGGAATAATTAGATTGAGAAGTGAATGTCACACTTCTAATTTCATTCTCCTTTCAAGGGATTACCAGCGTCCGTTTAATAAAATGAGATTAACCCTCTGCAGCAGGAGTATTTGAAAGCTGTCAGTCAGTATAATCTTGACAGCTCAAAAGAAGTAGTGTTCTCAGCACTCTTAGAAATATTGTCATGTTTTATGGGCTGAAAGACTTGTGAGCACATGTGTATGGCTAAAGGTGGATATAGATATAGATACACAGGAGGTGGGTTTGAAAAGGGAAACGTTTCACGAACTTAATCCATACTGCACAGAAACAATAGATAAGTAATATAGTTTTGAGTTGCCAGATACCAGTAATAAAATACTGAAGAAATTTCAAAGGAAAGAAATAATTTATAAACCAGAGTGATGTGTCTTTTCTTGAATGTTCTAGAAAACCTCGGATCAATTCTCAGCTGGTGGCACAACAAGTGGCACAACAGTACGCCACCCCACCACCCCCTAAAAAGGAGAAGAAGGAGAAAGTGGAAAAGCAAGACAAAGAGAAACCTGAGAAAGATAAGGAAATTAGTCCCAGTGTCACCAAGAAAAATACCAACAAGAAAACAAAGTAAGTTCCCATTCTTAGCTAACTCAGCACACTATAAATTATTTTGCAAGTGAATCTAAGCTGTGTTTTGAATGCCTTTTGTTGTGTCCCCACCTTAGACCAAAGTCTGATATTCTGAAAGATCCTCCTAGCGAAGCAAACAGTATACAGTCTGCAAATGCTACAACAAAGACCAGTGAAACGAATCACACCTCAAGGTATTTGAAACTAGAATGCAATACAGCATTGATGCTCTGATTGACTGGGTCCTAGTCAAGAACCCGGGGGCGGTTTTGTTCCTGTGGGTTTGCAGGCTGAGAATGGTGTTGGTTGGAGGGGGGCGGTGAGCTGGGTATGGGCTGTTAGCTTGGAAGACACACGTGTGTTTCTTTGGGCTATTTCTGTATCCCTGTGGCCACAACAGGAAAAAGATAAACTGATGGTAATTTTGCATTGGTCCAAAGCTTTAATAGTGGCCTCTATTGCCGAAGCAGTAAGCTTTGGTGTGTGTGGCGGCGATTTAAATTCGTCGCCACAGTGTCATGAAGTCTCGTGTGTATTGATGAAGTTGCTTTGGATCCATAGCTTATTTAATTGGCTGTTCCTTGGGGTGTTGCTTTCAGGCCCCGGCTGAAAAACGTGGACAGGAGCACCGCACAGCAGTTGGCAGTGACTGTGGGCAACGTCACCGTCATTATCACGGACTTTAAGGAAAAGACTCGCTCCTCCTCAACGTCCTCATCCACAGTGACCTCCAGTGCGGGGTCGGAGCAGCAGAACCAGAGCGGCTCGGGGTCGGAGAGCACAGACAAGGGCTCCTCGCGCTCCTCCACGCCGAAGGGCGACATGTCAGCAGTAAATGACGAATCTTTCTGAAATTGCACATGGAATTGTGAGAACTATGAATCAGGGTATGAAATTCAAATCCTCCACCTGCCCATGCGGCTTGCACTCCCTGGAGAATCTTCTGTGGACATCGGCCTCTTAGTGAAGCTGCCAGGATAATTTCTGCTTGCCATGGGCATCTGGCCACCAAGGAATTTCGCACCCTGACGATTACTCTTGACACTTTTATGTATTCCATTGTTTTATATGATTTTCCTAACAATCATTTATAATTGGATGTGCTCCTGAATCTACTTTTTATAAAAAAAAAAAAAAATCTGCTGTGCACAATTTTCCATGTACATTACAACTGGTTTTTTGTTTTTGTTTTGTTGGGGGGAGGATCTGGGAGGGGGAGGGATCTTTTATTTATTGTGTTCACAGACTCCATCCTTTCAGCATATCCTTTTAAGTTTAGTTCTTTCTTCCAGTTATACTATGTACTATCAGTTTTGATATAACTATATATATATAAATATAAAATTATATATAAAGGGTTATTTGAAACCAATCCATGGCAACGCTGGTGCTTGATACACTGTGAAGTGAATACAACATTGAACAGTTACAGATCTGGGACAGTCCCTTCTATGAAAGTGCTGAAATTAAATTAAAATCAGTCTTACATGAAGTATGTTCCAACCCACGTGGGAACTTGACTCTCTCATCTGTCTAAAGAGTACTGGACGATAGAAAAATATATATTTTTTAAACAATGTGATCTCAAATTTAAAGACTGCTCCAGATAGCCTGCATTTGCAATGGAATAACTGACAAATCACAAATGGTTTAGTTGGGAGGGCTTTGATCGTTCGAAAGTAACTAAACTAGCTCCAGAATGCCAAGTATTCATGTAAGTTCCGGTTACATGTTAACATTGCTGTTCTTACCATAAGCACTCACGAAAATATGGTATTCTGTAACTCGAATTCCATCCATTTTCCAGACCTCTACTCATGACTGAGGTAAATATAAATTGTCTCTTAGTTTTAGGATTAAAACCGTCTAAACTGTATTTTTGGTCCATACAAGAAGCAGCTCCCTATTTCCACTTTGCACGTGACATTGTAGTCGTCGTTTTCGTAATTAAAATTGATTTGCCTCGTGTCCCCTCCTTTTCCTTACCCTACCAATTTAGTTATGAGAATTCTTTCTCTTTCTTAAAATCTGCTCTTGTTTGCTTTACTGAACAAAGGTTATCAACTGCACATCCAGTTCCGACATGGAGCTTTTCAGTGTTTGGAGACATTTCTCAATTCCCTGCTGTGGGGAGGAACTCAAGTGGTGAATGGTGTAAGCACTAGCAGCCGGAATTGCAGGGAAAGCTCATACTTCCTGCGAGCCTGTGATCTTTTTCTCTCTCATCAAAAAAGAGCGCTTGAGCGAACCCTTTCAAGGTTTCTTTTCACTTACTTTTTTACTGTCTTGCAAAAACAAACAAAAAACAAAGACCACTAATAACGATTCCATCCCTCCTTATTTTTCAAATGTTTTGTTTTGCTTTGGATTTAGGGTTTGACTCTTACATTCATATCCGCACGGTTCATAGGCTTCAGATTCATTTCAAGCATGGGAACTTGGTGTTACCTTCCTTTACTTGATCGTACTGAAGGACTCACGGGAGGGCAACCGATTCGTGATGAAGTGCCACGTTTTGGTGTGAAAAACCTGGTTTGCTTAAGAACAGAAGTACCTGTCTGTGGAGGCAACGAGTAAAAAAAGAAACAATTAACAGCTTGATTTGAGTAGCCAACAGGAAAGGTTCCTTTCACATTTACATTAAAACTATTATATAGTCATTAATGCACCATAATTCAAATTCTGTTCTCAAAGGTATACACGATAAAGCAGTGCCATTTGTTGCTGTGGTCCTATTCTCAAATGCATGGACAATTGTTCCCCTCTTTTTAAAATAATGCTTGTATCTGGGATGCAAGCTATGCTATCTTTTTAAATACATTTTTAAAGTATTTATTAATGAACCAAAGGAAATCAGATGCTTTCTGTAAGCATCAGAATATATAATACATAGTGATTTGACTATGAATTTTAAATCCACGTTTTAATATTAGTGGGGTATTGCAAAGACATTCCTTCTAAAGTTTTAATATTCCTTTTATTAAGGGTCTCAGGGAGGGTAAATTAGTCAGCCATATTTATTTTCCAGAGATGTAAGGAATTGCTACGTTTTTTAATTAACTTTTTTAAAAAAAAATTTAAATGCCACCAAACTCATGTGGGTTGCACTGCTTTTTGAACCAATAAGTGTTGGTATGCACTTTGTTCAGAAACACTGTGTACTTTTTCAAAATTAGTTTCATGTAAAGTGATTGGACCCCCTAGATTAGTGGAAAAAGCTGATTAACCAGCTACTCATAGGCTGCTAATTAATTCATTGCCAATGTCTTGGTTTTTCAGTTTTGCCTCCGTGATAAATCAATACATGAAAGAATGGGGCGGGGTGAAGGAAGGGAGGATTGCTTTAGAACAGGTGAGATGAAATTGGCATTTGGATAGACCTGTAGCTAACGGTGAGACTTCTCTCAACAGATGTTACCTCGCCGGGCCTCTGCCGTCGTGTCGTCTTTTGAGGTAGTGAGGCGGTAGGTACCTTAAACTTTTAATTTCCGAAATTGATGACATCCCTCAGGCATGTAATTCTGGAAATGGAATTCCTGTAACTTTCTTGCATTTGCAGTTTGCCCTACAATTAGTAGGCAGCGCGTAAAAACACTAGTGTAGATTATAAAAATATATATTAAAAGAGGACCAGAAATACTTGGTATTCAGTGGCACAGTAAGCAGGTTATAAAAACGAAACAAAACAAAACAAACAAAAGCACAGTGTTAACGCTTGCAAGTTTCCATTTGTTTTAATACCACACGATCTTTCACACGCGTGCGCGCGCACACACAGAGCTTACCTGACTTGCTCTGCTCGAGTCATGCAGTTTTTAAAAAAGGTAAAGACATCTGGACACCCACAAGATATTTTAATCAAAACCTTTCAGTTTCAATCTGGATCTTTAAAAACATTGGCAGAAGCTTCTGTGAGTTTAGTTCCACTAAGATGTTCCACCTGCCTTATCAAGACCATTCTCAGTCTACTTTTTTAAGCTACCGTATCTTAAATTATTGAAAATTTATTAATTGCTGAGTATATAATAACCTTTGCTTGTATGTAACCGAAAATGGTTTAAGAGCCAACATTTAGAGTATGACAATGGAGCTGAACAGTTTTTAATGCGCAAGCAGTTCTGTTCTTGTGTATGACTTGTAACCTTAATTTACTGTGTAAAGATGGTTACATTATTTCCTTAGCTTTGTTTGTTGGAGACAAATAGAGAATGCTTGTTAAGTATGTCAAAACATAATCTTATCTTGTGAATTTTTGTTAATGTATTATACGAGCTATATTTTTCATTTGCCCAGAAAGACAGCTTGTATAACGCTTCCGGAAGTTTCTGCTCTGTAACGTCTTTAGAGCTGACAGTCTGTTAGGTTTGTTTTTTTCTTCATGCTAAAGTGTCAGTTGGTGGTTTTGTGAACTGGTCAGAAATTCACAGGTCTTAAATGTTTTGGGAAAATTTATATTGGACACTGCTCTTTGTCTAGCAAATAAAAGATGTTAATATATTCCTGTTACTGGCATGTGCACGACTATGTTATTAGAAGCCACTTTATCATTTTCCTGCTTTAAATAGAAATGTCTATTTATGAATTCTGCTTGTAGTTTTTTCACAAATAAAATAGTAAAATTTACACGGAAATCTTTATTTTCTTGTGTATAGATTTTAGCCCTTAGGAAAAGGGTTGTTACTTTTCGTACTTGGATTTTTAGCCTGTGGGATATTTCCAACGGGAGCAGGAGGCTAAGGAGGACTCTAGTTGTTTATCAGAAGCACAAGTGGATTTGGGTGTCTCGGGACATGTCTCTAAGCTGCAGCAGCAAGCATAATTGAACGAAAGGATGTCCAGATGGGGGAAGAAAACCAGCTAATGTGTGTAAGCTCATCCTTTGAGATCGGTTGCAGTGATTTAAAGGAGATGCTGACTGAGAACAGCTAAGCGGATGACTGAAAACCCTCCGAAGAAAACCCATTTCTGGCCAAGTGCAGTTAGGTACATGTGACTCGGATGTCAGTGAAGTGCAGCGTCAGGCTTAAAAGCCACACAGACAAAGCTAGGGGGACTGCTGCCGAGAGGTCACGGCAGCCGCTGTACCCTTCCAAAGAATATGGAAACCACTCAACACTTCAAGATCCACCCCCGATGACTCTTCTTTGTCCTGCACTTGCACTTGAACTAGCACTGAAAGGAAGACCATGTCAAGTGGTTCAGGACGCCGAATTGGAAAATGGGCCTGTCCTGGTGAGAGGAAACGACAAGCCACGTTCTCCTTGTCCTTTTCCCGTACCCAGTCCTGACCCAAGTCTGACTCCTCGGATGTCTCAGAAAAGATCTAGAAGGGTGGAAGGGCAGGGATCAGATGATGTATCCTGTTTCCCAGGGGCTAGTGTTGAGTACGGACGGGATGGGCTGTACCCCTCACCCCTCAGCTTTCTTTGGTACTTAAGGAGTACTGTATGAGCGTCCCCACTGCTGGAGTCACTGGCTCCACCCTTTTGGGGCTGGAAGCTGCCCCTCACCCTAGATAGAGGCATACAACAAGAGGTCGGCCCTTTGAGTGAAAGTGCGAGGATGTCTCTTAGGGAAAGAGTATGCATCCTTTCTAGTCATGATGACAAGAGGGGAGGCCAAGGCTCCTTCCCTCTTGCCCTCCGCTAAACATCAGCGTTGACACGTGTTGACCCCCCACTGAGGAGCGCCGTGGCTTGGTGAGACACTGACTAAACTGGTCTTGGCCAAGGATAGGATGACCTCTGAAGCTGGAAAGGGCCCAGGCTTGTGCTCTGCCTTCGGAGTCCTGTGACGGGGCAACCAGCCAGCCTCTCCCTGGGGCAGCGAAGAGAAGAGGGGTGTCCGGGAGGCCCTTGGTCTGTCTCGTCCCTGACCTCCCAGCAGTTTGGAAGAGTTCCTCCGAACCTTAAAGTCACAGCAAGGAGGGGTTCAGAACCACCTTTGTACTGGAATTAGAAACTTGGTCGAGGTCCTGTCAAAGAAGTCGGCGTCTAACCCGGCGGCCCCTCATGGTGTTAGGAAGGCCCCGGGCAAGGGAAATGGGCCGCTGGAAACCGCAGGCAAGGCTCTGGTTTTTCTAGAAGAGGTCATAGGACACGTCTGGAAAGACAACGGAGGGGCTCAGGTCAGGGCAGACCCTCGAGTGAAAGTGGATAACCCAGGTGTCCTGTTGGGCCCGGTAAGCCTGCCTTGTCTCCAGGCATTCATCACGAAGCTGCGACAGGGTGTCCAGCAACTGGGGGTGTCTGTGGTGCCGATTCCGCGGCCATGCCGGCACACAGCTGAGGGGGAGGAGTGGATCCGGACTGCAAGTGGCCTGCTCCTGCAGGTGCTTCTGGCCTGGCCCTGGCATCCGGGTGACACCCCCACTCCCGCTCCCCCCTCTCTTTCAGCTCAGTTCCGACTCCGAAACCTCGGCACAGCTCCGCAGGCTTCGTGAGCCCGTGTTCCAGGGTGGCAGAACTCATTGGCCATTCCTGCCCCGGACTAGACTAACCCCTCCCCCCCGGAGCAGTTGGAGAACCCTACAAGGCTGATGTGAAGCAACTCTTCAGTTGTGGGGTGCTCCCTGGGGCCACTGGGATTCCAAACGGAAGGCCAGCTGAGAGGCTTGGAGGAGCGAGGGAAGCAGAAAACTAAATACCCAACACCCGTTCTTCAGAAGGCTCAGCTTTCCTGTTCAGAACGGGAGCGGAGGAGAAGGCCAGGACTGAGCGCCCGTGGCTTTAAATGCCAGACCCGTAGGCCTGCTGGCCGTGATGGGTGTCTCCATGTAGGTCCGCCATGTAGGCCAGACCAACCCCAGGGACTCTCAAGTAACAGGGCAAACCACCCAACGGCTGTGATTCCTGGAAGGAGCAAGGTGGGCCCTTGGAATCAGAACTCTAGAAGACTCCCACCTCTACCTGACGGGGTGACCTTAGGCAAGTGAGCCGCCTTAGGCTCATTTCCCTCATCTCTGGAACAAACCTTCCTCCTCCGCCCCATTCCCTGCTCCCAGGGGCAGTGGGCCAGCGCCCCCGTGGTGGTCTCTCGTCGTGCTTTTAATACCGATAGGGAGCAACCTTCTTTTTTTGTTTTTTTTAAGATTTTTTATTTATTTATTAGAGAGAGAGACTGAGAATGAGAGGGGAGAAGAAGGTCAGAGGGAGAAGCAGACTTCCCGCAGAGCCGGGAGTCCGACATGGGGCTCGATCCCGCGACTCCGGGATCATGACCCGAGCGGAAGGCAGTCGCCCAACCAACTGCGCCACCCAGGCGCCCCTGGAGCAACCTTCTTTTCAGAACGTTCGCTCCGCGGCTTCACTGCTGTCAACGCTGGGAATGCATGAGAAAGGTGTATTCTGTTTTGTATTGTTTTTTTCTTTTTATATTATATGCATACGTACATAACTACATATATCTGTTGCCCCCTGGCCCACAGCAGTTGGTTGCAAGCCATGTGCAAATCGATCCAGTGGTATTTTTCACAGCTGCTTGTGTTTCCCTATCTACAAACCGTGTTACAATGAATATGGCTTTTCTGCATTTAAAGTTGGATTTCTTTGAATGATGTTCGTTGCGCTGTTATGATCAGAAAAGAAAAAGTTCCCAGCTGGCGGGAGAATTTGGGACCCCCAGGGCGCCTGGCACCACACCGCGGAGGAGCTCAGTGAGCGCTGGCTGCGGGTTGCACGCGCGTACCGCCCCTGCTTCCACGTGCATGCGCACCTGTGTCCGTGCGCACGTGCGTACTGATGGGGAAGCGGCTTTCTCCCTCGCGCACGAATGTCACCGTCTCAGGGCATAGAGAAGTTTGAGCTACGAACCACCAGATCGGCCACAAAGAAACTCATGGAGAGTGAACTGTAGACAAGAACCATTTTTTCAGCCTGAGTAATTCAGCCATTGCAGCAGCCCCAGAAGCAGCCCCAGAAGCAGGAGAGCTCCACGTATGGGAGCAAGGTGGATATATAAATTGTATTCATCGCCTCTTCACATTTAAAGGAATGTGTACCCATTTGGAGAAGTCTCCAGTAGAGTTATCTCATTGGCTGGAATGAGAAGAGTCTGCCAGAGTGGAAAATGTGTGAATGCGAGGCACTCTCAAGAGGCAAGACCCTCTAATAAATTATCCTGTAACGTTCCAGCGATGCCTGCGTGCAGCGACCATCCTGACAATGCCGATGGAGGCAGCAAACAAATAGGCTAATAAGAGGGAGAATTGCAAGCACCTCTATTCATCAGGGAGCAATCAGCGGCTGCTGGTGGACAGATGGGCCAGCTCGCCCGTGTGGCCGACAAGAGGTGGGGACCACTCTGGTGGCCGCCGAGCAGGGGCGGGCGTGCCGACAACTGGCTGGGCTCGCTACTCTTCTGTAGAAGCCCGTAAATCCCTAGCGGGAACTTGGGCCTCGATGACACTGAGTGAACTGGGGACGGCGGGTGTGCGTGACGGGTCCTGGGAACAACAGTTCCCTGGGACCCTTTTTTATGTTCCCTGCTCAGGGACAATTCCTCATCTCATCCTGATTCTAAATCCACTCCACTCTAAGTGGAGGGGCCTTGCCTTAGCAAAATGTATTTAAGCAGAAAGAACAGCACACTTTCTTGGTACTGATTTTAGTGCCTTACTCGCTCACTTAATCTTCACAGAAACACTATGGAGTAGAGTCAGGGTGGGTGAATGACAGCCCGAGGGCCAAATCTTTCCCCACTGCCTCTTTCTATATAGCCCGTGAGCTAAGGGTAGATTTTACATTTCTAAACAGTTGAAAAAAATGTTTAAAGAGTAATATTTGTGATGTGAAAATTATATGAAATTCAAATTTCAGTGACTATAAATAAAGTTTTATTGGAACACAGCCACGCGCATTCGTTCATGTGTTGTCTGCGGCTGCTCTCCTGCTCCGAAGGCAGAGGAGTTGCTGCAGTGGAGACTGCGTGGCCCACAGAGCCTACAATATTTATTATCTGGCCCCTTGAGAAAAAAATGTCCTGCTCCCTGGAATACACTCCCATCTGTCACATTCTATGAGGTGAGCGCTGACATCGCCCTCAGAGTCTAGAAGGGTTACTGGCAGAGCCTGGGCAGGATAAATGGTTGTGGAATGAAGGCATCACTGCCTGCCTGTTTTACAAATGAGGAAACTTGGAGCGCAGAGATTTTAAGGAACTTGCCCAAGGCCACCCAGCTAGTAAGTGGAGGAATTGGGATTTGAATCAAGGCCGTCTAATCCAGAGTCCGGGCTTTCAGTGTTTGAGAGGCTGAATGGGCAGCTTCCTCCAAAGTATGTTCCTTGAACACAAGTTAGGCCAAATGCCTAGCTGTGGCCAAATAAATTTGGTTGAAATCCTGTTTAACATAGAAGCCCTCTTGGAGGTTCACCGTGATCATTAGCATATCAAAGGCTCTGAGAATTCCCGCAGGAAAGAAACCCATTTCACTTTTTTTTTTTTTTAAGATTTTATTTATTTATTTGAAAGACAGAGAAAGTGAGAGAGAGCATGAGAGGAGAGAAGGTTAGAGGAAGAAGCAGACTCCCCGTGGAGCTGGGAGCCTGATGTGGGACTTGATCCCGGAACTCAAGGATCGTGACCTGAGCCGAAGGCAGTTGCTCAACCAACTGAGCCACCCAGGCGCCCCCATTTCACTTTCTTTAATACGGTGTTTTTAAAACTTATTCCACTAACTGATATAACTCTAGGAGGAAGCATTTGTGGAAAGACTTGTAGATAAGACTGACTGGGTACATACAGATGGCCTGTGGCCACGAGAAAATTATCGAGCCTCTCTGAACCTGTTTTATTTTTTCTCTGTAGGATGGTAACCGGCACATGAAGATTTAGTGAGTTGCTAAGTCCCTGGGTCCTGGTAAGATATCTACAAATGTCAGTTTCCTGCTCCGCAGGGTAACTCCGGTGTCCTGCACACTTGCCATTTCCTACCTCTGAGGCCACATGTGGAACCACAGTAGCCTTCCACAGGGATAACTCATGTCACCTTCAGATGCTTACTAGTTACGAGGGTCCGACTATCTGGGCTGTTAAACAGAACCCTCAGTGCAGGAGAGGGAAGGTCTGGCATCCTAACTGTGGATGGGAGAGAACCCCTCCCCCCCCCCACCCCCCCGCCCGGTGTGTGCATGCCAGCAGCCTGGTCCCGCCTAAAGCCCATGCTCTCTGCCTCATGGGTTTCTCCTCCGTCCCCTTCTGGGGACATCTAACAGTGCTCCCCGGCTGTCAGCTGCACTCGGCAATCTGCTCTCATCTTAGTCACACTCCTGCTTAAGTGAGTCCTTCTTGACTCCCTGGACGCCGGAAGCCTTTCTTCCTGACAGCAGGTGAGGCATTGGCCGCCACTTGACGTGACCATCCACTTCAGTGCCTGTGAAAGTCCCCGCCACCCCTGAGCCAGACATCTGAAGAGTTTGCTTAATAGGGTCCCCCCACCCGCGCAGAGGAGGGGGTGGGGGGGCGGGATTGCTGCTGTGCCCGGTCCCAGCCGTCCTTCCCTCGCCAGTGCCACAGGGTGCCCGGGAGTGGGCAGGGGATGGGCTGGGGCCGGGGAAGGGGACCGAGAAGGGGAAGGGGCCGGGGAGGCGAGGTGGCAGGCTACGGGGCTGGCAGGAGCGGCTGGACCGGCTGGACCGCAGTGTCGTTACCGGGACACAGAGGAATGAAACCCAAGACCTACATGACCTTGTACCCTTGTTTCTGCCCATCCTGTCCCCTGCAAAGGGAGAGGGGCCCCGCAGCCTAGTGGGGCAGGGGCAGGAGGAGGGCTGGAGGTCTGTTGGCAGAGCAGTTCTAGGCGCCGCAGTGGGCAGACAGCCAGAGACCCTCTCCCGTGCGCTGCTGAGCGCCTCCGATACCCTCCCTCCCTTCCCGGGGCCCTCCCCGCTCAGAAGATTCTGGCTTCGCCTTCTCAGCTCTCTTGGAGAACAGGCTCTCCAATAGCAAGACCAGGGGTACAGATGGGGTGAGCATCCCAAGAGGCAGCAGGCCCTGTGAGGGGAGCCCAGATGGGGGCCAGCACTCCACCCCTTGCCTCCAAGGACTTACCCTTTTTTATTTTTTAAGGTTTTATTTATTTATAAGAGAGAGAGAGAGAGAGAGAGAATGAGTGGGAGGAGGGGGCACAGGGAGAAGCAGGCTCCCTGTGGAGCCGGGAGCCCGATGTGGGACTCAATCCCAGGACTCTGGGATCAGGACCTGAGCTGAAGGCAATGCTTAACAGACTGAGCCACCCAGGCGTCCCAGGGCTTAACCTTTTATTTCCCCAGTTTTATATGCCCCTGCTTGGCTGTTTTCTCTTAGTTTGTCAGGTATCAACACATTTCCTTCTGCTCTGCCCACTTTAAGTCTTTGCCTGCAAGGAGTCCACCCTGGAAATGAGAGTCCAACTGACCTCCCGTTAAGCAGCCATCACAAGACTGTACAAGAACGTGACAGTCCTTACACTTTGACAGCCCTTGCCCAGTGTTGCCAAGTGCACAGCCAGAAATCAGTCTGATTAGCAGGCCATATTTGAATATAAAAACAAGGACATCTTCCAGTTATGCAGTAGAGACTCTTAATGTCCTCGCATGATGGGAGGGAGGCAAACATGCTTTAATTTTGCCTGATTCCTCAGGCTTCCAGCTTGGAAATTTAAGGCGATGGCTGGAACTCTATCAGTCACTGTGGATCATGAGGTCATCTTAAAGATGGGAGCTACGTAGCAAGGATTCAAAGAGCTGAAAGATAGATTCTGGGTCCTGGATGGAGCCATGGAGCTGTCATCCTAGGGTGACTGCCTAGTTCCTGACCCCTTATAGGTGAGACGTAAACTTTTATTTAAATATTGTATTTTATTTAAATATTGTATTAGTTGGGGCTCTCCAGAGAAAAAGGACCAGCAGGAGATATATATATCTCCACTGCAGACCAGAAGGATCCAGACAATTTTGACATGACTCTCACTTCCCATATATGACTTTCTCCCTGAAGAACAAAGGAATCCCCACCTGAATCAGCCAGCTCAGGCTGTGTTCTGCTGCTGTAACAAATCACCCCCAATCTGCAAAGCTCACAAAAGCGAAGGTTGGTTTCTCACCCAGGCTACGAGTCTCGCCCAGCTCCACTTCCTGTCCTCTTCACTCTGGAACCCAGGCTTGCTCTGGGGTCTTACTGTCTATCTTGAGGCAGAAGGGCTAGCAAAACATGCCTGCCCCCTTCCGGTCTCTGCTTTGAGGTGACACATGTCACTTCCACTCACATTTTATTAGCCAAAGCCTCACACGACCACACAGGATAGGGAGGTACAGTCATCCCCTAGGCTGGGTGCCATGGGGTGGGGTGGCAAATATTTTGAGCATTAACTAGTCTACCACACCATTTTGCTAGACTATAAGAATATAAACAGAAATTGACCAAGAATGAGAAAGAACCAACTCCAACTTCACGTCCGTTTCAATCCCTTCACCCTCCTGTATCCAAGGAGAGATTCTGAGCAGAAAAAAATGGGTTTCCCCTTTTGGCTGACTTGTTAACAATGGGAGAAAAGTGAAGCCAGGTGGAGGCACATGGAACTCCGGGAGAGCCAGGCTGAAGATTAATACCGCCCCACCTTCCCAGTCACCTTTTTGCTTCTAGCCTCATTCCTCTAGAGTGAAAACTGGGAAATGTTCCTGAAGTAGGGGAATTCTGTGGTCTGAGGTTTGGGGCTGGGGAAGAGATGAAATTTCAGTTATGTATTTAATTGCTTCTGCTCTGGAAGGTCTTTGTGTGAGTCTGGTCTCTGGCACCCTTAATATCGAGTCTGCTGCGCGATCCCAAGGCAGGACCCTTAGGAAGCATATGTGCTCCATACTCTACCCTTAGCCCCTCTCTTGTTGCCCTCAATCCTGGTCTTTACATTGGGACACTTTAACATCGGGACACTTTAACACTTTAGTGGATGCTCCCTACATACAGCCTACTCCACATGCCCATAGCCTAAAGAATCTCCTGGATCAACAGGAAATTAAGTGTTAGGGATTGAATTGTGTCCCCCCAAATTCTCATGCTGAAACTCTACTCCCTATGTGACTTATTTGGAGATAGGGCCTTTAAAGACATGTACAATTTAACTGAGGTCGTAAGAAAGGGTTCCTTAAGGAGAATGGTGTCCTAATAAGAAGAGGCAGTGACACCAAAGGCTGCTCTGTGTCACCACACACAGAGAAAAGGCCATGTGAGAACGTAAGAGGGTAGCTGTCTACAAGTCAAGGAGAGAGGCCTCACCAGAGACCATCCTGGCTGGTGTCTTGATCTTAGACTTCCAGAACTGTTAAAAATGTAAATATCTGTTCTTTGAGCCACCCTTAAGGTGGTATTTTGTTACACAGTCGTAGCTGACTAATACATTAAGAGTAACAGTGGCCCCAACTTCCAGTCCCACTTCTCTTCTCTTCCATTGCCCCTTCTTCAGAGGAAACTCTTTTTTATACCTTATCACCATTTCTTTGGAACTTCTTTCTGTGTGTCATAAGAATCATGCCCAGTGGGCTCCTTCCTGTGTTTTCCATCTTACCTGTTACCTCTTGACTTCTGCTATGAGAAGTGAGATTTTTAGCTCTCTTTTACTTCTGCCCATTTTCACTCTACAAATGTAGACTTCTCCCTGACCTCTGCCCCACTCTCTGTATTATTATGTCATATTTGATTAGATCAACATCAGTATATTATTTTGACTATAAAAGTGTATATCACGGTGGAGCTTTATGGTAAAACTATGATTACTTTTTCTTTCCTTTCTTTTGTTTTTTTCTGGAGTGATTATTTTTGTTTGTTTGCTTATTTCTCTTTGCATTTATCACCAATTCAAAAACAAACATACCCAGGCTTAGTCAGGATCCTGATCAGACAGATCT
Organism: Nasua narica; assembly: GCA_028533885.1. Classification (NCBI taxonomy): domain Eukaryota; kingdom Metazoa; phylum Chordata; class Mammalia; order Carnivora; family Procyonidae; genus Nasua; species Nasua narica. Next base: position 34,428,633 of record CM052799.1, on the reverse strand, counting down.
TGTCACTGAAACACCATGGGCTTTCAATCCAAGGGTTATCTGCGAAAGGTCTATTGAGAGAAGTGTGGACAAGTATGGAGAGGCACCCCCAGACTTTAGCAATAGGGGGAAACCACTACTAGTGCCAGGCCTGAAGGGTAAAGGGGGGGAAATAGGGTTACTAGAGGCCAGTAGATTCAGAGCTGTGGAAGAGGGACTGCCTTGCAGAATTTGTGGTCAGGGAGGGATAGATGATGGAGCCATTGCCAAGATGGTGGCATCAAGCAAGCAGAGAGGGGCACGAAAGACACTTAACCTCCCGTGCTTCATCCCCTCTCATCTCCTGCTAGTGTTACTCATTAGCCAACCCAAGAGGAAGCCAAGGGTGAGGGAGCCCAGAGTTGTAATCCATTGGAATAGCCTCCTGGAAGCTGCTGGTCAGCAAAAGGGGAGAAATGCAGAGGGGAAGGTGAAACTAAAGGCTAACTGGTACTCTAACTGTCCTGTCCTCTCATTTTTTTGCCAACAAGAGTTATTGGTTTCAGGTGTCCTAGTTGTAGCTTCTTGGAGGTCTCTCTCCTAGAGGCTCCTGAACTGTCTCCATCCAGGCTCTCATGGTGGGACCTCTCTTGACCATCATCCTGGCATGTCCTTCCTTCTCTTCACCATATCTCCTGTTTCCTGCCATCCCGGTCTTCTTTCTTGCTCTACTCCGTCATTTTAGTGGAGCTCATCCTCCAGTAGTTTCCTGAGAAAGGATGTGCATGTGAGAGCTTTTTTCTTTGAGACCTCACAAGACCAACGATGTCTTTACTCTTCCTTCATACCCACCTGCTACAATCCAATCATGGAAGTCATTTATCTTCCTCACATCTGGTGACACTGATGAGAAGCCTAAAGCCCTCTGGTTCCTGATCCTGTGTGTGAAACACATTTTTTTTCTCTCTGGACATTTAAAGAAGCTTACCTGGGGGTGCCTGGCTGGTTCAGTCCGTTGAGCATGTAACTCTGGGTCTCAGGGATGTGAGCTTGAGCCCCACATTGGGTGCAGAGATTACTTAAAAATAAAACCTTAGGGGTGTCTGAGTGGCTGAGTTGGTTTAAATGTGTGACTCTTGATTTCAGCTCAGGGTTGTGGCATCGAGCCCCACGTTGGGGCTCAGTGGGGAGTCTGCTTTGTATTCTCTCCCTCTCCCCCTGAGGTTCTTCTGTGTCCCCAGTACACTGACGCTTCATGACTCTGCTCTTTGGTGTGGGTCTATTTTCACAATTGTGCTGAATGCCCAGTGGGTGCTTTCAATCCCCAAAGTCTAGTCATTCTGTGTTGGGAGACTCCCTTGAACTATTTCACTGATGACTTCATTTCTCTTTTTCTTTCTAGAACTTCTGTTATCCAGATACTGTACCTCCTCTGATTTTCTTGTGATTTCTCCTTTGTGTTCCTTTTAGAATTTGTTCTTCTTAGAAAGAAACGACTTCATGCTATGGGCTGAATTGTGTCCCCCAGGAGACATTGGAGTCCTAACCCCCAGTGTCTCTGAATGTGATCTTATCTGGAAATGGGGTCTTCGCAGGGGTAACCAAGTGAAACTGAAGTCAGTGGGGTACATCCTAATCCAGTGTGTTGGGTGTCATTATTGCAGGGACAGTTCGGATGCAGAAATGGACATGCACACAGGGAGAACGCTGGGTGAAAATGAAGGCAGGGAGTGGGGTGACATCTCTACAAGATGCAGGACACCAAGAATTGCCAGCAGACCACCAGAAGTGGGGAGAGACTAAGGAACAGATTCTCCTTGTAGAGTCCTCACAAAGAACTGATCTCTACCGGTACCTTGATTTTCGATTTCTGGTTTCTGAAACCGTGAGACACTGAATCTCTGTTGCTTCAAGCCCCCCAGTCTGTGGAACTTAGTTAGAGCGGCCCCAGGAAACTGATACATATCATCTTTGCCTTCCGTTTCTTCTATTAAGTTCTTCATTTCTTCTGTCATGTTTCCAATTTCGAAGAGCCATTTTTTTGTTTGTTGTTCTGTACATTTCCTTTTTGTCATTTCCACCTCTTATTTCATGCCTGCCAGATATTTTTTCATCTGAGAAAATTAATGATGACTTAAAGCTTTCTTTTCTCAGACTAGTCTACTGTTGTTAAGTTCATTGTTTTATGTCCTGGTAAAGGCTCCTCTCAGCTGTCTCTAAATCTCCTATTTAAGAGAGGAGAGCTGAGAGGCTATACACACCAAGCCAAGAATAGAGCTTGTTAAATGTAGACGGATGTGGGGGAACTCTTTTTGGGGGACCCCGAATGTACATGTCTTTAGGTCTTTCCATTCTGGGATTCCTTCCTGGAGGTGGAGACGTACAGGGAGCATTCTCGAGCCTCAGCGTTCATCGTGGACAGTTACACAGCCTCTGCCTCACATTTTCTGGGAAGTAAACCTCCTATCTGGAGGGTGGTAGAGAGGGGTGGGTCCCCTGCATCCTGGAGTGAGGGGTGAGCCCAGGGAGCAGATGTGGGAAGCCATTTTTTTACTGGCTTTTAACCAATCCTCCTTACTTGGTCCTCCCTACCCTTCGCCTCCGCTCCTAGAATTACATGAGCAATGAATTCCTGACTTTTTGGTGGATTTGGTTGGTTGTTGGTTTTTGCAACTTGGCTTAGATTTGGCTTTCTGCAGGCAGTGGCTACCTACCCATCTATTTTCCAGCTTAAAATATTTTCTTTTATTGTCTCCTCTTCATTCTTTCAGACCTGTGGTTTTTTTTGCAAACCAAACCAAACCAAACCAAAAACTTTTACTCTAGTTTAAATGCTGTTCCAAGAGGGAACAAAATGGTATGTGTGCTCAATGCTCTGTCTTTATCTGAAAGTCTCGAGGTCTCTTTTTAAAACAAATTTTCACCTTTGTGATATAAAAACACTCAACAAACTAGGAATAGAAGAGAACTTCCTCGAACTGATGAAAGGCATCCAAGTAAAGCCCACATCATACTACATGGTGAAAGAATAAATACTTTCCCCCTTAGATCATGAGCAAAACAGAGATGTCTGCTCTTACCACTTGTATTCAACATTGTACTGGAATCTCTAGCTATGATATTTAAGCAAGAAAATGAGATAAAAGGCACCCACATTGAAAACAAATAAGTAAAATTATCTTTATTTGCAGCTGGCATGATGTTATTTATAGAGAATCCTAAGGAATCCACTAAAAAGCTATTACAGCTAAGTTTAGCAAGACTGCGGGATAAAAGAACAATATTAAAGAACCAATTGTATTTCTATATATCAACAATGAACAATCTGAAAATAAAATTAAGAAAATCCCATTTTACAATAAATAGCATTAAAAAGAATAAAATACTTAGAATACTTTTAACAAAAGACAAACAAAATGTAAAACCTATACTCTGAAAACTATAATGTATTGTTGAAAGAGACAAAAGACCTAAATAAATGGAAATCCCATGTTCATGGATCAGAAACTGAAAATTGTTAAAATGGCAATACACCCCCATGATCTACAGACACAATGCAATCCTATCAAATCCCAGTTGACTTCTCTGCAGAAATTGATACACTGATCCTAAAATCCATATGGAAAGAATAGCTCAATCTTTTAAAAAAAGAACAAAACACACAACAACAAAATTAAAGGACTCATACTTCTTATACTAAAAATTTATTACAAGGCAACAATAATCAAGATACTGTGATACTGGCATAAGGATAGACATACAGATCAATGGAATAGAATTGAGAGTACAGAAATACATCAATTGATTTTTGACAATTGTGCCAAAACAACAGATCAGAGAAAGAATAGTCTTTTTTTTTTTTTTTTTTTTTTGAGAAAGAATAGTCTTTTTGATGAATGCTGCTAGGATAACTGGATGTCCACATACAAAAGAATGAAGCTGGACATCCTACCTCATACCCCATACACAATTCAAAATGGATTAAAGACCTAAATGTAAGATCTAAAACTATAAAACTCTTAGAAGAAAACATCGGAATAAATCTTCATGACTTTGGACCAGGCAATGATTTCTTATATATGGTGTCAAAAGCACAAGTAAATCAAAGAAACAGGATAAATTGGACTCCATAAAAATTAAACCTTTTGTTCTTCAGAGAACACCATCAAAAAAGTGAAAAGACAATTCATAGAATGGGAGAAAATATTTGCAAATCCTATATTTTATAAGGGACTTTATAGAATATATAAAGATCTCTTACAACTTGATCATAAAAAGACAACGATTGGACAAAGGATCTTGAATAGATGTTTCTCCAATATTCATATACAAATGGTCGATAAGCACATAAAAAGATGCTCAACATCATTAACCATCAGAGAAAGGCAAATCAAAACCATGGTGGGATACACCTCTTAGGATGGCTATAATAAAAAAAAGTGGATCATAAAAAATGTTGGTGAGGATGTGGAGAAATTTGAACCCTCAGACACTATTGGTGAGAATGTAAAATGGTATGTATAGACACTTTGGAAAATAGTTTGGAAGTTTTTCAAAAGGTTAAACATCGAGTTACCAGATAGCCCAGCAATTCCTGGTTTATGAAATGAAATGAAATTAAGAAATGAAAACAGGAAAACATGTACACAGAATTATTTAGAATAGCCAAAGAGTAAAACAAACAAACAAAAACCCCCACCAAATAGCCATCAACTGATGAATGGGTAAATAAAATGCAGTATTTCCAAAAACTGGAAATAGAATTTCCAGTGTTGGCAGTAAAAAGAAAGAAAGTACTGAAATGTCTAGAACTGGCAAGTTTGTAGGATGCATAAAGTGACTGCTAAAGGATGCAAGTTTTCTTTTGGGGTGATGAAACGTTCTGAAGTTGATTTTGGTGATGCTTGTATAACTCTGAATATGGGAAAAATCATTGAGGTGTACATTTTAAAGGTTTGAATTGTGTAACATGGGAATTATATATAAATAAAATTGTTGTTAAAAAACACCAAATTTGGGGCACCTGGGTGGCTCAGTGGGTTAGGGCCTCTGCTTTTGGCTCGGGTCATGATCTCGGGGTCCTGGGGTCGAGCCCCGCATGGGGCTCTCTGCTCAGCAGGGAGCCTGCTTCACCCTTCTCTCTCTGCCTGCCTCTCTGCCTACTTGTGATCTGTCTCTCTCTGTCAAATAAATAAAATCTAACAAAACAAAACAAAACCAAAAACCCACCAAATTTAGGGGCGCCTGGCTGGCTCAGTTAGTAGAGGATGTGACTCTTGATCTTGTGGTCATCAGTTTGAGCCCCACACAGAGGAGGGTAGAGATCACTTAAAAACACCCACACACACCAATTCTAACAGTCTTGGCATCTGCGTTTCTACTATGACCCTTTATGTTAATTTTGGAAGAAGCTGGGCTGTGCATTAAAAATCAGCATAATGATGGGGCTCCTGGGTGGCTCAGTCAATTAAGCATCCAACTCTTGGTTTCAGCTCAGGTCATGATCTCAGGGTCCTGAGATCAAACCCCATAATGGACTCTCCACTCAGCATGAGCCTGCTTGAGATTCTTCCTCTCCCTCTGCCACTCCCTGTCCCCACCCGCACTCTCTGCTCTCTAAGATCAATCAATCAGTCTTTAAAGCAACAAATCAGCATAACGACACTATGGATTTGAAGGGAGGCAGTCGGGTCAGGGACAGGGGGTCAGGCAGACCTGAGGGGACTCAAACACACCTGTCATTTACTCGCTATGTAGTCTTGGAGGAGGGACTCATCCTCTTCCAGCCTCTTGTTTCATAGTCTGTGGAATAAGATTAACAATAGAAGCAGAAAAAAGGATTTTATGTTCATAGTCAGAATCCTGTTAAATACACTATAGGAAATTTGTTGCAATGCTTCTTGTCTGTTTTCTACTTGGGCAGAATGTATCAGAGGGATGTATGAAGCAGGACTCCTTTGGTTCTAAGAGACAGACAACAAAACACAGTAGCTTAAGCAATCAAAAGGAATGAATTGGTTTGTGATGCTGGGAAATCCAGGAGTAGCTTCAGGCATGGCTAGATCCAGGGCCTTAACCGATGACATCTCTCCCTCTTTCCCTTGCTCACTCTATGGTAGCCTTTAGGAGTGAAGACTTTGATTGCCTGGATTTGAATCTCACTGGTTCTGTGACCTTGGGCAAGTTACTTAACCTTCTATGCCTCAATTTCCTCATCTGTGATAAGAGTGCTGACCTCAGAGGAAAGTTGTGGGGATTCAGGGAGGTAATATACATAATATATGTAGAATAGTGCTTGCCAGAGTCGATACTATGTAAGTATTTAACCATTATTATTATTATTATCATTGTGACTTATTTTTGTGGTTCAGCTGTAGCCAGGAGCACTCCATCAGGCAAGAATGTTGGTTGCTAGAAGCTTAAGTGTATATCCCTATAGGACAGAATAAAATTTTTTTTTCTTTTAAAGGGGAGGACTATCTTTACACACCAGCTGTAAGTCCCAGGGCATTTGGGTCACATGCCCATCCTTGACCCAGACAGAGATATGCAGTCCTCCGATGGGCCCAGCCATGATACCCAGGGGCTGGGTACCATAATGATGGCCTGGTGAGACCCCATGGACACCTATGGAGTTGAAGAGACCAGAGGAAGCAAAAAGTGGCCAGGCAGGCAAAAACCAGCCTTGCCCACACCTGCCGTAAGGAAGTTTCCAAACATGGCTGGAGAGAACACGAGCCTTCTGAGAAGGTTGCAGTGGGGCCATGGCAAGCCGGGAAGTTCATGGCGAAGCTAATGGTGGGGAAGGGGTTACTGTGCCAGGCCCCTGTAGTTATCACTAGGAAAACGAGGCCTCCCAGGCTTCCTTGAGGCTGAGGAATGCCATGTGGTATGCATTACCCGCCGAGTAATAGACCGTTTACCTTGCCCGGCGCTGGGAGCAAGCAGACCTAATTGGTGTAGCCGCTGGAATATTGTATGTCTGTCATTGTGGTCCCAGAACTTGAGACCCTCTTACTTTTGCAACCAGAACAACATGCTGAAGAGATGGTGGTCTTCAATCGAAATGGAAAAAGCAATGAAACCACATTTTAGACGGTTGTGGGTGGTTTGAAGTGGTTGCTGGTTAGTCCCAGCTCCATCAGGCCATCTGGGGGCTTGGCTGCATCTGGGGGCCGCTAGAAGCAGGAAGCGACTTCGCGAAGCCAGCCTGGGTCTGCATTCCCAAATATGGAGTGCAAGGACTCATCTTGGAGAGAATGAAACAGAAGCTTCCAACAAAGGGTTCTTAGAAGTCGGTTTGTAATTAACCTTTCCGTGTAACATGAGATTTCTGAATTAAATGGAGGGGAAAAAAAATAGATTCCATTTTTCCAGTGAACAGATACTTGTAAACGGCAGTTCCAATGCGCTTTACAGAGCATTGATTGCCATATGCTGGGGATCGTAGTCGATAGGCATGTCTAAACCAATCCAATCTACCTCTTCTTTTTAATTCAGGTTTTCTCCTATGCTCGACAAACCGGCCTTGCCGGGCTCTGCGTGGGGCCGCTGCCCAGCCTCTCGAGCCTGGGGCACCAGCGCCGCAGGGAGGCCCTGCCTTCCTCACCTGCCCTCATTTAACCTGTGACCTCGAGGACGCGTCTCCAAACCGTAACTGAATTCCCATTTGATGTGCTTGACCTCAGCTTCCCACAGAGCTGATTCCCGGTGGACAGAGTGCGGCCAGGACAGAGGCAGCCGCCGCGCTGGCCCCCTGAGCCCTCTCCCGCGCGACGCGGCCTCCAGATAAATCCCGTTTGGCCCACCGGGCTTGAAAAATGTGTCTGAAAGAGAATGGCTTCAGAGGCCGCCTGAGTTGGCTAGGGCCGCTCTATGTATATGTGCTGCCGAAGCGAGCACTAGGGCCGCTGTATGTAACCAAGTACCCCAGGCTGGGGGCTTCAAGGACAGAGATGGATGGTTTCACAGTTGGGGGGTGGCTAGAGGTCCAAGATCAAGGTGTTGGCAGGGGTCCTTCTGAGGGCTGTGGGGGGAAGGATCTGTCCCACGCCCCCCTCCTGGGCCCTTTTCTGTGTGCCTGCACCTCGTGACCACATTCCCTCTCTTTATAAGGACGCCAGTCACATTGGATTCGAGCTACCCTGCCACTCTCATCTGAACATAATCTGCCAAGACCCCATCTCCTAGTAAGATCACATTCTGACGTCCCGGGAGTGAGGACTGCAACATAGGAATTTTGAGGGAAGACAACTCAGCCTATAATAGACGCCATGGGGCTGCATTTTGCCACGGTCTCTCTTTTATTCGCTTGTGCCTGATGCTGGGTGCCTTTCACAAATTCTGTTTCCTCCTGGCCTCTGTGTGCTTGTGGACTGTGGCTCTGCCCCTGTTAGTTCATTCCTTCGTTCTTTCATGTATTCAATCAACAAACATGATAGTGCCCACGTCGCAAGATTGCTGAGGAAATGAGATAACGTATTTACATGTCTAGCTTAACGTCTGGCATATGATAGGTTTTCAAAGGAGTTTATTCAACCATTCATTTACCAGTATTTATCAAGCACCACTAAATGCCAGGAACAAGGGTGGGCTGCGTGTGCAAACCCAGGCTGTGTCTCTGGCCCTGGAGTGCAAAGTGAGGGAGAGGAGGCAGGCCTGCTCCAGGACCCCTGGCCCAAGCATGTGCACAGATGTGGTGAGAACTCTGTTAAGCCGGGGCAGGTGTCTGGGGAACACAGGGCTGGAGCAGGAAGAGACGGGCAGGAAGGCACACGGGGGCTCCTGGGGCAGGCCACGCACAGCCACGGCCTACAGGAAAGCAGTGAGCTTCCTCTGAGTGTCAGGACGATGCTGGGAAAGCTTCACAGTCAGAGCTGAGCTGCAGGGGTGTGGCTGGAGTGCGGCGAGAAGGGGAGCGTCCCTGGGAAGCAGCAGCAGGAGCGCTGCTGGGAGAGATGGCAGCTTGGTCTGGAAGAGGAGAGGGGATGGGCAGAAGTGGTTGGCTTCTGGAAGATTAAGGGGAGACTTGGGAGGGGCAGGGTGGGGGAATGGGTTGCTGGAAGGGGTCAGGGAGGCACCAGGGATGCCCTGGCTTCCAGACCTGGCACAGGGGGAGGGGGTGGCTTCCAGCTGAGAAAGGGTCTGTTTTACAGGGACCTGCTGAATTTGAGGCAGAGGACTCGGACTTGATAACGCCTGAAGAGTTACTGTCAACGGCTGATTCATTCATTCCACAAATATTTATGGAGCCCTAGAGCACGGCAAGTAGAGTGTTGGATGTCAGGGGTGCCCCAGGAAGCAAGTCAGAGAGCCTTCCGGCGCCGTGGGGAGATGGATGGCAAGGTGAGCGCAGGTAATTTCCCTGCAGGTGATGCTGACCAGAGACGGCCTGGTGAGGGGCAAGGGAGTGTGGGGTGCCCCCCAAGTTGGAGGGGAAAGGAAAGGCCTCGCTGAAGAGGTGGCAAATGAACTGAAGCCTAAAGGGGAGAGTGAGCCGGAGACCAACAGGAAAGAGCTTGGAAAAACATCCCAGGTGGTGGGCACAGCATGTGCAAAGGCCAGGATGAGAGAGAGGGAGGTTCGGAATAAGGGAGTGAGAACCTGGGGCCAGGATGGGCACAGACTGAGAGGCTAAAGGAATGCATTCATGTTCCCCCCGGGGCTGCAAAAAGGCATTCAAGGGGGCTTTCAGCAAGGGAGTGTCAAGTTTGGAAAAAACCACCGTGGAATTCTAGGGACTCTGCCCGTATATCACTCCCTTTTGCTTAACTCGGTTTGAATTGAGCTTTTGTCACTTGAATCCCAAGGGTCTTGATTAACGCTTTTGGGAAGAAAAACTTTTCTGGGGGACACGTGTTGAGATCCAAGAATCGCACAGCATGATGGAGCTGGATGGGGCCTCCGGAATGAGCCAGGTTAGTAGTGTTCCCACTGCTCCCCGTGAGGACGGAGGCGTGCCAAGGCCCAGGCCTCTCGTGCCACCGCTGCTCTTTCACAGTGCTTTCTCCAAGGGTGTCCTCGCCTAGAGCTGGGAGCCCCTGAACCAACTGCGTGTGCTGCTCCATGTAGATGGGCAGACTGTGGCCCAGGCAGACACGTGAGTGCCTGCGGCCGTGTGGCTGGGAAGAGTTCATGCCGAGAGCAGGACGCGGTCTGCAGCCCCTTCCGGCGCGCTTTGCAGTGGAGACGCCTGCTTGCCACAAGGCCTGGATGGGGGAACTCGCTGTGGGGTCAGAAGGTTCGAGTTTCAAAGATGGCCTTCCCGGATCTGGCCAGTGATGGGCTTGAAGATGAAGCTTTGGGTCCATCCCTCCCAGGAGAGGGATAGTCAGGGCCAGATTCGCAGGCTGGGGCAGGAAGTACAGAATGAGGAGAAGGAAGGCCCCGACGTTGAACTTCTTTCTGGGGTTCCGTACAAGATGGAGGTGACTCTTGCTGACCCAGCATCTCCTGGGGCTGGCAGTATCCAGGACCGCGCGGTGCAGCCCAGAATTGGGATTTGGGGTGCAGGCTTTGTGATCAGAGCCGACTACACATCCTGGCTCTGCCCCCGCTGGACGTGGGGTGTGGGCACATCACCTGAAATCTCTGAGCCTTAATCTCATCCGATGTGAAGCAGAGAGCAGCCTCGCAGGGATGTGGTGAGCACTCAGGGCGTTCTGCCCGTCGGGGATCTAACACGGTGCTCGGCACCCCGTGAGCACCGGATTACGGACTAGCTATTGCTTTGCGGCGGATATTGGACCAGGGCCATTATCTTGCTCAAGCCCACACAGCAGGGCTGGGGACGGGGGGCTGAGAGAGGCAGAGCCCGAAGAACGCTGGACCAGGGGCTGGTCGGCTGACGAGCATTAAAATCCCATCTGACAGTCAGTTCCCAGTGGAAATGAAGGGTGGGAGTTCGAGGTCTTCCCAGTTAATGGAACTGTGACCTTTCCTCCAGCCAGCGTCCCTCCCCAAAGGTTCAAGTCGTAGCATCCGCTTGGCGCTGTACGCATGTCTTTGTTTTATTTTTATTTGGGTGATGAACCATCAAAGTAAATAAATTGGCTATGTGATTTCAAGTAACTGAAATGAAACAAAACAAGACAGAAGAGAAAAACCTGCCCTGCCAAGTTTCAGATTCCTTTTGTCCCGGGTTTGGGCCCCTGGAGCTTCTCTGCTGTGGGTTATAGTCAGGCTTCCGCAGGATTTTCCCAAGGCTCAGAGGACCAGACTGGACAGTCAAACACGGTCCTTTAAAAAGTGAATAAATCTAAAGCTAACATTTCACCGCACCAGGCACTGTAGCTGCATTTTATATATATATATATATATATATATATATATATATATATATATATATATATATATATTTTTTTTTTTTTTTTTTCTCTCAGTTTCCCCTGCCCACAGCCAAGGGTTAGTATTATTCCCTCTTGCAGATGGGGACACTGAGGCTCAGGGTGACTTGTCCAAGGTAGCACTGCTGATAAAGATCCTGAGAGAGCCCGGAGGGTAAGGCAAATTGCAGGACTCCAAAGAAGATGCTGGAACTACTTTTGGCCTGGGGAGACTTTCTTGGGTAGGAGTTGAAATATGGCCACCATGTTAAAGTATGGTAGCTCTCGGTTCCGAGGGAATGTTGGCAGAGCTCAGAGTACTAACTTCCTGAAAGACTGTTGACTTCAAAGAATGGTGGTGGTCTCCTTCAACATAAAAACCTCCAGAGTTTGCCGTTAGAAGGCTGCCCAACCAGCAACTCGTCCCAAATTAAGAACTTAACAAGAACAACCACGAGTTCAAGGAGAGGTGCAATCCACTTCCTCTTCAATCCAATCCACCACACAAAGGCAGCTTACCCCAAGGCCATCTTGCCTTGCTGCAGTAGGAGAAGCCCTTGCCTCCTCTTTTCATGAGGATGAAGTTGGAGATTTTCCAAGGGAACTTTACCAAAGATTAAAGGGAGAAATAGGCAGTAGTAGGTGCCAATTGGTTCTGCTTGCCAAGAATCTATTCTGCTGGTACATGATTCCTGATTTCCTTTGGGTGAGTCACCTCCCCCATTTTCATTCTCTGTGATTTTGGGGACAGAGGTTGCTGTCCTCACCTACTCACTTCACAGGCAGACACCTGATCCATTTCTGGCCAATGGGAATGTAGCAACCCCTTGACCAAATGATGGGTTCCAGGCTGGTCATGTGATCCAAGCTGGGTCAATGAAAATAATGCCCAGGACTTGTGCTTGAACTATTAGAATAGAAGCTCCCACTTCCAGTGAGTCTGGAAAACAGTAGAAACCTGGAGTTGCGGTAGCCATCTTTGTACCTCTGGTACCATAAAGTAAAGCTGATCCTGAGGAAAACAAAGCCAAGGTAAGACAGAAATGTGAGAACATTGTTTAAGCATCTAGATCCAGCTGTGCCTGAAAGCCCTGAACTCTACAATAAATTCTTTTTGGGGATAGAGGTGGGCTTAAGTTTGATAATTGTCCCTTACAATCAAAAACACCTTACTAATTCAGAAATAGAGTTAAAGGTGGTACAGTGAGGTGGCTAAGACGAGCCCTGGGTTCAAACCCTGCCCTTGTCACTTAGAGCTGTGTCCCCTTATGCTGCCTCCGTCTCCTTATCTGTAAAACTGGGAATTGTGGTGCTGGTAAACCATATAAGACAGGTCGTCTGGGTTTGACAAATTGTAGATACTCAGTGCATGATGTTTATTACAACCCAAGGATTCAGAAGCAGGCTTCCTGTCCTCCCTGGGCGAGTATCCAGCTTCACGGTTTGTTTGCCCACAGATCCCACAAGTCACACGACACCCCTTCCTGTCGCCCGTGGGAGGATGGGGTTGGCACAGGCTCTGAGCGCTGGCAGGCTGTACCTTCTCTCCCAGAGCCTCTCTCTCTCCTGCCCTCCCAGCCAGCTTCTGGGCCCAACGGGCTCAGCACCTGGGAAATGCCACCTCGCCTGCCCTGGCACCACCACGTACCCCGGGGGCAGGGGGTGGGGTGGGGGGAGGTCCCTCGCTCTCACAGGAGCACAGGCTCTTGACCACAGCGGACCAGGGAACGAGACGCCTTCTGCTTCGGTGGAGGTGGGTGGGGGGCAGACTGAGACTCTCGGGGCCTCGAGCCAGGAAGCGGCACAGCCAGAATTCAGAGCCCGCCTCTGCCTCCACCCTGCACCCCACCTTCCACTCCTTCCCTGTGGGGTGAGGGTGGGGCTCTGTCAGCACTTCCCCACAAGGGGGTCACACGCAGTTTGAGGGGACATGCCACGACACGTCGTGCATTTTGACAGCTTTGTGTTTCTGTGGGCGGTTATTCCCCAGCCTGTCTCACAGGAGGAGGCCGGGCCCACGAGGATGGGGAGTCACATCTATGTCGTCCCTGCCGCATTTCCGGGGCCTTGAATGCCGTCTAGTATGTAGTCAGGGCTTCACAAGTGTTCTGTGGACTGCCTACGTGAAGGAGGCTGGATGGAATGAATGCCAAGTGGTGCCAGCTCCCCCTCCCCAGTGGGGAAACACTCTCTGGAATTATACTGGAATAGGGCGCCAGTGGGTCCCGTGAAGACAAATACTAAGGGAAGAAGAGCAGAGAGGCGTGTGGAAGTGAAAACGGACTTTTCACTTGGAGTTGGGGCTCCTGGACTCAGCAAATGCAGGTGACTTGGCCCGAGTGTCCCTTCCCGCAGACAATTCTGTGATTTGCCGAAGCATGTCCTTTATGGGCCGAGGCAAGAAGGGAGGCTGCCCTTCGCAGGTGTATTCGTTTCCGGTGGCTGTCCTAACAAATTAGCCACAAACTGGGCAGCCGCCGAGCTCCAGAAATGTATTCTCTCACAGTTCGGGAAGCCTGGGCCTCTAAAGTCAAGGTGGCGGCAGTGCCACGCTCTCTCCGGGGGTTCCGGGAAAGGCTCCTTCTTTGCCGGTTTTGGCTTCTGGCGGCTGCAGGTGTTCTGGGGCGCGTGGCCTTGTCTGCCTCCGTCTGCACATTGGCCCTCTCCTGGGTCTGCGTCTTCTCTTCTCTCTCTCTCTTTGTAAAAAATGTTATCTATTCATTAGAGAGAAAGAGAGAGAGAGAGAGCACATGCGTGGGGGATGGAGGCAGGGTCAGGCCGACTCCTCACCAAGCAGGGAGCCCCATGCGGGACTCGGTTCCAAGGCCCCAAGATCATGACCCGAGCCCAAGGCAGACATTTAACCAACTGAGCCACCAGGTGCCCTTCTCTTCTGTCTCTTAAAAGCACACTTGTCATTAGATTTAGAACCTACCCCAGTAAGCCAGGATGATCCCATCCTGAGACCCGTAGATACATCTGTAAAGGCCCTTTCTGCAAATAGTCACACTCACAAGTTGCAGGTGTTAGCACACGGACATCTTTTTAGTGGTCCCCATCCAACCCCCGTACACCTGAGATCGGGGTCCCATTCAGCACCAAACCCAGTCCTGCCGTGCCGCCGTCTCCACGGAAGCCCAGCTGCGTCCTGAAGCCTCTCAGGGGATGGGAATCTGGGGAGCATTTGGCGGGGCCTGAGTGAGGAGCCGCCATCCAGGGGATGTCTCTTCTCTGGCCAGCCGTTTCCGCAGCAGGAAAGAGGTTGAGGTGCTGGGAACTCACAAGGGGCAGGGCCTGGCTGTCCCCGTCTCAGGACATATCTAGTCCCTCTGCAGACTTTTATGAGTCTTGCTTTCTGAGTGCTTGTGGGAAGGATGAGGGGACAGGGGCGTCTCCTTGGGGAGGTGACTGGGAGGCCTGAGGATCTGGATGCCAACAAGCATGTGCTGCGGTCATTGTATGTTCATAGATCTATTCATAGGTCATCTCCTAGGGGCCAGCGGAAGATAAAGCACTCATCAACACAGGGGCAGTCCTGCTCACCTGGGGCTTACAGCCTAGGGAAAAGGAGAGATTAGGGGCGTGTGGGTGGCTCAGTTAAGCCTCTGCTTTTGGCTCAGGTCATGATCCCAGGGTCCTGGGATCAAGCCCTATACCGGGCTCCCTGCTCAGCAGGAAGCCTGCTTTCCTTCTCCCACTCTCCCTGCTTGTGTTCCTGCTTTCGCTGTCTCCCTCTCTCTCTCTGTCAAATTAATAAATAAAATCTTTAAAAGAGAGAGATTAAAAGTGAACATATAGATACAAGGACAAACTATGACCACTGTAGAAAAGAAATAGACTGGGTATGGGGATTCAGAGTAACAGCAGGGGAGCCCTTTCAGAGGAAATGGTATTTGAGCTAAGACTTAAAGCTGAGGGGAAAGCATTGCAGACATGGAAACAGCATGTTCAAGGGTCCTGAGGTTAGAAAGAGCCCAGGACATTAGGTAAATGGAAAAATGTTCCATGTGCTGGAATGTAGTCAGTGGGGGTGAGAGTGGGAGAGGTTAGCAGGTACCAAATCCTGCTGACCCCATGGGCTATGAGGAAATTTGGATCTTATTCAAAAGATTTTAAACAGTTTGCAGCATGATTTGGTTTGCTTTACAAAGGATCCCTTTGGGGAACAGGGGGAGAATAGATGATAGGGCAGCGGTTGCCGTCTTTCTCTGTAAAAGGCCAGATTGTAAATATTTTTGGCCTGGGGGGCCGTGTCGTCCCTGCCACGACTAATCAGCACGGCTCCCATAGAGCATGAAGTGGCCAGAAGCAATTCGTAAGCAACCACATAGGGCTGTGTTCCAATAAAACTTTATGAAAACAGGCAGCAGCTAGATTGGCCTCTAGGCGGTGGTTTCCTGATTCCCCTTGCAGGGGAACAAAAGCAGAAATGAGAAGAGCACTGTGGCCCTGAGCAAGTCACCTGACCTCTCTGAGCCTCAGTTTTCTCCTCTGTAGAATGGACGCACCTTACCTCACAGAAACATTGTGAAATTGCCGAGTCTTAACAGAGATAACGGGCTGAGCGTAGAGCCTTGGCTCGTGGGAGGTGCTGGTCATCCGCTCGTGGTGGCCCTATTAGAACATCGATCCAGGATGCATGTGTTTGTAAAGCAAAGGCTCTAGAAGGTGGAGTTAGTAGAGTTCACCAAGTGCTGGCGCTGGGGTGCTGTAGCGGCTGATGGAAACGCCTGTGCACGCACCTGAATGAACGCTGTGGTGACAGTGACTGGGGCTTCCTCTTCGGTAAAGCCCGAAGGCCTCCTGCAGAGCTGGCTCCCTCTCCTTCAGTGTGACATCAGTCATGTCATGCCACGGCTGGCCCTGTTGATCCTCCTGGTTCCCTCTTCCTCCTTTGGGGAGATACCCTTGCAGCTGCCTCTGCCCCACCCCTCTGGGCGGCAGAGGGGGGGTCAATGAGTCCTTGTTTGCACCTTTCCATTGTTTTCCTCCCTTCCTCCCAGCGCGGGAAATTTGTAGATTTCAATTTCTGGTAGCTTGGGAGGAAGTAAAGTACAGAGAAGGGCAAAGGGTGCGTTTTTCTTGAAAACTCCTGGCTGGGGAAGGGAGAAGTAGGTACAGAGCTGTGGAAAGGGTATCAAAGAGTACATCTGCATTCACCTTCTGGCCAGCGCGGAGGGGACAGTCCTAGCAGGAAGGCTAATGCAGGGTCTTTCCCACCGTGTTGTGGGGTGACTGTCACGGGCACCAGTCTCCGAGAGCAGGGACTTCTGGCCCGGGAGTGGGGTGGGGAGAGGGACCTCCTGAGGCTCTGCTGGCTGGGTCATGAAATCTGGAGAGCAGACAAGCAGGGAACGTGGCCCGGACCTCAAGGCCGGAAACTGGTGGTCCAGAGTCCAGAGCGAGCGAGCGAGAGAAAGGTCATCAAAAAAGATGCTGTGAGCACCAGCTATGGGCTGGGCATTTGTCGGGCACCAATGACACAGGGCCAAGTGAAATAGGCACCCTCCTTGCTCTCACGGTGCCCCCATTCTGTTGTGAAATCTAATGCCCGGGGCTGACAGAAACTATTTTTATTCTTCTGGTTATTTCCTAGGGTGAGTCACACAGCAGCCCGCAATTACCCCATCATCAGCCAGGAGAAGGCAGAGGGCAGGGCCTGACGGCCTGGTGCTCACATAAGGAAACTTCATGAGGCTGACAGGCATCATCGAGCCAAGCCCTTAAGGTAGGAGGGTCAGGCCCGTTGGGGTTCAAATCCCTGGCTTTTGTTACTTACTGGCTGCGTGACCCTGGGCAAGTCACTCTGCCTTTCTGAACTTGAACTATTTGTTCATTTTGTTATTATAGGTGTGGGGTACACGGCAGTGAATGAGGCAGACAAAAATCCTGGTCTTTATTTATTTAGGATTTTATTTATTTATTTATCTGTCAGAGAGAGAGAGAGAGAGTGAGAGAGCACAAGCAGGGGGAGCGGCAGGCAGAGGGAGAAGCAGGCTCCCCGCTGAGCAGAGAGCCTGACGTGGAACTCAATCCCAGGCCCCCGGGATGATCCCCTGAACTGAACCAGCCACTTAACTGACCGAGCCACCCAGGTGGCCCTTTCTGTGCAGTTTAAATTCTTGTCGGAGACAGAAAATAAGCCAATACCCACAACTCTAATACACCAGGTGGTGATGAGTGGAAGGGAGAAAATTTCTGTAAAATGGGACAGTGATTGGCCCTGCCTGGAGCCCTGCAGCATCAGGGGACGGGAGAGCCCAGCAGCCCTGCCCCAGGCTCTGTGCAGGAAAGCTGCTCAGGGACTGGCCGAGAGCCTGGGACTCAGGAGTCAGGGTCTTCCTTCTGCCCCTCTCCCACCCCAAGCACGGGCTGAGGGCACCCTCTCCTGGCCTGCGCCCCCAGGATTCGAATTGCAGCCCTACTAGGATCTGGGGTGGCCCCAGAAGCCCACTCTCTCTAGCCTCCAGGCCTTTGCGTGGGCCTTGCCTCTGTCGGAGCCCCCCAGCTGGTGCAGTCTGTCTCCCTGCTTAGTACTGGACGTCTCTGACACCTTCTGTTCCTTCCTCCTTCATTCGTTCTCCACTGACCTGGGTCCCTTTTCTGCCTTCTCCCACACCTCCGCTTAGCCCTTAGCACACCCTTCATATTTAAATGCTTGTTTCCTTCTTTGCTTTACTCAGTAAGAGTAAGACAAGTAGTTCCTATGAATTGAGCCCTTAATGTGGGCCGGGTGGGGCCGCTACGAAGAGCTGCGGAGGCCGTGACTGATCACCTGGGACGTGAGTCGTGGCCCGGGGAGCTGTGTGAGGTGGCTGCAACTATGCTAAATGCTTGTTAGCTCTTCCCGGTGACCCTGTGTAGTAGGTCCTTCCGTCTGTTTGCGATGAGGAAGTAGCTGTGGGACCAAAGAGACTGTCCGCTCCCTAAGCCTTACATTTTTAAAGTATTTAGTGAGCTTTTTGTCCAGTCTTCACCACGATCCTGTGAGGTTGGTGCTATAGTCATCCCCATTTTACAGAGGGGAAAATTGAGGCTCTGAGCAGAGATGTCATTGGCCCAAGGTCACAGATTCAGTAAGTGGCTGAACTGGGCTTTGCGCACAGTCATGTTTGAAGTCTTGAGCCTCAGGAAGGAACGAATGAGGAAGGAAGGAATTAGGAGGAGACTTTCTCTTCTTCGGCTGTGACCTTGGCGAGACTTCATTACTTGGTTTTAATTTGCAGCTACGGGTAGCTGTGAAGGTCAGATGAGCTCACATCCTCAGCAGCTCTTTGAGAACAGGGTGACTGTGTTAGTGTGGGAGGGAATTTCTGGGGTCATACCTGGGTTCTCAGCCTCCTGGGGAAATCCTGCCTGGGTCAGAGGAGAGCCTGGCCTTTCCTCCCTGGAGGGCCTGAGACCCTGGGTCTTCCTGGAAGAAGCCCCTGCCCCGCCCAGGGCCTCTTCATGACAACTGGGTCCTTGGCTCTTCCCAGGGGAACCCCAGAGAATTTCCTCCTGTTTTCACCTCCCGTCCCTGGGGGCCGGGGCCCAGCGGCTGTGGCGTCAGGAGCAGCCAAAGCCCCCAGAGAGTCTGTGGAATCCTATGGGGGGACCAGTGGCATTTCAGGGCGGCTGGGGACAGGCTTGCCAGGCTCAGGGAAGGAGCTGTTGCCAGGGGCCCAGCTGCCTTCCACCACTTTGGGGTTGAGCTGTGTGGCTTCCCAGGTATATCCGCATGGAAGAGCTTCGTGAATCCTCATGTATCCCCCGGAGACAGGCATTAGTAATCATGAATGTTCACATTTCTTGGTTGTTTACTAAGTGCCAGGCGTGGAGTTGAAGTCTTTGTCTGGATTCTGTTTTCTCCTCTCTCTGGAGAAGCTTGTAGAGTAAGAGCCATTACTGATATTGTTCACATTTGTGGGTGAGGAAACCACACATTCAGCAGGCAGTAGAGGCATCTGAGTTGGGCCAAATGCCTTCCTGTTAGAAATATGTTTAACTGATGAGGAGATGGAGGCTTAGGGAGGCCGAGCGTCTTGCCCAAAGTCCTCAACTCTGCCCCTGAAAACCGGCTGTGCAGCGCCTGCTGGGGCAGGTCAGAGAGGGCTGGAGTTCACCACGTTCCTGGGTTCTGGTGGGGAGGACCCGGAGTGCCAGGTTTTTGGGAAATGCCCTGGGCCCTGAGGGCTGTGGGCCTCTGTTTCCTCAGCTATAAAATGGAGGAAGTAAGAGAGGTGTGCCTGACAGACACACTGCTCCTTCCTAAGGCTTCCCCAGCTCTGCATTACAAGGCCTGAATTTTCCAGGGAGAGTTTGGCCCCAGTCCAAGCCCCCTAACCAGCCCTCCCACCCCCACCTGGCTTTCCTCCCTCCCCTCCCCCGCACCAGGTTCCTATAACCGGAGTCCTGCTGGTGAGTTATTGGTTCAATATTTTCATAGGCTCCCCCAGCTCCCTTCCCCCCTTCCACCCCATCCCCCCCAATAAAGGAGCTATAAGACTAGAGCCAAAAACACAGCTTAGAAAATGTGGGCCAATGACCCAGCCCCTGCAAGGATGAGGTGGAGAACTTTCCATCTGGGCCCAGCCCTGGGCAGGGCCTATTCCCGTTCTCCCTCTGGCGGCTCCTGCCCCCGTCTTCCCGCCCCAGCGGCTCCACAGAAGCCGCTCTGTCCCTCAGGCTGGGCTGGCTCCCTGTAGGGCCCCTCATGGTTCTGGAACAGGTAGGGGCTATGTTTACAGGCTGACCCAGAGGCAGTTGGCCAGGAAAGTCAGTCAGTCTGTCATGGTCTCACAGTCAGACTCTGACACGCAGCCAGGGCCACACAGCGAGGCAGGGCCACTCACGACATGAGTCAGCCAGTCGTCCGGCCGGCCTCCGCCAGTCAGCTAGTCGGGCAGTCAGCCACTGACACCGCTGGCCTCAGTTACACCCAGTCGCAGCTGTTCACACCGGGGGTCACAGTCACAGCCAGCCGTCAGCCGGCCAGTCAGTCAACTGTTCGTTGTCTCAGGGTCCCACTCCAGGGTCACACAGTGAGGGCTACGTGGTCAGATGCGGTCACTCACATGGTGGTCACACAGTCGTGGTCAGCCGGTCTCCCCCACCTGGTCAATCTTGATGTGTCGGCCAACCGGCCAGCAGGGTCAGTCAGCCCCCCTCAAACAGCCAAGCATTCCCCAATAGTCATCCGTCACCCAACAGCCAATGAGACTCGGTCAGCCAGTCAGCACATGAAGGTGTGTCGGCTGGAAGGGTGGTGTCTCACAGCGAGGCTCTGTGACACCGGCCAGTCAGGCAGGTGGTCGTCAGGAGATCCGTGGCCGTCAACGCAGCCAGACGCTCTATTTCCAAGGACCGAGTCCGACAGTCAGGTCACCCAGCCAGACCAGTCTGTTGGGCATAGTCAGTTTCTGCCTGTTGGTTGGTCACCGTTAGTCACTGGCGCTCCAGTCTGTGGCCTGGTCAGTCACAGCCACAAGGGAACAGCAGCCAGCCAGCTGAGAGTCAAGCATGCACTAAAGGCCATCAGTCAAGGCTCTGGGGTCACTGTCATACACCCAGTCATCCAAACAGTCTGAAGGAGGCAGCCTCGCCCCCAGCCGGCTAATGTCATTTGGGCAAGATATCATCACTTAAAGCTACTGGTCACCCAGTTACCCAGTCAGTTTGAATTAAGCAGCCAACAAGTCAACTACCCACCAAGCTCATCGGCATCAACTGGTCAGCCAGTCAGACTTGTAGTCGGTGAGTCAGTCTCCTAGTCAACCAGTCACCTAACCAGTCAAGCTCAATCCATCCACCCAGTTTCAGTCAGCCAGTCAGTCGTGGTTAGTCTCAGGCTCCCACAGTCTGAGGCCCGGTAAAGCCCAATGACAACCAGCCAGTTACCACCGTCCTTCATTTAACCTTATCAACACCAAGACAAAGGCTCCCTTCTTTTTTTGTTTTTGTTTTTTAAGATTTTATTTATTTATTTGACAGAGAGAGAGAAAGCAGGGAGAGCAGCAGAGGGAGAGGGAGAAGCAGGCTTTCTGTGGAGCAGGGAGCCCAACGTGGGGCTTGATCCCAAAACCTTGGGATCATGACCTGAGCCGAAGGCCAACGCTAACCGACTGAGCCACCCAGGTGCCCCCAAAGGCTGCCTTCTTATGGAACCAAATGAATCATTAGTGAATCCCAGACAAAAACCTTAAATTGAACTAGAAACATGCCTTATCCCCCTGTAGCAATGTCTAGAAGTAGTGGTCCCAAATCAGCCGCTTGCTCCTGATTCTTCAGGAAAGATGGGTGTGGGGTGGGAAATAAGCTGATGTGTGTGACTCCAATAAAACCCACTTGTCAGCCAGAGAAGCCACAGGCCAGGGAGACAAGGGAAGAGACCTTGGCCAGCTTTCCACTCCCAACCACCATGAGGCTTTCCTAAGAGCAGGGACCCCCGTGCTCTTCCCAGTGGAAGGAGGCAGGGGACAGTGAGAGCATGAGATGCCCGTGACATCCCTGGGGTCCTCCTTTTCCTCCCTCCCCTCCCCCACTCCCTCCCCTCTCTGTTCCCCCACTCCATCCTCCATCATTAGCTCCCACCTGCTCTGCTCAGATAAATGTCAACCCCCCATCTGCTCATATTCTGCCCTTGACATCCCATAGTGCCACTCACCTTCTACACACACACACACACACACACACACACGCACATGCACATACACACCCATGCACACACACATGCCCTACTTCTTGGCTTGCCTCATTTGAGAACATCCTGTTCCAAGTCACCTGGGAGAAAACACTGGACCCAGTCTGTGCCTGGGCCCCTCCCCTCTGCTCTCTGAATCCTGCCTGCCCAGCACACATGCCCCGGCTGGATCCCCGTCCTGGCAAGAGCCTCAGTGACCTGGACGGGGGCAGGCTTTTCCTGCTGTATCCCCTCCTCCTCCAAGCCAGAGGAGAGGAATGTCAAGGAAAAGTCTGGAAGGGAGGTGTCTCACTCACTGAATTCCTGTGCTTGGGCCTGGGGCTTTCCCCACAGCCAGGCAGGGTTCCCCAGGCATTCTGTTCCCTGGTCCAGCGGGGTCAGCCAGGATTTCGCAGCCTCAGGGGAGAACGTTCATCTCAGAGACTGAGGCTGCTTTCTGCAGAAATGGAGTGTGCTTTTGGCAGGGAGGACTCTCTGGACCCCTTCTGGCAACCTGAGCTCAACTGCTTATCAGCCTCGTGACAACAGTGGGCATGTTAGGTGCTTAGAGCCCAGGCTCCCTCCTCATAAAAATGGAGATGAGAACAGACCCCACCTCCTAGGGTCTGCCAGAGGATGAAATTAAGAAAGTATGGAAAGGGTTCAAGGCAGCCTTCCTGTGACCGCCAACCCAGGGCTGAGTTTTTCCAAGCAGGCAAAACGATGGCCCAGGCCAAAGGGGCTTCTAGAAACTTCTTCCCATGCCCCTCTCTCCACCTGGTTCCACTCACCCCTGCTCCATCAGCGCTTCTAGTCACTGAGGGCTCCCTGTGGGCCCCGCGCCCCCTTGTGCTGCGGGCGGTCCACAGGAAGCCGCGAGGTCCGTGCTGTGGCCGTGCCCATTCTACAGGCGGAGACACAGGGGTCCCGGGAGTTGGGGCCATTTGCCCAGAGCCACAGGTAAGGAGGGGCAGAGCCAGAACCTGCTGACTCCCAAGGCCCATGGGGCCATATACGGCGCCTCCCCTTAGACTGAAAGCCGCGCGTTCGGCCTCCCTGCACCCCCAGGCCTTCCCCCAAACCTCTCACTCTGGCCTCTCCCCTGAGCCCCCTTTCTTCCTGGCTCCCCTCTCACCGTCGACTTCTTGCTCCCTCTCTCTGGGGCCCTGCTCCTCTCTGCTTGATGTCCTTCAATATGCTTCGTTCTTCCGAAATTGAACTTCCAAATGTCGGGTGGGCACAGCCCCCCTGGAATCGAGCTGACATTCCGCGACTTCCGCCAGGTGTGGACAGACGTGAACTGCGGCGACGCGCTGGCCTCCGGCTGCTCTTGGCGGGAGCGCGCCCTCTCGGTGACCCCGTGACCCGGAAGAAGCCGCCCTCCGCGCAGCTGCGGCTCCTTGGTGGTCGGTGGTGAGCCTGTGAGTCGCTGTGGGACTGTGTGCGGGGGTCCCTGAGGGAGGGTGCAGCCCCGCGGCAGTGCCCACGGGGCGAGGGGCAAGGGTGTAGACGGATTTCTGCCTCTACTCACCCCCGCAGAAGGCAGAAACCGGTTGGGGGCGCAGGGGCGGGGTTGGGGCCTGGGCCCTCAGGGCTGCCGCCTCTCAGCCCCCTGCCCTGCACTGTGGAGGGTAGTGTGGGGTGCAGCATGGCCCTGAGTGTGCGGCCTGCGTCCCCAAG
Source organism: Nasua narica (assembly GCA_028533885.1). NCBI lineage: Eukaryota > Metazoa > Chordata > Mammalia > Carnivora > Procyonidae > Nasua > Nasua narica. The sequence goes on along the minus strand of CM052799.1, from coordinate 34,405,011 downwards.
GCTGCCTGTCCTGGGGCCCATGACTGTCCCTCTCTTCCTCTGCGGAGTGCTTCCCTCCCACGCTCCTCTCCTCCTTCGGTTCTTTTCCCTCTCCCCTCCCCTGTTCTCCCTTCCTCCCTGTAGCATGTTCCCCTCTCCTCCCCTCCTTTCCCCCACTCTCCTTTGCCTTCCCCACCCTTCCCTTCCCTTCTCTCTTCTCCTCCTCCCCTTTCCCTCCCTCCCATCCCCCTGTGTCTCCTCCTCTCTGGATCTCCCTCTCTCTCTAGCCCTTTCATCTCTTCCCCATCATCTTTGCCTTCAAGCCTCTCTTTTCCTCTCTCCCGCATTCAGTCTGTAATTTTCCTCTTGTCTGTTTCTCTGACTCTCCAACTTCTTTTCTTTCTCCTCTGGTGATTCTGCAGCCCTAAATTCAGTTTTGCAAGAGCTGCCCTGTGTCTGCGTTTCTCCAAGGTAACCTCAGCCTGACTCTGAGCCCCAGTCCCGAGGGCTGGCCGGACTGGCTGGACCACCTCAGCCCCATCGGGCCACCGCACCTCTTTGCTACAGTGTTTGCCCTCACAATAGAACTTCCAGGCGCCTCTGGCCTTTCCCCATACTTCCATCCTTTGCCCACTCCCGGGGGCTGCTCTTTCTCAGCCACTGCAGGGGTGCTGGCCTCGCCTCCTTAAGGACACCCTCCGTCCATGATCATCTGGTTCATCCCAGCTGCCTCCCTCGCGGTGCCCTGAGCGCCTTCAGACTCCAGCCCCTTCCTAGGAAATCATTCCTCTTTATTCCCTGTGGAAACCCAGCCTAATCTAGATTTCACGGCAGCTAGGGGAGAGGCTGTCTCCAAGCCCTGCTATAACCCCAGAGGGCCTGGCCACCTCCCGGGGCCTGTTGTGAACAAGGCACAGCCAGCCTCTGTCCTTCTGAGTCTTTTCCAGCAGCAAGGACAAAATAAACACACACACACACACACACACACACACACAGACTTCTGAGTTAAACCCCTCCCTCCTCCCGCCTTCCTTCTGGGCACACTCTGGACCCTCGTGGAGCAGGACCCCGGGTCCTGGGTGGAGGGCGGCACCAGGGAAGGGGGCTGCAGCAGGACCACTGGGGGAGGGGGGGGGGTCCGGTCAACCCGGCCACTTGGCTGGCTCCCGTCAGGCCCACCACCCAGTCTCCTAGCCTCTCAGGACAATTGCCAGCAGGAGAATCTTAGGGTAGAAAGATCCCTTAAGCTTCTTGGAAAGATTGCCAGGGCCTCTGGGGTGTGGCTGGGTGCTGGGATCCCTTGGCTGCAGTCACACCCCTGCACCCGGCTTCTGACACCCAGCCTCTGCTCTGTCTTGCAGTTCCCTGATACGGTGTTTGTGGATCACATCTGTTTATCCAGGACTGGTGAGCACCAGAGTGGGTCCTGGGGGAGGCAGGAGGCACTCTGGACACGTGGGGTTTGCGGGGGGAGCAGGGGTTGGCAGCGGCGGCTCAGGGACACTTCAGAAATTCTGGTTTGGCTGAGGAATTGGAATCTGAAAGGAATGTTGGGGAAGACTTTGTGAGACGCAAAGAAGCTTTTAGGGGATGTGGTGGTGGTAGGAGAAAGGCCTCTGGCATCCAAATTGCCACAACCAATGGGGCCTTGCTCAGATAACAGGGATCTTCATAATGACTCCACCTGCCAGCTCCGTGGGGGTGGGAGGGGAAGTCTTAATTTGGAAGCCTTCCCATGGGCAGGAAGGACCTGAGGGTCCCACCCAGTGCCTCCCTGGGGCCACCCTGCAGTGGAGATCCAGGAAGCCACCCTTGGAGGGCCTCCCCAACCATCCCTCTTCCCCCACCCCCACGAACAGCTCTGTGGAGGCCTTTCTTTATTTGGATTCGCACTTGGCAGTGAGGACACCTTTTGAGGGGCCCGCAGGGTGGAAGTCAGCCGCAGTAGAAGCCCTTAATTCCCAGACGCGAGGGGGCTTTGCAAAGACAGCGCCTCTCCCGCTGAGCACAAACCCACCATTTCGCTCACTTCCAGGCTCCAAGGGGGAGGGCCGGGGCTCAGTGTGAAATGCTCTTAGAGGAATCCCGCTGGGGTGACAAGAATCAGAAGAAAAAGGCAGATGGCTCCCCACTGCCCTCGGGATAGCATCCAAATGGCCTGCCTGCTGGATTAACAACGGGCCATCCTCTTCCTGCCTCCGGGCCAGCTTGCGCCCTTGCCACACGCCAGCCCATGCCAGCCAGGAGAGCGTCTTCTGCCTTCAGAGCAGGTCTCTGGCACCCCAAGGTGCCTCTCTACAGAGAACACCCTTGCCTCCTGGCTAACTCCTCTGCATCCTTCAGGACTTAGATGCCACTCCCTTCAGGAAGCCTTCCTGGAATGCCTCAGGGGAGAGGCAGTAGAACATAATTAGACTTTAGGCACTCTTCAGGTGGACTCCCACTCCCGAGCTGTTAGAGCTGTTATCAGTTGCCTAGGGCTGCAGTAACTACCACACACTTGTGTCTCAAACTGATGAAATTTATTGTCGCTTAGTTCTGGAAGCTAGACGTCTGAATCAAAGTGTCGCAGAGTTGACTCTGTCTGAGGGCTGTGAGGGAGAACTTGTTCCAGGCTTTTCTCCTATATTGTGGTATCCTCAGGCATTTCTTGGCTTAGAGATGACATTCTCCATGTGGTCTTTTCTCTGTGTGATCTGTGTCCCAAATTTCCTTTTATTAAAAGAATAATGACACTGGTCATATTGCATGAGTGCCGACCCTAATGACCTCATCTCAACCTGATTACCTCTATTGAAAACCCTCTCTCCAAATGAGGTCACATTTTGAAGTATGGGGCCAGCGGCTGGGGTGGGGGGAGGTTATTCTTCAACTTCTCTTTTTGGGGAGATACACTAAAGCCCATAACATTTGTGACCTGGAGTGTGTTGCTGAGTTTCTCTGAGCCCTGATGTCCTCATTTATGAAATGAAGATTGTGGGGGTGCCTGGGGGGCTGGATCGGTTAAGCGTCTGCCTTCAGTGCCGGTCGTGATCCCAAGGTCCTGGGATGGAGCACCATGTCAGGTTCTCTGTCAGCAGGGAGTCTGCTTCTCTCTCTCTCTCTCACTTTCTCTCTCAAATGGATAAATAAAATCTTAAAAAACAAAGAAACAAACAAAAAACACAGATTGTGAAAGGGAGAATTTCCCCAGGACACTGGGGACTTTGGTTCAGGCTTAGTTCCACTGACCAGTGCTGTGACCTCAGGCAGGTCCCCTAACCTTTCTGAATCTCTTTTCTTCTGCTGCAAACAAAACACCCCCAAACTTAGTGCCTTAAAACAACAACCATCATCTGTTTTGCTCAGGGATCTGCAATCTGGACAGGACTGGGCAGGGACAGCTTTCCTCGGCTCCACGTGACAAAAGCCGAAGTGGCTTGGCGGAGGCTGGAAGGGGCATGTCCGAGAGGACTCAGGCGTGTGGTCAGCAGTGCGTGCTGCTTGGTGGCTGGGAGCTCAGCCGGGGCTGCCGGCTCAACGCTCTGGTTCTTCTCCGTGGGAGTCTGTCCACGGGGCTCATTGGGCTTCCTCCCAGCATGGTGGCTGTGTTCAAACAGCAGGTGTCGCCAAAGAGCCGGGACAGGTCCATTGTCTTTCCTGACCCCAGCCTTGGAAATCCCGTAGTGTCACTTCTGCAGAAGCCACAGCCTGCCCAGATTCTGGAGTTCTAGAGGCGAGAACATGGACTGGGCTTTTTTTATTTTTTTATTTTTTTTACTTTTAAGTTATCTCTACACCCAGTGTGGGGCTCGAAGTCAGAACCCTGAGATCTGGAGTCACGTGTTCTATGGCGGAGCCTACAGGCACCCCCAGACTCTCCTTCTTGATGGGAGAAGGGTCAAAGTCCCATTGTAAGCAGGGTATACAGACTAGAGATACTGCTGTGGTCATGTGTGAAAGGCACGGTTGGCCACCCTTCATCATGCCCTGCCCCTCCAGGGCTCCCACTTAGGCTGACAGTGAGCCGAGGCCCTTGAACGTAGTATCTCATTGAATCCTTACAACAACCCCATACTGCTGATTAGTATCTCATTTCACAGAGGATGACATCGAGGTCCAGAGAGGCGACTTGCCCAAGTCCACCTACCTAGACAGACTCTCCTTGCCTCTGGGGCCTTCGACAGCTCAGGGGGACATCACCAGTCTCTGCTGTCCCACAGCTCCTGCCCGTCTTCCTCCCCTACCTCCACTGGATGGCCCCTGACTTGGAGGCTTGCCTGTGTTCTTGGCCTTGGGAATTCTACCTCTTGGGCCTCAGTCTTCTCTCATGAAGGAGGAGCCGGCTGGTGGTGGAGTGAGGCAGATGTAATCCTCTGAACCAGTTGGAAGCATGGGACCTGGTGGCTGGAAGAGGGTCATGTCTACTGAGAACGCTGTTTCCATGGGAAGGGAACTCAGCCCACTGCTTCCCAGATACCTTGGGGAACACAGCTGGAAATGGCCTCCCTCCAACATGTTCACCTATGTCCTTAGATACAGCGACTGGGGCCAGGTCTGGATTCTAGTAGTCCTAAGGCATCAGTTTATTGTCACAATACAAAGAACTACCCTCACCACCACCCCATTCTAGACACGAGTCTAGGGCTCAGAGAAGTGAACTGACTTGCCTGAGGTCACAGAGCAGGTAAAGGGAGGAGGAGAGAATCGACTCTTGGCCTGAGCTCCTGCACTTGTAGCTGACTCCATAGTTGTTGGGTGAATGTTAGGGCTGCTTGGCTGGCAGGGGAGCGTGGGGGGCACCGGGGAGGGTGGGCTATTGTGTAGCATGGCAGTTAGGTCAAGGTTCAGCAAACTCAGGATTCCACCAGACCTTGCTGGGATCCTGGCTTTGCTGCTTCCTTGTCATGTCCCCTTGGAAAAACAGTCGGCCTCCTTGAGGGTTCAATTCCCTGTCTGAAAAAGGAGGCAACAAATAGCCACTTTCCTGGGACATTGTGGGTATGGTAGAAGAGATGCCGGTAGAGGGTCTCTCTGTGGGGCCTGGCACAGGGGACACTCTCGGTAAAGATTTCTGGGTTTATTTGTATCCCTTTCCTCCCAGACACGTGAGGTGGGGCCAGCGTCAGAGGCTGGGCCCACGGAGGTGCTCCATGAATGTTTTCTAACTGATTGGTAATTCCCATTTTCTAGAGGCTTATGGGAAGTAATTTTCAGGCTCATAAAATGGCAGACATTCTGTAGCATGAATGAATGACGGAATGAATGAATGAATATTTTCTGTGGTGAGGCCGAGTCCCTCAGAAGCATACTCTGAGGGTTTG